>JAQPPZ010016862.1:10000000-10357500 GCA_028583015.1 Wollemia nobilis | reverse complement strand
TCCAATATGGGTTAGGCTCCCGAGTCTTCCCCTTTTCTGCTGGCATGAAAATGTAATCAAAGGTATTGCTCGGTCCATCGGGGAGCTGATCACTTTAGACCCTCCCACCAGAGCTCGAACTAGATTTGTCCAAGCTCGGTTCTGTGTTTTGGCGGACTTGGAGACGGACCTCCCATCCTCCATTACTCTGCGGTCTGGGGGTACTTTTCTACACAAGCAAGCTATTGTTTATGAGAACAAGCCAGCTTTCTGCCCTCAATGTAGTTCTCAAGGGCATCTTCAATCCAATTGTCCTCTCCAAAAGCCGAGGAAGAAGGAGCGGGATCCCTGCAACCCTCTAGAGCACGGTGAAGGTCAGACGAAGCACCCTTTTATGAAAGGGCATGAATCTCTAGGTCCATCCAAGGACCATCTCGAATCCTCCTTACCATAAGAGGAAATCACCACCCATCCGGACTTCGAGCAGTGTGGTGGGCGCCCCCAACTAGGACCACAGGAGGAAAATGAACAAGCCCCCCCCCTTATCACCACACAGGCAGATTCACCCAAAATTTATGACCGAAACTCTCCCGAGGCACAAAAGATATTGGAAGACTACCTGTTGGGAAGAAGAGGTTACCAGCTCGGTAATATTAGCCCTCGAATTACGAGGAGTCAAAAGCGAGGGGTGGATTTTGGTAGTGAAAGGAAGCAGGGTCGTCCCCCCAACAAGGAAAAGAGAGACAAAGAAACTACGGCTAATGTCGCAAATGGAACCCAACGGTTGTCGTTTCAGGATGACTCGATTCTCTGATGGGTGACGCGCTTATCCCAAAACCTCCCTTCCAGCAGGGAAAGGGAAGTAAGAAGAACCTCAAATCGTACGGATGAAATCCTGGATGTGAGAAGACTAAACGGAGTGGCCATTTGGGCCAGGGTAAAATTTTCCAACAGGATTTTCAACGGTTTGTTTCAGTCCAGTCATTTTTCTTGGATCCTATCCAACATGTATGCTTCGAATTCTGCCTCCGGGAAAGCAAAAATGTGGAAAGTTATTTCCCAGGTATGGGAGAATTTTTTGTAGTTTTCTTGGCTGTCTTCTTCGCTTTTCGATGGTCCAAACCTTCTCCAGCTAGTTTTTGTTTTCCCAGTTATAATGGCCATGGTTTCTAGGATAATCAGGCAAAAATGCCTTACTTGTAGCCCTCGGGCAATTAGCAGCTTTTTGTTTTTTTTTCCATACAGGTTTATTCTTCCAGGTTTATTCTTCCAGCCAAGAGGCATGAAGCACTATTTAGCAAGGCTGATTTTGTATATAAGGTTTTGGGATCCTCTATAAAAACCCACTGTTAATCTATTATAATAATTACCAAAAAAAAAAAAAAAAAATTATAGCAAGATAAGCTCCTCTACATCAATGTTTCTATCAAGAGGATGTCATCACTTAATTATCTATGAAAGTAGAAGCATATTGAAGTGCTTCAATTTATGAAAACTTTATGGACTATCTAATCCTTCTAATCCATGGTAAATGCTACTTCAAAAAATTAATGGCAAGAAATTAAAGAATAAAATTGGCTAAGAATAAAAAAGGATAATGGCTTTGGTGCACCAGCCAAATTAACATTACCATTAATCATGATATAAAAACATTAATCAAAATTTTTAAAAAGAACAATAGTGAAGTTGGGAGCAAAACAATGTTATCCAAAATGTAGAATGGGAAAATGAGCAAAAACTAAAACTCTAGTTAGATTCCAAAGGAGAATCACATGCAAAATGATGCTAACTGAAGTTGCAACAAAATAAATTGGGGCAACCAAGTACAAAATATTGATAATTAAATTCTATAGAGGCTATATAATCCACCCAAACATGTTCTTCTCAACAAGTAGTTGAAGCATTAAAGGCAATAACATATAACTGATCGAGAAGAGACTTTTAGCTTGATGATATTATTTGTAGGAGATTCTTGTTTCTAATATCTAAATATTTCTAGCATGGGCAATTAGTGTAGGTGGAAAAACTTCACCTTTGAAAGAACCAATATACAACATCATTAATGGTTTTGGATCCAAATACCTCGATATTACCTACAATTAATATAATGGATCACAAAATGCATTTTGAATTTTTAGAGGGAAAAGTTTCACATTTTTTTCTATAAGTAGTAATCTTTTCTTCATTGTAAAGGATCAAAAGTTGCTTATTTGTGCCTAGTATCTAGCCTTGTATGTAATATTTCTTTCATTTCTCTTTTATGCAACAATCTAGTTTGAGCCTTGAGTCATTTTGTCAATTAGTTTTTGATATTGTTTTGTATTATAAATATAGTTGTACCATGATATATATCTATATGTATATATATATATATATATATATATATATATATATATATATATATATATATATATTTTATATATATATATATATATATATATATATATATATATATATATATATATATATATATAGATATATGAAGATCTATATCTATTCAACATTTTATCTTGGTTCTTATGTGTATTTGTTGTATGTGAATCTTCATGCTAGATGAGATCATGTTCACTTAGTGCTATTTATGAATGATGCATGTGTTCACTAATCCCACTATTGTGTAGAAGAGCCTTAGAATCTTGGCACATTTCCTTTAATAAAATAGGTTCTATTTTCATGGTATTTTATTTCTAATTGTTCTCTCTTTATCATTTTCATAAAATTCAATTAGACTAGACTATCTTAGGAAGGTGAGCTCTAATACCACATATCAAACAAGGATTCAACCTTATAAAAGCCCTAAAGGTTGTCATGTAAACTACATTATGTTTCCTTGGTACTTTTAACTATTATAATCCATACAAGATGTGAGTGTCAGGTGCATCCACCTACCATAGTGGGTGACCATGATATTCAAAGACAAAAATAGTTTTATTTGCATACCTAGTGGGGAAAAACACATCCATTTATCTTATAAGCTATAGCTACTAAACTAAGACTTTGGTGAAGGTTTTAACTTATTTTATTATTGAAGCACCACAAAATTCCACCTGAAGAATCCTTTGGTTGAAGAATTCAAGGTTTTGGTGACTCTACTTGACAAGAATACCCTAAAGCAACCACTTAAAGAAATATCAAATTGATATTTTGATGAAAATATCAATCTATCTACTTGTTGAAGTATATTCAACATTCACCTAACAACTCTACTCAAAATAGAAGGGCCTTGAGATTTATTATTATCAATGTTAGAAATAATATCACGAGATCTACAACTATCGAATATCACCAAATATATCACCACCGAAGCTCATCGACTCTACCATTGTGCTTGTTGTTATTTTTCCTTCACCCAGATTCTTCCACACACCACTCCCACTCAAACTAGGAAACCCTCCTTTCAAGTGATATTTTTCAAACCCTAGGCTCTAATACTAGTTGTTATAAATAATAATACGAGCAATAATATAAATACAAAAATATAACGTAGAAAAAATATGTAATACAAGAGAGATACAAATATACATGGTTCACCCAATATGGACTACGTCCATGAAGAAAATAACCAGGCCTTTTTATTCCATCTAACAAAAATATTACAACCTACAACACATCTACTGTAACCTCCTCTTTGCTCTATCATGATTTTTTACACTACATAGCTACCACTCTCTTCATGCGCTACACTACTTGCAAATTCATTTCCCCCTTCTGAGGAGTATTCGAACATTCACCATATCCAAACCCTCATGCAACTATTGTTTTATATACCAACAATACAATAAGGGGTTTTATAATACCAAGGCCATAAAACATGGGTTCAGATATATTAAACCAAATATATTAAAACATGGGTTTAAATATATTAACCCAAATATATTAATCCATGGGTTTAAATATTTTAACCCAAATATATTTATCCATGGGTTCAAATATATTAACCCTCAATGGGTTTAAATATATTAACCCAAATATATTAATCAATAGGTTCAAATATATTAAGCCAAAACCTGACCATAATAACATGGAAAATATTCAACACATTTCTAACAATTAAATATTTTACAATTGTAAATACTCAAGTGTTAGTATAAACTTAGTCTAGTTTTGAGAAGAAGAAGAAGAAGAACTCAAAATCAAAATATTTTCACACATTAGAACCATCCCATGAGGATATTTTCAACCTATAATGATAGAGTTACCTTGATTCTCCTTCTTTCTCCTACTATTTGGGACCCAATTTTATTCTTAGAATTAAAGTCATTACCCTACTACATTGGGGAAGATGCAACTACACTGATGGAATATCCACATCATATGTTAAGCCTATGTATGGTACACAACAATGATAAAAAAAATATGGTGATAATACTACTGGTGGCATCCCTTAAAGGAAAAGCAAGGGAATGATACATAAATTCCACTCTACACTTGGTTGAAATTTGGGATCAACTTGCTAATCAACTAGTGAATAGATTTGGGAGAAGGCTAATAGAGTGTCTCTCCTAGAATTATTAACAACTATCAAAAGGGAATCCATGGAGACATTGGGTGACTTTAACATCTAGTTTCAAAAAACTTAGTATATAAATCTGGATGAAATATAACCTACCCTGGGTGTGACATTCATATACTATTTTAAAGCTTTCAATTTAGAGTTTTTCTTGATGATTAAGTATAATAAATGGAAGTCCTTACTGGTGGCCTATGGGATAGCCATTCAATCCAAGAATGATTTCACTCAAATAGGAAAACTATATCCTAGGCCTCCCATGCCCTTTTTTTGAAGCACTCAATCCCCATATCATCCTCCTCTAGTTGTACAATCCACTACTTTTTATGCCACTCTAGTTGTGAACCTAGTTCTGATCTATTTTTCCTATTTGAGTGAAATAATTCTTGGATTGAATGGCTATCCCATAGGCCACAAATAAGGACTTCCATTTCTTATACTTAAATCCTCACTACTCCCAATAATTCAACTTTAAACTCCTAATCCTTGGTCAATTTGGTTGAAATGAAAATATGCACAGAACACTCTCAAATAAAGTGTTGGATTTGAGGAGACATAAAAATGCTTAGAAATTTAAATATTAGAACAATCAAAGACCTCCATTCTAGTAGAATAAAAAATGATATATACTTCCTCTTAATGAGTACTAGAAACCCTAGTCCCAAGCCAACAAGTATACAAGCCAAGCCCAAAACCATAATGAGTAGATAGTGAAGTAGAGTTGCATTAAAATAAACACATACAATCCACTGAAAACCAGAAATAGTAAAAGGAGCCAAATATTTCCATTAATTTCATGCTAAAATGAGGATCCCAAAAGAATAGCCTTTTTACAATTTTGAAAATTCCCAATTATGCCCTATTTTCCCCTTTTTCCCACATAAAACTTGAAATTTCAAATTTGAAAATTGAGGCAACTTGCGGAGGTCATAACTTCGTGCTCGTTGACCCGATTGACTATTACAACATGTTTTCAGAAATGGAACCATATGAAATAAGCAATATAATCCTTGGATATTAGCACCAAGGCTTGTGTCTAATTGAAAATCCTCAAATTCGACCTCTAAGACCTTCAAAAATCTCCTGCAAGAAAAACTAGTTTTACCAATTTTTACTAGTTTTTACAAAATTAAACAATTAAAATATTTTTTTGGGTGATGCAAGATCACTTTTACACCATTGTATGCTCCTGCATCAGACACCCAGGGTAAATTGATAAGTGACCTTCACTTCTTTGTTGTTGGAAGAAAACAAAGGCGTTCAACCTCAGCCTTCAACAACCAAGATGAATCTTCAACAGGCCTGCCCTTCCACTTAACTAGGTATTTTGCATATGGCTAGTTTCTTATGCTTTTTACTACATGGGTATCTAGGATATATTATATCTCTTTTGTATCTAGAGTAGATGCGGGAATACTCCACAATTCTGCGACTGGTTCGCCATTATTGTCACCTTCATGATACTCTGCCAAATCTGAAATGTTGAACACAGGTGATATATTCAGCCCACTTGGAAATTATACCTCATAGGAATTCCCTGAATCTCGTTTCCCTATGACCCTGCATGGTCCAAACTTCTTCATTTTTAACTTGTTGTAGGTTTTAGTAGGAAATATTTCCTTTCTCAAGTGAACCATAGCTTGATCTCCCACTTGGAACTCCTTAAGTCATCGCTTCTGGTCTACTCTTGTCTTGTACTGAGTGTTCATATTGTTGATATGCTGCTTCACTTTGTCATGCAGGCTCTTCAGGTGCCCTACAAAGTCCTCAGCCTCAACATTGCTCTTTTCTCCTCTCTCCATATTTCTCAACTCAAAAACATTCCTTGGGTTGCTCCCATACACAATCTGGAATGGGGATTTGTTAGTACTCCTATTGATAGAATTATTGTATGCAAATTATACCTATGGCAAAACCAAATCCCATCCCTTGGGATTATATCCTACAAAGCATATTAGTATATTACCCAAACTTCTATTCACCACCTCTATTTATCCGTCAGTATGTGGGTGGTATGCAGAACTAAATTTTAGGTCTATCTTCAATTTCTTCCATAGGGTCCTCCATAAATACCCAAAAAACTTGGTATCCCTATCGAAAACAATACTCTTTGGTAGACCATGTAGTCATACCACCTCTTTGAAAAACAACCCTACAACATGAACTGCATCATTAGTTTTTTGGTAGGGAATAAAATGTGCCATCTTTGAAAACCTATCAACCACCACAAATATGGAGTCATTTCTCCTCTATGTCCTTGGTAAGCCAAGAATAAAATCCATGTTGATGTCCTCCCATGGCCTCTCTGGTATAGGTAACAGCTAATATAATCTAGTCTTCTGTCTCACACCCTTGGCCATCTGGCATACTTTGCAACTATGTACAAACTTCTTCACATTTTGCTGTAATTGTGGCCAATAGTAGTTCTCACTAACGAGGACAATGGTCTTATCTCAACCAAAGTTTCCAACAAACCCTCCACTATGCTTCTCCTTGACCAGATTCTCCCTCATTGAACTCCTTGGAATGCATAATTGATTTCCTCTGAATAACATCCCATATTGGATTAGAAAATCCAACCACTTAGTCCTGTCTAAAGTAACAGGTTTTAAGAAAGCCCTCCAAGCCTCTGCAAAATCAGGATCTTCAGGGTACAAACCCTTAATTTCATTAAAACCTACAACTTCCACCTTCATTTCTATCAACAAACACTGCCTTCTACTTAAGGCATTTGCAAATCTGTTTGAATTCCCACTCCTATCTTCAACACAAAGGTATAACTCTGTAGAAACTAAACCCACTTTAAGTGCCTCTGATTTAGCTTCCCTTGGCTATTAATATATTGTAAGGCCTAATGATCAGTATATAGAACAAACTATTTTGGCAATAAATAATGCCTCCACTTCTTTAGAGCCTGAAATATTGCATAAAAATCTTGATCATATACAAAATACTTCTTCCTAGCATCATTGAGTTTCTCACTAAAATAAACAATAGGTTTATGTTCTTGACTCAACACAGCTCCTATGGCACTACCACTAGCATCACAGTCTACCTGAAATACCTTATTGAAATATGGAAGTGCTAAAACAGGTTGTTCTATGACCTTCTTTTTCAACATATAAAAGCTCTTATCTGCGCCTAAGATCCACTTAAATTATTTCTTATCCCCTCTAATTTTTTCTATTAAAGGTGCACAAATACTGCTGAAATTTCTAATAATTTTTTTGTAAAAACTTGATAGACCATGAAAATATCTTACCTTAGTTATGCTCCTTGAAGTAGGCCATTCAATGATAGCCCTCACCTTTTCTAGGTCCATTTTTAAACCTTCAACTGAGATGACAAATCCCAGATACACTAACTCCTTCACAAAATTGCACTTATTCAAATTAATTAGCTATTGCTCCTCCCACAAATTCTCAAAAACTCTTCTGATATACATCAGGTGCTCTTCTAGGATATTGCTAAATATTAAAATGTCATCCAAATAGACAATGATGAATTTTTCTAAAAAATCCTTCAATACCTCATTCATCAGCCGCATGAATGTGCTTGGTGCATTGGTTAGACCAAATGGCATGACCAACCACTCATACAAACCCTCTCTGGTATTGAAGGTTGCATTACACTCATCCCCTTATCTGACATGAATTTGATGGTACCCACTCTTCAGGTCAATCTTTATGAAGTACTTGGCTACACTCAAATAGTCCATAATGTCTCCATCCTTGGCAATGGGAACCTATATTTTATGGTGATCTTATTAATAGCTCGAGACTCTATACACATTCTCCACTCTCCATATTTCTTTGGTGCTAGTACTGTAGGTACTGCACATGGACTCAGGCTCTCCCGAATCAGTCCATTTTTTAGCAACTCTTGGACTTGTCTGTTTAGCTGCTCACTTTCTATAGGAGTCATTCTATGGGCTGCCTTATTAGGTAAAATAGATCCTAGTACCAAATCTATGTAGTGACTAATATTCCTCAGTGGTGGCAAATCCTCTGGTACATTATATGATATAATATCTGGAAATTCTTCTAACAGGCCTAAGACTTCTACTGGGGTATCTTTGCATTCTTCTTCCCTAACTCTAGGAATTAAAGCATAGCATATATGCTCATGTTTCAAACCATCCAAAAACCTTCTACCTTCAACTAAATAGATTTTGGAACTGCTAGATACCTTTTATTCCACCTCCTTTAGGGGATTCAACTTATGGTACACTCCATTCTTTGTTAGGGAGTAAGTGTTGGCACACCCATCATGCATTGCACACTGAACAATTTGCCACAACCTTCCCAATAGCAAATGAGAAGCATCCATAGGCAGAATGTCACACAGGACCTCATCATAGTAATTCCCAATATTAAATTTTACCAAGCACTACTTTCTGACCAAAGCTCTATGGTCCTTATGCAACCATGCAATCCGATATGGATGCGGGTGTCTCTTCCTCTCTAACTATAGTTTGGTAACCATTCCTTCTGCAACTAGGTTATTCATGCTATCATTATCTATGATAACATTACAGACCTTACCTACACATTTACACCTTGTGCAAAATAAACTCTTCATCTAATCTAGATATTTCTCCTCATTTAGCAAGACTCTCCTTGTTATCAGTAATTATTCTCTTTTTGCTTCTTTAGAGTGCTTAGATTCAACACCTTCATAAACAACAGTAGCTCGGGCATTACCTTCAGGTCTCCTATTTGTTCCTCCTTGGTGTTGTGGAAACTCGTATGCTCAATGTCCTTCTTCTCCATAGTGGAAATAGGTTCCACAAAATCCTCCTATTCCAAACCCTCGTCCAGACCTTTCTCTTCCTATCTAGTAACCATTATTTTGGTAGTTATTATTCTTCTCACGGGGGCAGTAAGATTTTTATCCCTTTTGGTCTTAACTGTTGCTTGTATCCCTAGTTTTATTTTGGTCCTCATTCCATTCTCCATTTGTTCTCCCACTAGTTCTTCCACCATGATCTCTTCCTCTTTGTTTACTTTCAAACCTCATGTTCAACTTCTCTTCTACCTTCAAGACAAACTGGTAAGCATCTTCAATGGTGGTCATCCTGACCAGACTCAACTCCTCTTGAATACTTCCTCTTAACCCATTAATATAACGGGTTACCTTGTGCTTGTTGGCATTAGAATGACATGTTCTAATTAGGATATTATAGAACTCCTCTGTATATTGTTTGATAGAATTACTCGATTGCCTCAAACCTTGCATTTTATTGAGTAGATCCAACTCATAATCAGCTGGAATAAATTATCTCTTCAACTTGTCCACCATCCGCTCCCACCTTGTTATCCTTTATTTTCCTTTTTTGTTTCTGTCTAGCTGCACTCCTTTCCACCATATGCTAGCATGACCTTTCATCTTGGTCTTCGCAAACTTGAACCTCTCAATATCTTCTACCTCCTCATACTCGAAGTATTCCTCTATGTCATTGATTCAGTCGATCAACTCTTCTGGGTTGAGATTTCCAAAATACATGGAGACATCAAACTTTGGTCTCTTTCCAATCTATGATATGGCCTTATACAATCTAGATCATGCAAGATATACTACCTCTTCTTCTTCTTCTTCTTATAATTGGGCCTCTTCTTCTTCAGCTTCATCTTCACTCCCTTCTTCTCTCCTTGGCTCAAACCCTCTATGCAGCTCCTCTTGCAGAGCTTGAACTTACCTCTGCAAAGATCTTAAATCTTATTCTGGCACCATATTTCTCCCACCACCATGATTTCTTCATGGAGGTATTCTGATCACTTCTTCCACAAATCCTAACCACATATCCTGGTGTAAAATACCTCACGTTTGATGCTCTATTTACACACTCAGGAACTCTTGCTCTAATACCACTTGAAGCAGAGTTGCATTAAAAAAACACATACAATCCATTAAAAAATAGAAATGCTAAAAGGAGCCAAATATTTCCATTACTTTCATGCTAAAATGAGGATTCCAAAAGAAGAGCCCTTTTATAATTTTAAAAATTCCCACTTATGCCCTATTTTCCCCTTTTTCCCACCTAAAACTTGAAATTTCAAATTTGAAAATTTGGGCAACTTACAAAGGTCATAACTTCGCACTCGTTAAGCCAATTTACTATTACATAATGTTTTTGAAAAGGGCACGAGACGAACTAATCAGGGATATTCTTGGCTCTTCACTCCAATTCTTGTGTCTAACAAAAAATCCTCAAATTCTACCTCTAAGACCTTCAAAAATCTCTTGCAAGAAAAACTAGTTTTACTAGTTTTTACTAGTTTTTACACAATTAAACAATTACAATATTTTTTTGAGTTATGCAAGATCACTTTTACACCATTGGATGCTCTTGCATCATATAGTGCCTTTTTTAACCATATTACAACATATTATTCCTAACCTTATCAAAGACATAGTCCCTATGAAAGAAATTAGGTTGAAGAATCTACAACATGGTTCTACTAAACAAATTAATTTTTAAAAATTTCTAAATAAAACTAATTATAAATAATAATTATGAGTTATTGGTAATGGTGGAGATTTCATAACTCTAAGTTCTAAGGTTTAAATCCTATGGGAAGGTAGGGTTATACACCATGCATTTATAACTAGAGTATAATTGCATATGTATAAACTGGATTAACATTTTTTTCTATATAAGTTGTGTCATATGACATATGGCCTTGTGGGAATTAAAAATTTATTTCTCTTTTAAGTATAAGTATGCTTTAAATATTTTTACTAATAATTTTATATGATTATTTTATTAGTTTAATAAATAATGTTAACATGTAATTTAACTTTCTACTACTATTGTTGTGTTTTTTAAAATTTAATTTATTTATTTTAAAACACACATACACACCCTACTATGGTTGATTCCCAATGAGAACCAAATATTATTGTAGTAACATTAACACATTATTTAAGATTATTGTAGTAACATCAACACATTATTTTTTTTTAACATTCCCACACACCCTCCTATGGTTGATTCCTCATGATGAGAACCAAATACCATCGTGGTAACACATGCACATACACCTCATCATGGTTTTAACTTGAGTCTCAAAGACGAGAGCCAAAGACAAACAACTGTAATGTTTCAAGAAAGACACTATTGTTATTTGTTATTAAGAAATTAAAATCTTGATGTAAATTTTATTTTTTAACACAACACACAACATCATGTTGAAATGAGTGATTCTCCATGTAGTACATCCAACATGTACATGAAATTCAAAGTTCAAATCACATGGAATTATAGAGACAACTCAAACCACTTGGAATTACACATATAACATGGCTTGATTTTAATTTTTAAAATTAGTAAATATAAATTATTGTTTGTTCTTACTATATCATGTTAAGTTAGATTATCAAATTAATAAATTTAAAATTTACTTGAAGTAAAATAAATTCAAATTTTACATTTATTTTAGGAAGTGAAAATCGTACATTCTATATAATAAAATATTCATATCGATTAAAAATAATTTATTAATAGTTTATTTTTTATATTTATTAAAATATTAAAGATATATTATTTTTATTAATATTAAATTGATATAAATTTAATAAAGTAATAAACAATATTATGATTTTAAATATTAAAAAAATTGAAAAAATATGAATCTACAAGTTTACTACAGTGATAAGGGTTGTGTCTTCTCTTTGAGAGGTTCAAGGTTCAAACTCCACTCAAGGTTCAAACCTCATTCAGTATGAAGGGATTGGGACCCTTCATAAAAACCAGTGTAAACTCATTGAAGAAAAAATAAATTAAAAAGAGATAATATTGTAACCTTAACCAATATTAAGATCATATACATTTTTTTAAGGTTAAAATTTGTATTCTTGAATGAAAAGTATACACACATACCTTGTTAATTACGAAAATAAGAAATGAATGAAACAATAAACTATTTTTTATGTTAATCATCCTCATTGAAATTAAAAATTAAATTATCTTATAATTAACAATAGACTTGTCTTATAGACCCTTGAGGAATACCATGGTGGTATATCCTTGGGTTTTCATATAGGAGATCCAAGTTCAATCCCTTGTACAAGGGGATTGAGATCCCTCATAAAAACCCATGTAAATTTAAATTTTAGAAATCAAATGGCATTAGCTCAACTGGTTATATTACTCAAAATTTAGGGAGAAGATTAAGGTTTAGATCTTGCCAAGTGATGCATGGATAATATCCAATATTTTTTGTAATACCACTATGTGGTGATAATGTAATATGGGTGGGGCCATTTCAATCCCGTATAATCAATTGGAAAAAATAATTGTATTATAACTATAAGCTTATTGCAGTGTTAAGGGCTTTGGCCTCTCTTTGAAAGGTCCAAGGTTAAAATCCCACTCAGTATGAGGGGACTAGGATCCCTCATAAACCTATGTAAACTCATTGAAAAGTAATAGACTTATCTCTTAGGGAACATTTGATATAATTGGAACAATATAGAGAATATTAGTATGGTACCTATGCAAGGATGGCATGTACTTGAAATTCTATATTATATAGGTGATTAATATGAAAATGTATAGTTAAAAGATATATTTTTTAAATCTATGTCAATTATTTTGAATAATATATATTATAAATTATTATAATATATTTTTTGTGCTAGAGAAAAAAGGGTTATACTCGGGCCATCCACCTTGAAAAATCACATATTTCTTCTTTATATCTTTGAGAGTTTACAAATATATTTGCTTCTCATATCAATTGAGATGTTATATCAAGAAATCTACAAATTTTTACATAAAATGTCTCAATTCTTGGTTTTCATTTTCTATAATTTTTTAATTTTCTATGTGAATATAAATATTCCAAAAATTTAGCATCCTTCTTGACATTTTCCCACAACAACCTTAAAAATACCAAAAATTCACCTCTACTATCTATGCATTGCATCTTAGTAGAGTGATATTTCAAAAAAATTGCACTATCATTGTCCCCTTTACCTGCTTTGGATTGTGAGTTTCCTTCCTAAAGCACAAGTGCAACCGCAAAAATTATAATAAATATTTATATGAAAACACATTAATGTTATGAAACAAAGAAAATATTACAATGGGAAACATTAAAGTAACTCTTAATCATTATTTGATTCCTATAGTCAATATTTTCATGTAAACTTTAGCCAAACTTACTACTTCCTCTAACCATGAAAAAGATAATTTAACTTCACAATCCTCAATTAAAACCCCTCTATTGTCTAGCCTATTAGAACATTTGTTTCCTTCCCTTAACATGTTTATAAACCTAATTTCTTCAAACTCTTTAGCAAGATCTTGAATTTCCACAATTATCTCTTGTATGTTCCATGGACCCTTTGCTTTCCTCAAAATTGTATTTAGTACTATGAGTGAATCACCTTCTATCCATACTCTATTCAATTTAAATTGTTTATATATTTTGAACCCTTTTAAAGTCACGTAAGATTTAGCTTCATTACTTGTCTTAAATCCACTATTTAAAGCATAACAAGACAAAAAATATTCTTTATTATTTCTAATTATTTTTCCTCCTTCTGCTGGTCCTAGATTTCCCATAAATGCTCCATTAAAATTCAATTTAACCAACTCCACATCTGGTGGTTTCCACTTTATATTCTTTACCTTATTTTTATTTCTCATTTACCCAATATTATAATTCCATTTTATGACTTGACTCCATCTATCAAGGTTATCTGCTTCCAGATTAGGGATTGGGTGAGTTGATAGGGTTGGATTAGACTCCTCTATGGCTAATAAAATCTCCCTTTTCATTACCTCTAGACTACTTTCCTTACCTTTAAATATTCTTATATTCCTTTATAACCTTAAAATCCAAAGTATAGTATATTTTGTTATATCCCATATTATCTATAAAGCCTTACTTTTAAAATTACTATTCCATTGCTTTAACCATTCTTTAATTTAGCCATTCATCACCATGTATTTACCAAACATACTAAGTATCCACTACCATAGTTTCCAAACTATTGATTAATGTCCCAAGAGATGGTCTATACTCTCATCCTTTTTAAAAAGAACACATTGTGATGGGTTAGAAAAAACCCTTTTCATAAGGCTATCCCAAGATAAAATTCTCCTATGATCTACTAGCCAAAAACATATTTTAAATTTAGGAATGCTTGGGATATCCCAAATATTTGTCCATATTCTTGTGATATTCCTATTTTGTTGGTGCTTTACATTATATCCACTTCTTGTGTATTCTCTTGAGCTATAAAGCTCCCAAATCAATTTATCCGTGTCTTACCTTGGAATAGTCACTGGATTTATCTTTCTAATCCACTTCCTCTTAGCATCAATTTCTTGTATACTGGTAATATTTTTTTTCCATTTGTATATTCCTTTGTGATCCTTGTAAAAAATATTTGAAATTCTATCACTATGTTTGACTTGAAGTAATCTTATCCAAGGTTTCAAAATTGAATCTAGATTGAGTGTTTATTTATCACATCAAGTATCCATCCAAATATAAATTTTTTATTCAGTTCCCACTAGCCATCTTAAACCTTTAATAACTAGATAGATTGATTTTTTTTAATCATTCTAAAGTGTAGAACAGTTTCGTAAAAAAAATGCAGTAAAAATTAAGCTTGGGTCATTGGACTCAACATACTTAGCAGAATTCTTGCCCATTATCTTTGACTCTCATTATATAACCTCTAGATTATTTTTCTCTTAAGATCTAGATTTACATCTATAAGAACTATTAAATTGGGACCTCCCCTAGATTTATCATCATACACCTTGCTCCATTTCACTAAAGAAAATTTTATTTTATCATGTAATCCTGACCAAAATAATGATCTCTTAAATTTTTTTAAACATTTTTCTATTGATTTTTACATAGTATACAATGACATATAATAAGTTGGAATGACCTGTAAGACTAATTTAATTAGCTGCCCTCTTCCTACTAATAATAACCATCTACCTTTCCATGTTGATAGTTTATTTTGAACTAACTAGATTCTATAATTCTATCCTCATTCTCCCCTCAAATAAGGGCATCCCTAGATAAGTTGCTAGCAAATTTCCTCCTCCATTTGAAGTAATATGCATATCCTTGCTTTGATTTTAGCTAGTCTTTAGGAAGCAAATTTTAGATTTTGTCCTGTTAATATTTTTCCCTAAAGCTCTTTCATATTCCTTTAGTAATTCAAATATCTATCCTCATTTATCCTTGCCCTCCAAAAAAAGGGCTGCATCATCTATAAACTATTGATGGATGATGTTGTTGACGTTACTACTAGCCTTAAGTCCATTTATAAGCCCATATTTGTTAGCGTTCTTCAAGTTCCTACCTAAAAACTTTGGCATAAGAATAAAAAATATGGTGATAGAGGATCTCCTTGTCTAAAATTTCTCTTGGCTTTAAAATATTCTATTACTAACCCATTGACAAACACTAAATATGAAATTGTAGAGTCACAAGCTTTAATCCATTTAACCCATTTATTTCTAAAACCAAACTTTTCTAATATTGCAAAAATAAAATCCCATTTAACCCTCTCATAGCCTTTATTCATATAATGTTTTAATATCATTGCTTTCTATTTTATTGAAAGTATTGAATGTATAAATTTATGAGCTTATTCTTTAGTCTAGAATATATCTGCCTTTCACAAATCCTCCTTGCTCTTTTGAAATAATTTTGTCTAACATAAATTATTATAATATATTATTAGTTTCTTTTTTCTCTTGATAATAAGGGGTTGTACTCAGGTCCCCTACCCTTGAAAAATTATATCTCTATTATTTAGAGCTTGAGAGTTTACAAATAGATACACTTCTCATCTCAATTGATATACTATAGCTATAAAACTACATCATTTTACATAAAATATCTGAATTCTTGATTTTCATTTTTTGGATCTTTTCAAATCTCTATATGAATACAATTACTCAAAAATTTAGCATCTTTCTTGATATTTTCCTATAGTATCCTTCACAATGCCAAAATATCACCTCTATTATCTATGCCTTGCATCTTAGTAGAGTAATATTTCTAAAACATCATACTATCATAGTTTGCTTTACCAAATCTTGATTTCTAGTTTCCTTCATGAAACACAAGTGCAACCACAAAAATTATAATAAATATTCTAAATGAAAACACATTATTGTTACAAAATAAAATAGATATTACCAATGGAAAATATTAAAGTAAATCTTAATCATTAATAGATTTAGGCAATCAATATTTTTTGTCAGCTTCAACTAAACTTTCTACTTCCTATAACCATGGAAAGGAGAATTTAGCTTCATGATCCTTAATCAAAACTATTGGTTAGCTTATCTGCACATTTTATTCCTTCCCTTAATATACGTGTAAACCTGATTTCTTCAAACTCCTTAACCAGATATTTAATTTCCACAATTATCTCTTGTATGTTCTATAAACACTTTGCTTTATTCAAAATTGCATTTATTACTATGAGAGAATCATCTTCCATCCATACTCTATTCCATTTTGTTTGTTTACATATTTTTAATCCTTCTAAATTTGCTCAATATTTAGCGTCATTATTTGTCTTAAATCCACTATTAAATGCATAATGATACAAAATATCTCCTATATTATTTCTAATTATTCCTGCTCATCCTGCTCTTGGATTTCCTTTAGATGCTTCATCAAAATTCAATTTAACTCACTCTACATATGGTGGTTTCCACTTTATATTATTTACCTTATTTTTGTTTCTCTTGTATACAACATCATAATTTCATTTAATGACTTGACTCCATCCATCAAGACTCTATCCTTCTAAATTAGGGATTGGGTGAATTGATAGGGTTGGTTTAGACTCCTCCATGGCTAAATATATCTTCTTTTTCATTACCTTTAAATTTCTTTCCTTTTATTTAAATATTCTTCTATTTATTTCTAGCCATATAGTCCAAAGTATTGTATATTTTGATATATATGATATTATCTGTAAAACCTCAATTTTATAAGTGCTCTCCCATTTCTTTAACCAATCTTCAATTCTACTATTCATAACCATGCATTTACTAAACATATTAAGAATCCATTGCCATATATTCCAGACTATTGAGCAATTTTTGAAGACATGGTCAATACTATCCTCCCCCTTATTACATAAAACACATTGATAGGGGCCATGAAAACTGCTTTTCATAAGGTTATCCCAGGATAAAATTCTTCTATGACCTACTAGCCAAACAAATATTTTTAATTTAGGAATGTTTGGGCTATCCCAAATATCTCTCCATATTCTAATGACATTATTATTATGTTGTTGTTGAATATTATATTCACTTCTTGTTGTGTATTCTCCTGAGCTATTGAACTCCTAAATCAATTTATCCTTAGCATCCCTCAAAATAATCATAGTTTTTATATTTCTACTTAATTAACTCCTAGCATAAATATCATGTATACCTGTAAAAAAACTTTTTTCCATTTGTATCTTCTTTCTCGATTCTTGTATAAAATATTTGAAACCCTATCACTGTATTTGTATTGAAGTAATCTCATCCAAGGTTTCAAAACTAGAATTAAATTGAGTGTTTTTTTATCACACCAAGTATCCATCCAAATAGAAATTGTTTCTCCCACCACCCATATTAAACCTTGAATCATAATATCAATAGAATTTTTTAAATAATTCCAAAGAGAAAAAACATTTGGAAGACAGAATATAGTAAATATTAAAATTGGGTCATTGGGATCAACACACTTACTTAGAAGAATTCTTACCCATTGTATTTGACTCTCTTTGTACAATATCTAGATAACTTTTACCCTAAGAGCTAAGTTTACATCTTTATGAACTCTTAAACAAATACCTCCCCTAGTTTTATCATCACAGGAGCATAATATAATATTAGTTATTTTATATTGTATAAATTCTTTTACAAAGATAACTATTACAAATTACAATTAATTTAATACTTGAGTCACATACTTGACCTTACAAATATTTAAAATTTACAATATAGAAAACTTTATGGAAAACAAAATGAACTAATTGTGTAAACCTAGTAATTCAAGCCACCATAATTAAGATGTCATTAAATATTATTATTGATTTGGATAAGGATCTATATGTATAACAATAAACACTTTTTAATTTTAAAACCTCTTAATATAAGGTGATATAATTTATTATATTTAATGTATAAAGGTAAATATTTTTTCTTTGTTGGGACTTTGTTTGGTTCTAGCAAATTGTAAATTGCTTATCTTTTTCGGGGTTGATTTTATTTTCTATTACAAGAGAAATATTGTGTGTTTAATGTGTTTTTTTCTGCACATATATTTCTAGCTTTATTAGAAAAATATGAAGATAAAATGAATTATTTTATTTATCATATAATGAATAGAATAACACAATATTATAGGAAATAAAATGCTTTTGAAAACCTCAAAGGGACCTATGAAGAGAAATATTTTTGGGGACTAAATATGATTAGTTTTTTATTCTTTAAACTTTAAATAGTCATATCTTGTAGTATTGATTATAAAGGAAATATAAAAATAATCTCTATATATTTTAGAACGGTCATTCATATTTTATAAGTTGGTAATATTATATTTCTAATATGAATCTAATATTTATTAATAACATTTAAATTATGACAAGGTTTACTTTATAATTGTATTTTTCATTTATTATTTGATAAGAATTATCCTAATAATTTCAAATTTAGGGATTCTAATCATAATATTATGGATAAGCTAATTAATTATTGTGAATTAAAATATTCCACTATAGTAAAATTATCAAATTTCAAATGCATCTTAGTTTTTTGATGGTATCCTTATTAGATAAGTTTTTTTTTTTTTTTATTAGGAAGATGGATTTTGAAAGGTTCCCATAACCTTTTAGAAAAGAGTCCTAGTTAGGAATAGTTCTCCCTACCATAAAAAATAAAAATGAGGTACCTTATTCAGAAATAATAGGAGAAAAATAAATAGAGAAACCCTTGCAAGGATAAAATAGAGAGTCTCAATAGACAATAAAAGAAGCCCTCATAGGGATAAAATGAAATGCAAAAGAAACCACATATTATAGCCAATACTTGTAGTATTCCAGAAGGGCATCTGCTCATGTGTCTGAGGGAGGTAACAACTAGCTCCAGTGTGTCATCTACCAAGTGATAAAAAACCCATAGGTGGTAATCAGTGAATGTGATGTGATTACAATATCTTCATATATGGATTGCAAAGATAAATCTCATGCTAAACCACAAGCTCCATGTTCCTCAAGAATTTATTCTATCAATGTGAAGCCACTCATGAGAATATATGGTAGAAATAGAATCTCTAAACTTAGAAAAATATCAAAGACCAATGAAACCTTCGAACATGACTTCTATAGTCGTTATCCAATTAGAGGTAAAAACTTTGGATTGTGATACCTATGAAGTCTTGATTGGAACATATTTTGGTATGAGATCAAAATTCCACCATTTGTTCAAAGGAAACAAATTGGACAAGAAAGTGATCCAGAACATGGAGAATATGCATCTAACCAAGAAATCCAAACTCTGAGAGAGATCACAAAAAGGAAATAGATGTGGGATTTCCATCAACCAGGGGTGAGGGAGAACTTTCATTTCAAATGATAAAGTTAGGCAAAGCAACCCCCAGGTTAGCTAGAGTACCAATAGCTTGGTTTCCTTCCATAAAGACATGTTGATTGGTAACATTAGGGGAAGATCTTAGAAAAAAAATGTCTCAAATATTAAGCTGGATATATTCCAAGATATTGATTGGGTGCCTAGAAGGCTTATAAAAATATTTATGGGTCATATTCAATAATAAGGTTAGGGTAGTTTAGGATGGATAAAAAATATAGAACTTGGAAAAGAGCTCAAGCTTTAGCAAAACGATTGATTTGGACTTTGATACTTTTTGCAAAGGCTAACAAGATCTTCCCTGAATGGTATTTGAAGATACCACATACACCAGTCGATCCTGGGATACCTTTTGCTACACCATAAAAATTATATTTTATCAATCCCAAAAGGTGGAGGAGACTACTTGACAAGCGATTGATCAGCCACAGAAGTGGGGGGAAATATTACAAGAAGGGAGGTGAATAGAATTGGCTAACTAAGCTTCACTCAAGGATTTAGGCCACCCATAATCCTGAGAAATTGAGAGGTTTCAAGCTACCATGTGGATAACTCCAGAAAGAACATAGTTGTAATAATGTATAGAGTTATTCAAATCTCTGGAATTTTATTCACACAAAACTTCCCATTGGAAATGGAAAATATAGAAGGTCCAAAAGGTTTTGACATGAAATATCTTGAAGGTATTTGGTCATTGTAAAAAAAGGTCATTAAGAGAGGAGGGAGGGACCCAAACAATACCCATAGTGTAAAATAATGTGTAAATAAATTTAAGGGAGAATTGAAAAGAGATAAAAATATGATGGGTGGATTCATAATACTATTTGCATAGGTAACAATAGTTAGGAATGTGGAGCCCTCAAACCTAGATATTTAGAATGGAGAGAATTTTATCCTGAACAACATGCCAAAAGAAAAAATAGACTTTGGGAATAAGGTGTTTATTCCAAATTATATTTAAAGGACACCATGGTTGTCCGAGGATTTTAGAAAGATAGCAGGTATATTTGATAGGAAAAATCTCATTCTCACTAGGTGCCCACAAGAGCTTATCTTCAATCGAATAGTTGGTAATAACACAAAGATGCAAAATGTTAGATAAAACAAGATTAGATTTTTTTGGTCCTCATTTATATCACCATGAGGAAGGGCTTTCTAAAACTTCTGGTCAAAGTCAATAAATTTGCAAACCTATGTACCAAATAATAATTAGTCACAAGTTTGAGGTATATCATATCAAGGTGGTTCTGAAGAGGGCTATTACACAACCACTTGTTCTCAAAAAAATTATCTTTTGGCCATGGCTGAGTTTCCAATGGATTCCTTTTATGATGATCTCCCTCATACACAAGATAGAATCCTAGGCGAAAAAATTTTGAATAGGTGAAGGATCATCCAAAAAACTTGGTTGATGCCAAAGTTATTTAGCCTTGATGATATCAACCTATAGTGACTTTTCATTTTGCAGGATCCACTATATTTGCTTGGAAATTAGGGCTAGGTTCATAATTCTAATATTCTTGAGCCTGATACCATCGTATTATTTCTTTCAGTAGACTTGGTCCAATGAAAATAAATGGAATATTTGTTTGTGATCTGAGCTTGTCCAAAGAAAATTCCTTTGGACCTATTCAATCTTGTTACAAACTTCAATCAGAATATGGAATATGGACAAAAATAAAATAGGGATACTCTAAAGAGTGGATTTGACTAAGTCGGTATTTCCCACCTGATTAAGGAACCCTCCTTTCCATCTTGCAATTTTTTTAAATTCTCTCAATTAGTGGAAACCAAAGAGATTTTTTGGTAGAACCAATAAAAAGTGGAAAACCAAGGTAGGTAGTAGGAAGGTCAATAATGGTACAACCAAGGATATTAGCTATGCTATTTTTTTTTATTGAATAAATACATATTATACATATACATATCCACCATGGGATTGAACCTAGGTCACATCACTGATAATGCAAGTGGCAGCCTATGCTAGTTTGTTATTTGGAGGTGTATTGAGAAAATATATTTTACTTTTGGAGAATTTGAACTTTTGGCCAATAGCAGACTCAAAGGAGAGAAGAATGGACTTGATAATTTTTACTTGAGTAATAGAGGCATGAGTGGCCAAAATTGTATCATATACAAACTGTTGGTGGGATATGTGCATGAGAGATGAGACATGTTTAATGTCAGATATTTCTACTTTAGAAGAAGAAGACCGTAGATATCTCCCTAGGGGTTCTACCATAATGATAAAGAAAAAGTGGGTAAAGTATCACCCTATCTCAGACCTTTAGCACTCTAGAAATAACCAGTAGTGGAGCCATTAACTAAGAAAGAGAAGTTGACTCCTGAGATGCATGCCTTGATCATGTTGATCCAATTAGGATGGAAACCAAATCTAGATAAGACAAAGAAGAGGAAACTCCAAGACACTCTATCAAAAACCTTGTTCATATCCAATTTTATGAAAGGACCAAATTTACCACTTTTATAAATATAATGTATAAGCTCATGGATTGTAATTATGCTATCAAAAATTAGCCTCCCTAGAATAGAACTACCTTGATAGGAATAAATGATGAAAGGGAGGATAAGTTTCAATCTCATGGCAATATATTTGGTGAGGATTTTATAAAAAACATTACACAAAATGATTAGAACTACCTTAATAGATAAGTCAATAGATAAGTTAAATGTACTTTATAATTTATTATTTTATAAAACTAATTTTTAAAATTGAATTAAAAAATTCTACTAATATCAAAGTTAAGGTTTTAATATTAATATCATGGATAAATTAATTAATCATAATTGTTGTATGTGGATATTGGAAAATACAAAAATATATATGTAGAAATACATGGACATAAGGATATACAAGGACATAATGGATAGAGGTTAGTCGAATTTAGTGAAGAGCCTAACCAAAAAAATAAGAGTCCATTGTGATCGAGGTTCCTTTTTCCCATATTTGTTGTTTACATTATAACTTATGAAAGCCATCAAAAGGCATGGGGCAGTTCATATAGTCAAAATAAATGAAGCTAATATGGATTTTTTCAAGAAGTTTCCTATGTTGGAAGATTTTAAGCATGTATTTCCTAAATATCTACTTGGTCTACCACCATAATGAGAGTTTGAATTTTCTATCGGATTCATACTTGGATTTGAACCCTTTTTTAGAACTCCCTATTAGATGACTCCAATTGACATACAAAAACTTAAAATATAGCTGCAAGATTTGCTTGAAAATGATCAAATGAAGCCAAGTGTGTCATATTTGGGAGCCCTTGTGTTGTTTGTGAAAAATAAGGATGAATCCTTAATATTATATATTGATTACATAATGCTCAATAAGGTAACTATCAAGGATAAATACTCTTTGCCAAGAACCAATGATCCATTTTATTAGTTAAAAGGAGTGACTAACTTCTCAAAAATTGATCGTAGATCTAGATATCATCAATTAAGGATCAAAGAAGATGACACTAAAAAATAGATTTTAGAACAAGGTATGGGCATTACGAATTCACAGTTTTACCTTTTGGATTAACAAATTTCCTAGCAACATTTACGAATATTATGAATAGTGTCTTCCATGAATAGTTAGATCATTTTGTGCTTACATTTATGGATGATATCTTTATTTACTCATGAACTAAGTAAGAGCATGATCAACATATGAGGATTGTGTTAGATATGCTTAGGAAGAATAAAATTTATGGAAAGCTTTCTAAGTGTGAATTTTATACTCCACAAGTCTAGTCCCTACGACACATTATATCTAATTATAAAATTGTAATTGACCCTAATAATATTGAAGATATAATAAAGAAACAAACACCCACCAATGTATCAAAAGTATATAGTTTCATGGGAATGGTAGGATATTATAGGTTTTTTGTGAAGAACTTCTCAAAAATTGCCTATCCAATCACTAATTTGTAAATAAAAATAAAAACATTGAAATAGACACAACAATGTGAAGAGGATTTCAAGATATTGATAGAGAAGTTGATAATTACCCAATTTTAAAATATGTAACCCATCATAAAACTTAACATTATGCATTGATGCCTCTATGATTGAGAGGAATTTTGACCCAAAATGAAGCAATCATAGCCTATGAGTCTCGAAAGATTAAAAATAACAAGCTAAACTATGATACTCATGATTTGGAGTTAGTAGCTGTATCTCATGCACTTAAAATTTGGAGGCATTATCTATTGGAGAAACATTTTGAATTAAAGATAAATCATAAAATTTTGAAGTACATTTTCACCCAACCTCTTTTAAATGAAAGATAACATCAATGGATGGAATTCCTAGCCAAGTATGACTTTGGAATTGAATACATTAAAGGAAAAAAAATGAGATAGATGATACCTTAATTCAAAGGAAGCACATAGTTACTATGTCCAAATGTGATATAGAATTTTTTGACAAGGTTAAAGAACAAAAATAGGGTGATAGCGATTGTGGTAAATATTGGGTATGGGTTAAGTTAGAACTTGATGAGGGCAAGGAATTTAATATTAATAATGAACTATTGTTCATTAGAGATAAGCTTGTTATCCTTGAAACAAGAGGGTTAAGAAATCTTATTTTACAAGAAACCCATTGTACCTCTTATTTTGCACATCTTGGAGGGGCTCAAATGAGGGAAAACATGAGAATTTTTTTTATTAGTAGGGAATGAAATGAGATATCAATAATTTTATAGCTTGATGTCTCAAATGCAAAAAGTAAAAGTTGAATACCTACATCCAGATAGAAAACTTTACCCTCACAAATTTTCATAATAGAAATGGTAAGTCATCTCTATGTATTTCATAATATGTCTACCAAATATCAAGTTTCAACACAACATAATTTTGGTTATGGTTTATAAATTAACCAAGGTATCTCACTTTATTCTAGGTAATGTTAGGTATGATTCACCCTCCATAGCTAGAAAATTTGATAGGGATATTGTACAATTTCATGGATTCTCTAAAGTCATTATCTCATATAGAGATCCAACTTTTACCTTAGAATTCTATCAAGCCTTGCATCAAGCCTTAGGGATAAAATTAAATGTCAGTTTTGCATATCATCCAGATATAAATGGCCAAACAAAGAGATTTAATAGATCCTTAAGAACATGCTATGCATGTATTGCATGGACCACAATACTAAGTGGGAGGAATATGTCTACTTAATATAATTTACCTATAAAAATAGCCATCATAATTCCTTGGGTATGGCTCCTTTTGAGGATTTGTATGGGAGACAATGTATAAATCCTCTACCCTGAAATAATCCAAAGGATAGAGTAGTGATTAGGTCAAATAATATAAGGGGGATGAAGGAACAATAGAGAAAAATATAATAATAACTCAAAGAAGCCATGGACTGGTAAAAGAGTTATGCTGATTTAAAAAGATCTCCAAGATATATTTATGAAATATAGAGTCTTTCTAAGTATAATACCTAAAATAAGCTCCATAAAATCAACTAAAATTGATACCAAATTTGTTGGCCCTTTCAAAATCATAGAAAATATTAGTTTGGTGGCCTATCGACTTGCCCTTCCATGCATCCCTACTCAGAAAATATGTTGTTGACCCATGACATATTTGTAATGTGTCTAATTTGTAGATGAAAAATCCCCTCATCATTGATGTTTGATGGGTTCAAATATTAGTTTATCGTACCAAGTGTTTAATAAAAATAAATGTAAATCAATGTAAGGCCCAATGGGACTATTTTTTAGAAAGGAATGCTACATGGAAGAATGTGGATTCTATAAAAAATAATTTCATCATCTTATTAATTAAATTGTAATTTGAAAACACATAAGATTATGGTTAGAACTAGGGGGATAATGTCATGCTAGGATTATTTCATTAGTGAATTATAATTCATCAACAAGATCATTTCAACATCAAGCATGTGTCCCAATTGGGTCTTGAATTTTGTTACCTATTTTACAAGGTGGGTGGAAATAATCCTACATAAGAAACCAAACCAAAATTTGACCATACAATTATTGAAAGATATTATCACAAGATTTTTGATACCTATAGTGATGATCATGGAGAATGTCAATACCTTCATGATATCAAAAGCTACTTAATCATATTTTTAGCATGGTATATTCATGAAGACTTTTTTAAACTACTATTTTTAATAAAATTTATTGGTAGTTCAATAAATTAATGCATATTTTAACTCTTCAAAAGCAAATAGCAGAATCATAAATAGATTATCACACTTAGTTAAAAAATACACTATAGTTTGATAGAGTGATTCTAAAATCTTCAATCAAAAACTCTTTATACAATATTCAAACAAAGAAATAAGTAATGTTGTTAACAATTTTGAAACTCCCACAATTACAATGAAAAATTCAATTGGAATTAAAATATGCTCACACATAGCCTAAACATATCAGAATAAATGAGGTTATATTCTTTGAAGATGAAAAAAATTATTCCTATAAGTTTGATGTCTACAAATATACTATCAAGCATGTGCTTGATAAAAAGTCCACTCAATCCCCATGGTGGATGTGTATAAGAAGTATTACTCAAAAACAAAGGCCACTCAAATTGAGTCCAAATTCGATCATTTGGTACCCAAGTGATAGAAGGATCAAGTGAACCCACAAAACTCATATCAAGTTTAATTCTTTATAGAGTGGTCCCATAATTTTTTATTTAGCTTCCCATGACATAATCCAAATGCTTGATCAATATGAAAAGAGCCAACTTATATGATAAGTCTCAATAAACACTAACCCATTCAGATATCATGTTAGATGTCCTAATAACATAAGTGTCTAAAAATATAGATCTTTAACTTTGAAAACCATATTATGCATGCTAAGGAAATTTATGATGCATTGAAAATGGTTTAAAGGTGATTTGTGTGTGTGTGAAAGGTTATGAATCTGGCAAGAGTGGCAATGATATTATAATAGGTGACTTTTTTTTTTTTTTTTTGTAGTGGCCATAAGGGGTAAAAAGACTGTGACCATGAGGGAACTATTACATAACATATCCGCAACATGTGAGGCAAGAGATTTGAACCTGGGCCTCTCAACAACTAGAGAGGTTTAACTACCCACTTGCTCTCCAACTCCTCTACATGGGCGGATATTATAATAGGTGACTTAACTAATCCATATTTAATTTATTATGGTTGATGACTCTAGAATGTGCATGCAAAATAATTTATAGTACTGAATTTAGTAAGGGTAAAGGCTATAGTAAGGGCTCACCATAACATATGAAAATTATTGAAGAACTTACCATAGAGTTGAGCACCCACTATGATCTCAATCCAATAGTGACAAATCCTAAAAAATTAAGCCCAATCTGTGTGTTGAAATTCAAAATGAAATATGACTATGGTTTTAATTTGAGGATTAAACTTTATAGAGAAGTAAATTCAATCATTAGAGGACATCGTCAACTAGTTATGGATTTCAACTAGTTATGGATTTTAAGGGATTTTTCTCCTAGTTGTAAATATAGAGTTGTTGTAGACAAAAGAGTATCAAATTAAATATTTAAGCTAAAGAGAACCATTGAAAATTTATTTCAACAAGTTAATCATGCCATTAATTGGATGACCTTGAATCACAAGTCTGTTTAAAAAGACCCTAAACTTTACCAAGGTCTAAGTTTTGTCGATTTACTAAGTTCCAATTAGGTAATAAATAGTTGGTTTATTGAAGGAGAAGCATAAGTGGTATATTATTTATTATATTAAAAGTTCTTTGGCCTTACCCATTGGATAAAAGTAATAAAAATAAATAAAATTCACGACTCTCAAAGGCCTAATCAATTCATGTTAATCTACTACTAAAAACTATTTTCAATTTTTTGATATTTAGTAGTGTTATTTAATGATATCATTAGAATGATTGGATATATTAATTGTAGAAAAATATTTAGTGATGTAGAGATATTACATTGCCTTTATTGACAAGAGGACTAGTGACTCACCAAGAAGAGAGTAAAATAAAAAAAGGTTATAAAATCTAATTAGAAATTATTTGTAAATCCTATGCTTATCATGAAAATTTTATGAATCCAATGATCTAACACATCTTTATGATGGATAAGCACTTTTCTAGTTAGGCATTTACCAAAAATACACCAAGGTTAGGTATTTATCAAGAAGACACCAAGGTTCAAACCTCGAGGGTAGTCTGTTTGTAGGTAGTAGTCTGATCTAAATCTTCTAAGTGCGCACCAGATCGACAATGATGATACGAATCTAAGCGATTGGTGGTCCCCTTCACACCTGTTCAACAATAAATAAGGAAAATAGATTTGGTGGAAGCAACTCATGTGTTTTGAGTCCTACACTTGCTATTAAAAATAATGTGGTTGTGACCAACTCTCCTATGTAACAGAGAGAAAAAAATCTATTTATACATTTAAATACCTTATAAATTAAAGATACCATTAATAAACATTTGATATTAATAAACATTTAAGATCCCCATGCTATGTGGTTAGGGCTTTGACATTATTTTTGGAGAGGACATGGTGTGTGTGAGTGAGTTTGTGTAAAAAAAGAAAATATAATTACTTTTAAATTAAATATATTTAAATAATTTAATACCCAGGTTCAAACCACCATAGGGCATAGTGTGTGTGTGAGTGAGCTTGTGCACAAAAAAATTAATATAAGATTGTTAAAATTGAAAATAAATAATTTAATAACTTTAGTTAAAAAAATATATATATATTTTTTAAATTTGTTAAAATATAACTTTTTTGTCCTAGGGGACAACGCAAAAGTTCAATATTTGGCTCTTCTTCGAAAGGTCCAAGGTTAAAACCGTGGTGTGGGGGCGAGTATGTGAAGGGATGGGTGTGTGGTGGTTATGTGTTAAATTCCCTATTGATAAGCATAGCTCTGAGCTATAGAAGGGGTCATGGTTGGGAAAATCCTACTCAACCCTCTAGGTTGGTCGTAGGGGTTTCTCACACTAACCAAATAATATCTAAAAATCATCTCCTTTAAACTTACTCTCATAATTTTTTTTTTTTTTAATTTTTATTAATTTTTATTATACACATCTTGGCATCCTTACTTATTTGAAAGTTTTTTTTTAAACTAATGAAATACAACTTATTTAATAATATCCCTATCTAAAAATCAACTCCTTTAGCCTATTTCCCTAATTTATTTTATTTTATTAATATTTCTTATACACATCCATGTGTGGGTGTTAAACCTAGGTCTTACCGACAATGCAAAGGTTAACTCGACAATGCAAGTGACATCCTTTTTTTGGTAGGTAAAAGTAAATTTTATTTACTTTACAGGTTGAAGGGGCCTGACCCTATTTACATATGGAATAGCTGCACCAAAGTTGCAGATAATACAAATACGAACATGCCAGGCCATAAGGCTGGCAACAATCCAAAGATAAACAAGCCCTCTAACCCAGGAATCCCAAAACCAGAAACAAATGTAACTGAGCAACATAGAAAAATAAAAGAAACCCCCCTCTAAAACCACTAGAATTGTCATTGTCATTTCCCAGTATCCTAGGACTTGTCATGCTCTCTTCTCATGGCTGCAACTAGTCTTTGTTTGGCTACCCCATTTAGTCATCTCGCATTTTAGGAGAGGACTTTCATTTAGAACTCTTGGAGGTTTTCCTGCCCCATTTTCCTTGTTGAACAAGGGGTTTGGTTCTTTGGTCTACATTATTTGAGATGCTTGCCCTTTCTTGAAAAATTGTTCTTTGGGTCCCATTGGCTATGTCTTCCACTATGTCTTTGTTCCTCCTGTCTGAATCCATCGGTCTGCATTTCTTTTTTATTTCCCCACATCCATCTGGGATTTTTTGTAGCTTCAGGTATGTCTGGGGTTCCTTTGCTCAGGGGACGATAGATCCTCATCCTCATAGTCAGAGGTGACAGGTTCGGAGGGGCTGGTGAGGCTGGGGTTTCACGGATAGGGTAGGGAGAAAAATGGGGTGGGTTGGAGGGAGGATTCAAAGGGTTCCCAAGGGACCTAGGGCTTGAGGAGGGAGGGAGGATGGGAGTTTGCTTGGCCAGGGTAATGGTCTGGGAATGGTAGGGAGGGATGATAGAAAGGGTTTGTAGGATCGAGGGGATGGTCGTCGGCTCAGAGCTTCTAGGGATGTCCCCTTCCTCAATGTCCTCAATAGAAATAGAATTTTGCAAAGCACTAAATTTATTAGCCATGGGAACAAAGGTACTTGCCTTATGACAGAGTTGTCTCAATGGGTTCTAGCGATGGTTCTATTCTACGTTGGAGGAATGGAATACTGGTGATGGTGCATCATTATCAGCTGATCCTCAAAGTAGGCCATTTGGGGTGGGAATCAGAGCTTGGGACACTGCGATTGGAGATGACCCTGGGATTGACATTTGGGGCAAAAAACTATTTTGTTTTCATAGATGAGCATCTATTTCCACTTGAAGTCCCCATAAATTAGGTTCAAGTGATCTGGTAGCTGGCTCTCCAGATTCACATTTACACACACACAAGCCTGGGTTAGATGGGTCCTTGCACGGGTGGTCAGTTCAATGGCCACGAGTTTCCTAATAGCCTTGGAAAGACCCTAGAGGGCATCTTCCTAGAAGAAGTGGGCTGGGAGATTCGGTAGCCTGACCCATATGGGGGCGAAGTTGATATTCTAGAAATTGGGATGAAATTTTGCTTGCCACGTTTTCAAAAATTGACTTTGCCTTCCAAAGAACCATGGGCCTTCGGATAAGATGTGTTTGGCATCTTCCTGGGTGTTGAGATGGATCATGGAAAAGCCTCGGGTCGTTGCTGAGATCTCCATATTCCCCAGGGTTTTCTACTTGGATGCAGTCCATCTGCGAATGGCATCCATATCGGGGCGGCCTCTGATAAATTTTCCCACTAGGGAATGGGTGTCTTGGGACTCATAGCCCTCCATAAGGCTTTTAGGGCACAAAACATCGCTTCCATGGGTGATGAATTTGTTTGCCGTGAATGAGGGAGATAACCACTTTTTCTGCAAAATATAGGCAAATTATGCTTTCCCGCTAAGAATTCCACCATCAAAGAGTTGGAGGACCGCATGGATATTCTCATCTCCTCCTAAGAGCGGACCGATTTGATCGCAGGCCATGGACTCAATCCTGCTAGGGTTCGGGGCACCGCAGTCCCCGAACTAAAAAAAGCTTGGCGGCATCATGGGGAACCTTTACGTTCCACATTCACTCGCCGTGCTAGTCCCTAACATCCAGACTAGCGATGCGTGAGACGACGCCGAAATATAATGTAATTTATATATCTTGCTTAAGAAATGAAATTTTCTTTTAATAATGCAAATAGCATCCTTATTTGATTTGAAAGTTTTTTTTTTTTAACTCATGAAAATACAACTTATTTAATAATATCCATATTTAAAAATCAACTCCTTTAGCTTACTCCTTAAAAAAAAAAAAAAATTATTTTATTTTATTTATTTATTTTTTAATTAATATTTTTATACACATTCATGAGTGAGTGTTAAACCTAGGTGTGAGCGACAATATATTAAAACAATAAAGACATAGGTGCATCCAGTGCGAATGTGTGGATTTTCAAGAGCGGGATCTGTACCATCCAAGCGAAGACATGCGATTTACATAGAGGTTGAAGAATTTGGTAAGAGCCTTTTTCGTTTTGTTTGAGTATTGGTTTTTTTTCCTTTCCTGCACTGATAACATTTTATTTTATTTCCTTTTAAAAAAAATTAATTCAATAATTTGTTAAAAATTTGAATATAGTTATTTGAGTATCATAAATCTATTGAATCTGCCTGATATTCTGTTAAGTTGAATTGCCAGGAATGCTCAATTTTAAACCAATTGGTGGTTGTTATTCTTTTTAACCCATAGAAATTAAACTTTTAGATTTTAGCCCGCATACTATGATACTATCCGATGATCGCTCCTAGCCATTAATTTTGTGCTGGTTATTTATTATTGAATTTATCAACCGTTGATTTGCTGTGTATGTGTGAATTTAAAAAGAGGTTAAACTGTTAGATTTTTGCTGGGAGAAAATAGTCGAAATACAATGATAAGGTCTCGTGCTGGTTATTTATTATTGAATTTATCAACAGTTGATTCGCAGTGTATGTGTGAGTCTGTTAAAGAATGTTATCAGAAGAACTATTAATTAAATTAAATTTTAAGTTTATCTACTAGACTTGCTAGTAGAAGTTTTGTTTTGGAAGAAATTTTTTTATTAATAAATAGTTTATTTTTATAATTAATTAAATTGTAAAGTTCTATTTTTATAGTAGAGGTTAAACTGTTAGTTTTTAGCCCCGAGATAATATTCCATATACTATGATAAGGTCCTGTGATCGCTCCTAACCATTAATTTTGCGCCGGTTATTTATTATTGATTTTATCAGCGGTTGATTTGCAGTGTATGTTTGATTTGCAGTGTATGTGTGAATTTAAAAATTGTTAAAGAGTTCTAAGAATGTTATTAGAAGAATTCTTTATAAAATTAATTTTAAGTTTGTTTAATAGACTTGATAGTAGAAGGTTTCTTTTTCTTAAGTTCTAAATTTATTAATAAATATTTTATGTTTATAATTAATTAAAATGAAAAGTTTTATTTTAAAATATAATTATAATTATTAATAAAAATTATTTTAAAATATTATTTTTTTCAATTATATTAAGTGGGGTTTGAACTTTGGACCTTTCAAACAGAGGCTAAAAGTCATTACCACTGTAATAAGCTTCAACTATTTTTTTAATATGTTACTTTTTTTAATTTATTTTTGGCTAGATAATAACGGGTAGTAAAGGTAGGCCAACATTCTATACCACCTCTAGTGTAATCCTAGAGTGACTTAGTATAAGCCTTAGGTAATTCCTCTTTCCCCTCCAACTATTTTTAGTACTTAGTTGTTAATGGATATAGTTTTTTCAAGGGTACCATCAATTTGTGTAAGAATGCATCCAATAATTCAATCATTTGATAATTGTACTAGAATATAGTTATATTGATTCTAACTTAAATATTAAGTTTAGAAGTAATCTACTATAGTATATTTATCAAAATTTAAAATTTTAGAATTTTCAACATTGACTATGTTTATAATCAATTACAATTGGCTGAATAAAATATAAAATAACCATCATTTCACAATGTTCTCCTTTTTTTTCTTCTTCTTTGTAATGTTATTATGTAAAGCATTTTAGTACTCATTTTATAAGTTCTTCTTGCACTATGTTCTACCTTCCAATTTTCCTTTTAAAGACTCAAATATGTTTGATAAGTTTCATCATAATTTTGAATGTTTCAAATTGAACAATAAAGCTTTGATTATATATTATGTTGATGGGAGAGCAGTTAATATTCTTATTAAAGTTTTCAAAGAGGAAACAACATAATAATTGTTAATGGAACTTAGTAAGGTCATATTAATTCAACATACTACTTTTACTCCTTGATTTGTGGATATAGTCACGTGACATGGTAAATATGAATTATTTCATATATGGTCGTTTCAACATGATATGATAACTCAATGTGATGTATTTAAAAATACATGTACACTATAGAAGTACAACATAAATTATATTATTCACAATTCTCCTTCATTGGTTCTTCACGATAAACTTCATGCTTTGACCTTTGTCTACCATACTTTATGACTACAATGGGGTTAAATATACAAAGATAATATTTCAACTTTCTTAATTTATTTTATTAGTTCTTGATGAATTAACTTTTATCTCTTGTTTATATCATCCTCCTAGTTTATATGAGAATGTATTTTCTCATGATCTAAAATTTAAAGGACTAACTTGTAGTGTGACTAGAGATCATTTCTTACTCATTCTATAAATTTTCTATTTCATTACATTACTTCCTATATTGGGATTCATTTCTTCATTGTGTACCTGCAATATTTCCTTGCACTTGTTCTTCTACCCCCATATTTTCATTCATGGCTACTTGCCTACCTAAAAATACTATTTTAGTTCCTTTACTTCCATATCTTATGCCATAATTCCCTCCTCTTCTAGAATATTTAGATTCCAAATCTTTTATTTGTGAAGGAAAGTATAAGAGGTGATTTAGGGTATAGTTTTATGTTTATTTATTGTTCATATTTTCATTAGTATTAGGTATAATATTGGATGTATTTAATGTTTGTTTCTTTATAGTTGGTTTCTTGAAAGCCCAATATTTGATGTCTTTTGTGAAGTTTGTATGTGCCATATTTTGGGTGCATATAAGACTTTTCAAAGTTACTCTTAGTAGTGTAAGGTTGTGTTAATTTTATCATATCAAGGGGAACTAGTACCATATTGACTAATTATAATTCTAGGATTATTTCATTGGTGAGGATTATAATTCATCAATGATATCATTTCAACATCAAGTATACATCCCAAAAAAAATTTAAAGTGAAAAATCCCTCATGGGGCTGCCTTGGTCTGAGAGACAAAAACCAGGGGGTTCTACACCATCAAAGTTACTCGAGAATCGCGCCCGTCTCTGCCCGCACCAACAATATCAATTGGATTTTGGGTACCCAATTCAAATTTTTGGTAGGGTGGAGATTTGAACCTGGGACCTCCCTTGGAGGATTATCCTCTCCTCTCCAACTCACCTACAACACCTGGGTAAGTTTATGTTCCAATTGGATCTTGAATTTTGTTACCTATTTTAGAAGGTGGGTGGAAATAGTCCTACATAAGAAACCAAACCGAAATTTGATCATGCAATTATTGAAAGGTATTATCACAAGATTTTGGATACCTATAGTGGTGATCATGGAGAATGTCAATACCTTCATGAGATCAAAAGCTATTGAATCATCTTTTGAGCATGTCATATTCATGAAGATTTGCTTAAACTACTATTTTAAATTAATTTTTGGGTAGGTCAATAAATTAAAATATATTTTAATTCTTCAAAAGCAAAATAGTAAAATTATAAATAGATTAGCACACTTAGTTCAAAAATGCACTACAGTTTGATATAGTGAATCTAAAATCTTAAATAATTTTTTTTATACAAGCTTCAAGCCAAGAAAGGGGTAATGTTGTTAATAATTTTGGAACTCCCATAGTTACAATTGCAAAGATAATTGAAATTAAAATATGTTTACACATAGTTTAAACATATCAAAATAAATGAGGTTCTATTCTTTGAATATGAAAAAAGTCTTCCAAGAAGTTTGATAACTAAAAATATGTTATCAAGCATGTGCTTGACAAAAAGGCCACACAAATTAAGTCCAAAGTCTATCATTTGGTGCTCAAGTGATAGAAGGATAAAGTGAACCCACAAAAAGTATATCAAGTTTAATTCTTTGTAGAGTAGTCCATTCCAAATAAAAAATATCTAAGGCATAAGCACATATGAATCGAAAATAATGAATGTCCTTTTATTTCTATAGTTGATTAGTCCCTTAAGCCTCTTATGTTGAGAACTCAATTGTATACATATATAGAGTCTCCCCCTTCTTCCTTAATCATTACACACATATACATATAGAGATAAAGAGTAATAAAGTCTAATAAAGAATATTTAAAAAATTTCTATCTTGAAAACCCATCAATCCACTAAATAACCTTATTGATTCATTGAAAAGGGTCTAGATTGATCGAGGATATTGATTCTCTAAACCTTATATCATCAATTTGTTGTAGGAATAGTTCATGAGGTTGAGAAAGGTGACAATATCATCATGACATCATCATCATCATGATAAAATACATAGCCTTATCCAATGACTAATCAATGATTACCAATGGGGAAGTGAAAATAAGATCATTGACATGGTAAATTTATCATCATATTTTTTTACTTAGCATCCCATGACATAATCCAAATGCTTGATCAATATGAGAAGATCTAAATTATATTATAAGTCTCAATAAACACTAACCCATTAAGATATCATGATATATGTCTTGATGACATCGATGTCTAAGGATTTAGATCTTTAATTTTGAAAATAATTCTATGCATGCAAAGGAAATTTACGATGCATTGAGAATGGTTTAAATGTGATATGTGTGTGCAATGTTATGACTCTAGCATGAGTGACAATGAAATTATAATAGATGACCTAACTAATTGAAGACATTTACATAAACTTATTCTAGAATGCTAAAGCAGAATTAAATAACTTAGAAAGAAAAATGAGAACTCACAATAAACATGCACATATGACACACGAGATTTACCCTGGTTCACCCAATGTGGGCTACTCCAAAAAAATAAGAGCCACTCCTCCTTGATATTATTATTCTCTTCCTTACCCAAAAATGGGACATTATAATAAAATATAAAGGAAACTATCACAACCCTAAACCACTATGTGGTATTATAATACAATGGGCACAATACTGTGGGCTAAACCACACACACCCACCAACCACCCACCAACTATGGGAATCCTAACAATCGCTCCACCAATCACTCTGGAAAAAGAGAAAAAAAAAAAATTATGGCATTTTCAAAAATCGCCTTCGCCGTGGCCGGGGGGCTACCACCCCCCTGACATCCCTGGGTAGGGCTTCACCCTCCTCTTGATGAGCTCCACTCCTCTTACCCTCTCGTGCCTACCATACAATATTTCCTCGACAAAGGATGAGACACATCCAACACTAATCCACATTGATTTGATTTATTGTGGTTGATAACTCTAGAATGTGCATGTATAATAGTTTATAGTACTGAATTTAGTCAAGGGTAAAGGCTATAGTAAGGGCTCACCACAACATATGAAAATTATTGAAGCGCTTACCATAGAGTTGAGCATCCACTATAATCTCAATCCAATAGTGACCAATCCTAAAAAATTAAGCTTAATCCAAGTGTTGAAATTCAAATGGAAATATGACTATGATTTTAATTTGAGGATTAGACTTTATAAAGAAGTAAATTCAGTCATTAGAGGATATCATCAACTAGTTATGGATTTTAAAGGGTGTTTTTCCTAGTTGTAAATACAGAGTTGTTGTAGACAAAAGGGTAACAAATTAAAATTTAAATCAAAGAGCACCATTGAAAAATTATTTCAACAAGTGAATCATGTCATTAATTGGGTGATTTTGAATCATAATTTTTTTTTAAAAGACCCTAAAATTTACCAATGTCCATGTTTTATCAATTTACTAAGTTTCAATTAGGTAATCAGTAATTGATTTATTGAAAAGTGGTAAATTATTTATTATATTCGAAGGTCCTCATTTGATGGCCTTCCCCATTGGATAAAAGTAATAAAAGAAGGAAAAAAATTTAAACTCAAAGACCCAATCAACTCATGTTGATCTACTAAAAATATTTTCAATTTGTTGATCTACTATTTCACACCATTGATTTTATAGAAAAACTGCATATTATAATAGAAAAATTACAAGTTTAATTAAAGTGATACAAAGTTGATTATATGATGTTTTTTTAATAAGAGAAACTTATATTTATTTAACATTGATTAGTGGGATAGAACCACTTTATTATCTGAGAGTTGAAATATTATAGCAGCATCAAATTGATTTATTAAAGGATTTATAAGTGTTAGTATATGCTAAATTTTAAGTTAAAAGAAGAAGCAAAATATCCTACATTTGTGAGGAAAAATAACCCTCAAAGTACAACATATTTGAAAAGAAAAAAGAGCTCCAAATTTGGGTAGATTTTAGGTGTTTAAAAGCACTAGATTTATAGTTGGGAGTGGCATATGAAACCACCAAGGAACTGTTGAAAACCACCACTATATAAAGCAACATACGACATTATATTACAAGGGGAAAATAATCCATCATATATCCACCAACTTGTAGGAAAAAGCACCAACAAAAGAGCATAAGGAAAAGAAACCATAAGGCTCAAGTTTTGGCTAGACCAAGAAGGTAGAGAATGTCATCCACAACCTACAAAAGTACTATTACCACCATTCAAAACATGGTATATTACAAAAGAAAGAATATACAAGGTGCATTATCAAATAAGAAAAATAAACTGCCATAGTGATTACCATAGGGCCACCATTGAATCATACAAGAAGGTATTTGGTTGAATCCTGTGAGAAAGTCCACCATCATCCAAAGGAAGGATAAACTCCAACAAGAATATGTTTTTAAGAAGCTAGAATACATTTTACAAGGAGCAAGAATAGGTTTGGGAAGAGCAAATGCATTCAAAAGCCTTACAATCCATATGTTTTGAAAAATAGTGCATGCACAAAGAGTTGATTACACGTGTCTCTTCCAAAAGAAGTGAATATCTTCACTTGGCACTAAATATTGAAGTTGATGCATAAGATTGAACGTAACTCTTCATGAGAAAAGTGCACTCAAACATTCAAATTTTTTTCATTATTTTCCAAGCGCTCAAGAAGACTATGTAACTCCCAAGTTGCAAGAAAGAAAGTGAGAAGTGTCCACTTTATTCTATTCATGAACGTTAGAAGCACAAAAAAATAAGACAAGAAATCAAATAACATCTACACTAGGTGGTACACATCCAAATAAAGGTGAAGCACTCATATAGCCATAAAGGTATTAATATAGTAATTATTCCAATGCCTTACATAGCAAATACAAGAGGAGAAGCATTAAATAAGGTCAAATCATCTTTGAAGAGTCATACAGAGCATTCCAAGCAAGTTTAACCAAAGAGAAAAGCACCCAACAAGACCAACAAGGAGCACCTAAATAATTGAGGTATTTATCATAGCATTTTATCATATATTAAAGTTTTATATTGATAGGAGGAATAAGAAGGAAATATATTATAATATCAAATTTTATTAAAATTAAAATTGGAGTGATAAGCATTTTATAACCTTAGAAAATCATATTATTATTATGAATCCTATGATTATATTTTTAGAGAGCATTTTCTCAATTTGAAGGCTACATTGATGTTTTGTAAAATTGCATACCATAGTTTACAAAACCAATTAAATATTTGAAAATTAAATAAGGTTGGAGAAATAAATATTCTACATCAAATTAGAATTACAAAATATTGCAAATATTATTTTTAAAAAAGTCTAAATTTCTATTTTTAGAGGTATAAGGATTTTCACATCAAAAATAGTAAACGAAATTTAGAATTAAATATTTTATCCACAATTTTGGGAGATAAAAGGGATTCTACCTAGGACTACATTTGATAGTTCATTTGAAGATTTGTAAAGGATTGGAATTGCATTCTATTTCCAACATTAGGGATTCACAAGGTAGTCTACTCATGACAACTACAAACAAACTCTTTCTATCTGAATTCCAATTACTGAAAGGTCCTAACTATATCACATGGAAAAATAAAGTAAGATCAATCTTAATAGTAGAAAAAAATTGGGATATAGTTAAGGGAGTAAATACCAAACCTACTGAAAAAAAAGATATACAAAAATATGAGGATGAAGCAAAAGCCCTTATGATCATAAATTTTGCAATTTTAGATAACATACAACCATATATCAGTTTAGCATGAACATCCACAGATGCATGGGATATCTTAGTAAAAATATTTGAAAGTAAAAATAAAGCTACCATCTTAAATCTACAAACACAATTGCATTCTTTGAAGGTCAAAAGTGGAGAAACTATTGAACAATTTCTAAGGGTAGCAGACATAAAAGAGAAGTTATTAACCCTAAGAGAAAAATTAGAGGACAAATTTCTTGTTCAAGTAATATCGAGGCACTTCTAGAGAATTACAAGCATCTAGTAACATCCTTACAACTTCTAAGTAAGGAAACTTCTTTTGATGATCTAATGAAGTGGAAAATTAAGTATAGGATGAAATAAGTAATAATGCATTAGTCTCAAAAGATAAATCACAAAGGAATGTTGCTTCATTTCCAAGAAGCAAAGGAAAGTGGAATGATAGGTATTGTCAAATTTGAAAGAGAGGAGGACATAGTACCAGCTACTGTAGATTCAAACCAAGGAATCAATATCAGAGATACCAAACTAGTTCAGGAGGTCAACCAAATAGGTTTTCTCAATATCGGCAAAATCATAAACAATACAAATCATCACAACAGTAGTACCAGCACCACCCATAATACAAAGAAGAAAATCAAAAGGGACATCGTTCTTAAGAGATACATGAGATACAAGAACTAGAAGATTATACAAAATTACATGAAGCTAATGCTCTTTTAGCAAATGTAGTATTTTATGAAAATACTAATCAGCTAATAGATCAAGATACATACATAAAGTAAATTGAAGAAAACAACAAAGAAGAGCACAAGTTTGAGAAATAAGAAGAAGATCCATATTGAAGAGCAAAGTTCTCAAGAACCAAGTAATGTAATACAAGGGGGTGTTGGAATATATTACATTATTTGGTACATGATAATGTACCACCATGGGTACATCTATAGATTAGAAAAGAGTGTCTTAGATTAGGATAAAAGTATTTACTTTGTGCAATGTAATAAATAAACAAGTGTGCAATGATATTTATGTAATGTAAATGTGCTTAGCTATACCTATGTACATGTGTTATTAGAATAGGAATATGAAGAGTCATAGGAAGAGTGTAGGCCAAGAAACACCATATGAAGAGTCACATTCCATCCTATATATGGATGTGCAATTGTAATAGAATAGTATCACAAAGGTAAGATCAAGATATGGGACATCACCCATGGAGCAATGGAAGGTGACATAATATGATGTATTTGAGGTCTTTTATTCAATAATATTTTATTGTATTTTTCAGCATTTGCCATTAGCAATATTGGAGTTATTTAATATTCTGAATATAAGCTTATTTTCTTAGCATTATTATTTACTTCATATTGAGTTGAGTATTATTGATTTAGTGGCGATATTATTAAGTGGTTATTCATCAAAAGCTAACATTCCCACCATCCATATTAGACCTTTATTCATTAGATCAATAGATTTTTTTAAACCATTCCAAAGAGTAGAACCATTTCAAAGAGAGAATGTAGTAAATATAAAACTTGGGTCATTAGTATCAATATAATTAAAATAATTCTTGCCCATTGTATTTGACTCTCTTTGTACAATCTCTAGATTACTTTTCCCCTAAGAGCTAATTTTGTATCTCTAACAACTCTTAAACCAAGATCTCCCCCAATTTTTTTTTTGATAGGTTGAAAGGGTGTTGAAAGGTCCCTGAACCTTGTACAAGAGATTACATGATTTCTAGATCGACCGAGGTGATCCAAGAAACAAAGATCAAAGAACGAGCAAAACGCCACATGAGGAAGGATGTCGCGAATCGTGACCAGTTTGGAAATGATGTCGTGAAATCATGACATGTTGCACCGTTGCATCCAAGAGAGGAAGAGAAGTCATGAAATCATGACAAGAAGCGGCATCGGAGCCAAAGGAGAGAAAGTGTCACAAAATTGCGACAAGTTGCAAGGTTGCTGCCAGAAGAAAAGAAGTGTTGTGATATCACGACATGTTCGAAGGTTGGTGCCAGAAGAGAAGAAGATTCGCGAAATCATGACAAGCAGCGTTATCGTGACCAAAGAAGAAAAAGTGTCACGAAATCGTGACAGATTGCAAAAACGCGGCCGAAGAGAAAAAGTGTCACGAAATCATGACATGTTGCAAAATCACGGCCGAAGAGAAAAAGTGTCACGATATCGCGACATGCTGCATCATCGAGGCCAAAGAGAAAAGGTGTCACGATATCATGACATGTTGCAAAATCATAGCCTGTAGACACCAAAACAACACCAATCCGATTAAGTGACTATAAACACTGATCGCATTGACATACACAGCTTTTAGGGCAGCCATCAGAGGTCAAACGGTGGTCCTAGCCACTCACATAGCAGTTTAGAAGTTCGAAAAGTGAGTAGAGCAAAGTTGGTCATTTTAGCAAGCCTTAAATCCAGAGCAAGCCTTAAAATCCAAAGCAAGCCTAATCAAAACAAGGCCCGGGCCGAAGTGTCATGATATCATGACACTTCGGGCCCAAAGCCAAGGCCTGGTCGAAGTGTCACGATATCGCGACACTTCGGCCCCAAAGCCAAGACCGGGCCGAAGTGTCGCGATATCGTGACACTTCGGCCCCAAAGCCAATACCGGGCCGAAGTGTCACGATATCGTGACACTTCGGGCCCAAAGCCAAGGCCTGACCGAAGTGTTGCGATATCGTGACACTTCGGCCCCAAAGCCAAGATCGGGCCGAAGTGTCGCGATATCGTGACGCTTCGGGCCCAAATCCAAGACCGGCCGAAGTGTCGCGATATCACGACACTTCGGGCCCAAATCCAAGACCGGGCCGAAGTGTCGTGATATCATGACACTTCGGCCCCAAAGCCAAGATCGGGCCAAAGTGTCGCGATATCGTGACACTTCGGCCCCAAAGCCAAGATCGGTCGAAGTGTCGCGATATCGCGACACTTCGGGCCCAAAGCCAAGGCTCGATCGAAGTGTCGCGATATCGCGACACTTCGGCCCCAAAGCCAATACCGGGTCGAAGTTCAAGCCCAAAGCCAATACCAGGCCGAAGTGTCGTGATATCGCGACACTTCGGGCCCAAAGCCAAGACCAGGCCGAAGTGTCGCGATATCGTGACACTTCGGGCCCAAAGCCAAGACCAGGCCGAAGTGTCGCGATATCGCGACACTTCGGGCCCAAAGCCAAGACCGGGCCGAAGTGTCATGATATCGCGACACTTCGGGCCCAAATCCAAGGCCCGACCGAAGTGTCGTGATATCGCGACACTTCGGCCCCAAAGCCAAGACCGGGCCGAAGTGTCGCGATATCGTGACACTTCGGGCCCAAAGCCAAGACCCGATCGAAGTGTCGCGATATCGCGACACTTCGGCCCCAAAGCCAAGACCCGACCGAAGTGTCGCGATATCACGACACTTCGACCCCAAAGCCAAGACCTGGCCGAAGTGTCGTGATATCGTGACACTTCGGGCCTAGAACAGAGCCTCGGCCGAAGTGTCATGATATCGCGACACTTCGACGTCAAAGGCAGTACCATAACCAATCAGAGGCAGGCATCGACCAATCAAAAGCAGACATCAAGTCGACATTCCGACATTCGAGGGCAGGCATTCCGCCAATCAGAGGCAGCATTAAAGCGATTCAAGGCCAACGTAAGACAAGTGGCAGTCAAAGACAGTCATTTATGGCCGCCTGTTGTGCATGCGCACGTAGGTGGGTAGATTGGCAGTTAGCAGACTGTAGTCACGTAGGCCCTAGTCAAGGTGGAGTCTACTCCCTGTTGAGAAGGCATGACCGCCATGTGGCATCCCTGCATGCCATTTTTAAAGAGACCCCGTGGGTCTATAAAACGGTGGACTTTCCCGCTCAGAAGGAGGTTACGAAGCATTTTCTTAACGCAACGAAGTGCTGCAAAAACCAAACATCCGATTAATACCCGACATTGGATCATAATATTCCATCCATTCGATGACAATTCAACCTAAAATATTTTGGGCCCTTCCTTAGTGGATTGGTGCCGAAATCAAGTTTTAACGGGGCGGCCTACTTGGGCACCCCGCACCTGTTCGTTAGTTTCAGTTTAATCTATTCGGTTATTATCTGTTTATTCTGCATTACGCGTTATGCTGTTGAAGCAACTCACACTTTACGATAGAATATATTTTGTATTACGCTGCATGTATCCTGCATTAGTGTTCGTTCTGCATTGTGTGTTCAATACATATATCAAATATTATTATGCTCTCATGGTTTTCGATATCTCATTAACTTGCAGGTAGCGACGTCTCATTTGAGTGCAAATTGGCCTGCTGTTTTAATGGCAGCGGCCTTCTAAGTAAAGTTTCTGTTTTACGTAAAAGTTGCAGGTTACGTAGAGTTATTTTATTCACGCATTTAATCAATCGTTTGCATGCATTTTTCATTGCTTCCTAAAGACAAACGTTTTGACCTCTTGCTGCAGGTGCTACTAAATAGTTTATTGTTTTCTTGAATGCAGGAAGAATAGCAGTAAGTAAGGATCCATCAGGCATAAACGACGGCAACACTTTGGCCCACCTGATTCAAATGTGGGCATGCGAATAGAAGAAGTATCGATCATGACTGTAACCAAGACAGATTAGCACTCCTAGCCCCTAAAAATGGAGGAGATGTATTGTAACCGAATGGAATTAATATAAAAGGGCTGTGCTCCTGCTTTTCTCCTTTATGTTTGGTTGATTCGATTACATATGTTTGGTTGCTTTTCATTACATCTTAATACTATTTTTCTTTCGAAATCTCATGCTTTCACAGCCAAAGAGAAAAAGTGTCGCGATATCATGACATGATGCAAAACTGCGGCTAGATAAAAAAGGTGTCGTGATATCGTGACAAGAAGAGACATCGCGACCGAATAGAAAAGGTGTCACAAAATCACGACATGATGGAAGACCACTATCGAAGAGAAAAAGTGTCGCAATATCGCGACATGATGGAAGACCGCAATCGGAGAGAGAAAGTGTCGCGATATCACGACAAGATGGAAGACTGTTGCCAAAGAGAAAAGGTGTCACGAAATCGCGACATGATGGAGGACCGCTGCCAAAGAGAAAAAGTGTCACGATATCGTGACATGATGGAAGACCGCAGCCGAAGAGAAAAAGTGTCATGAAATCGTGACAAGATAGAAGACCGCTGTCGAAGAGAAAAGGTGTCACGAAATTGCGACATGATGGAAGACCACAGCCGAAGAGAAAAAGTGTCACGATATCGCGACATGATGGAAGACCGCGACCGAAGAGAAAAAGTGTCACGATATCACGACAAGATAGAAGACCACTGTCGAAGAGAAAAAGTGTCACGATATCGTGACATGATGGAAGAACACATCCGAGGAGAAAAAGTGTCACGATATCGCGACATGATGGAAGACCGCAACCGAAGAGAAAAAGTGTTGCAATATCGCAACATGTTGCAAGACCGTGTCGAAAGAGAAAAAGTGTCACGAATTTCACCAAAAAAGAACTTTTATCATGTAAGGATGGCCATAAAAAGGATTGCATAATATAAATTAAACTTTTTTAAATTGATTTTGGCATAATGTACAATGATATATAATATGTTTAAATGACTTGTAAGGTTATCTTAATTAACTACATTCTTCCAAGCTAGAAGTTTATTTTGAACTTTACTAATAACTAGTTTTCATAATTCTATCCTCATTCTCCCCTCAAATAAAGGCATCCCTATATACGTAGCTAGAAAATTTACCTCCATTTGAACCTAAATTTTTTTTCTTTGATATTAGTTATAGTGTTAAGTAAATTTTTATATTGTCCTATTAACTTTTTTCCTTGTGCTCTTTCATATTCCTTTAAAAAATTATTCAAAGCTTTGGCATCATTTGAAGAACATAAGCTTATACTAAGAGGGGGGTGAACAGTATAAGATAAAACTTTTTACTTTTCAATCCAAATGATAGCAACGATAATATAAAAATAGTAAATAATGCACACATTATCACACACATGAGAGAAATAATTTAACATGGTTCACCCAATGTGGGTTACGTCTACAGAGAAAATGTTTCTTATAAATTTTTCTCAAAGAATATATTGGGAACCAAATCCCTATTACAAATTTTATGGACCTCTGTCCAAAGGAGACACTAATTCCATATGCTCTAATTCGTGGATCTCTATCCACAGAAGACCTCTGTCCCCACTTCTTTGATTTATGGACCTCTATCCACAGGAGAACCCTATCCCCTTTGCTCTAGTTTGTGGATCTCTCCATAGGAGAACTCTATCCTCTCTACTCTGGTCTACTTCAAAGCCTGCTCTCAACTCTACTCAACTCTGATCAAAACTGCTCACAATATCATCAAATCTGCTCAACTAATTTGATAAAATCTTCTCAACTACCTATACTGATCTATCTCATACCTACTCACAAATTTTATTTAAAATTGCTCACAAGACTGATTCAAATCTTCCTTGAACTGCTCATAAGCCCTCTCCCAAAGATACCTACTCAACCAGCTCATAATCCTACTCTAATTTGCTTACTATATTTTATTAATTTTGCTCTAATGCATGCTCAAAATTTGCTCATAATACTTGCTTCAAACATATTCTACCAATAATTCTTGTTAAAGAACACATAAGAAAAGATATGCAATATAATTTCACCTTCTGTTCTTTTCAAACAAAATACACAATTACTTTGCAGAACTTGCTCATACACATTCAATACATTCAAACCAATGCTTCAAAAACCATTCAAATAATGAAAGCACATTTTGTTTCACAAACCCTAACTCAAATATTTCCAACAATGCATACCAATCATCCCTTTTAACTCCACCTCAAAACTACTTTCTTACAACACAACCACCAAGAGAAAAAGTTGAACCACCATACCTCAAAATGCTTGATGAAGATGTACCCTCAAATACATATCTCAAGAATAATATGTTTTGCAACTTCAAAAAAAATTATCACAACACCTTTTCATATATTTGAAAACCTTCTCAAAATTTGTGCATAATTTTATTCCAAACCAATGCTTTATAACTCTCTTAGTTCCTCAAAATAACACATCAAATCATGAACCAAACCCTTCAATATTAAAGTAATTATTACAAAATAAAAGCACATTATACACCTTTTATCTCCCACTTAAATATTTCAACAATATACCCAAAAATTGATTTACCATTAATTACCTTATAACTCCACAAAATAACACTTCAAAATTAATTGCAATTTCCCTTTTATTTCCTTTCTAAAACAATGGCAAAAATAAAATATTTATTTCCCTTATGACTCCCATTTTATTTCCTTCTAACAACAATGGTAGAAATAAAATATTTATTTCCCTTATTCGAAAAAATCCCACTAGAGTGTGGGCTCCGTGAGGTTGTGCGCTCGAATTCCCATGGTAATAGAGGTTGGTAAGGGCAAAAAAAATTCAAGACCAAAAAAACAAAACACCCGCTTCTCAGCGACAACTCTAGAGGGTTTGAAGCCAGAAAACGATGGCTTTGGAGACATTTTAATCCATAGTTGATTCAGGTGGCGGTGACTGTAGAGGGTTTGAATCCAGGCAAAAATGGTTGTAAACGGTTTTAATCCACAACTAAGTCAGGCAGTAGTGGTTGTAGAGGGTTTTAATCAAAGCAGCAATGGCTTTGGAGGTTTTTTAATCCATAATTGAGTCGAGATCCGGTGAGAGGATTTGAAGCTAGGCAGTGGTAGCTTTGGAGGGTTTTTAATCCATAGTTGAGTCAGGTGATGATGGCTGTATAGGATTTGAAGCCAAGCAACAATGGTTATGGAGGGTTTTTAATCCACAACTGAGTCAGGTGATGACTATTGTAGTGGTTTTGAATCAAAGTAGTGGTGGCTCTAGAGATTTTTAATCTAGAGCCAAGTCAATAAGTGGTGGTTGTAGAGGGTTTAAAGCTAGGCAACAACATCTCTAGAGGATTTTTAATTCACAGCTAAGTCAGGCTATAGTTATTGTCGAGGGTTTGAATCTAGGTAGCGATAGCGAGATAAGTTTTAGCATCTTTGATTTAGTGCTTGAAATTATTTAGGTTTTAGGAATTTTTAAAGGAAGCAGGAAAGAACAAATTGGTAGTACAAGGGTGGTTTGGTAATGGAAGAAGGAAAACAACAATTACAAGAACAAGTAGAAACCATAGGAAAGTTGGTCTCTATGAATTCACATATATTCCAATCAATGAAACACGGGGATTGACATATCCACAAGCAATGGGTCATACAACAATACTACCACGTGCAACACCCAAATAATGAATGGAAAAACCTATATATGTTAATATAAAACAATATTGGAGAATAATAAGGTGCCGACAAGCTTGAACAAGGGAAGCAACAATGAAGAGGACCAATCAAAAAATAATAGTAAAGAATATTCTTCCACATAAACATGTGAAGAATAAGGAATAATCAAAGGCACTAATCATAATCGAATAGGGAGATCAATCAGATAAACATAGGGGATAAAATAATGAAGACAAAAGAGATGGAGGCAAAGCGACAACACACAAGAACACATAAGGAAAAACAAGCAAGGATAAAAAAATAAAAAATGAAAGCAAGAAAACATTTAGCATGGAAAGTGTGGGTCACCAAAATGAGATTCAAGATAGGGAAGAAATTTATAGTCCCACAACCATGCCACGTATGTGGGCACCAAGACTTTATGTGCAAGAGCTAATGAAGATGAAAGAGAAACTTGAGAGCATGGAAAGGAGGAAGAAAATAAGAGATACTAAATTAGATGAGGTCATAAACATCAATCAAAGGATAGAAAAAGAAAACAACCAACTCAAGGAGTAAGTGTTAAAGCTACAAAACCTTACAAACATGGGTCAACATGATGGCATGTCCTCAAAAAAGCCATCCACTCCTCAATCAATGATACGATAGAGGTGGAAAAATGAATGTAGAACAGATAAAAGAGGTACAAAAAACACTTCAAAACATAGAAACAAGAGAAAATAAGCTACAAAATGAATTAGCAAAGGTAAAATCATGGTTTTAAGTAGTAAAAGAACCAGTCAATCAGCAGAAAGAGTTGATAGAGAAGAAAATAAAAATTTAAATAACAGAATAGAAATAAAGACATGAGAAGTTATCAAACATAATCATCAAAGGGTTAAAATATTGTGGGAATAGGAAAGACAAATCATTTAACCAGAGACTTATTTTTAGATCGGTTAAAATAGAAAGGTCAGATCAAACAAGGAGGCAAAATTGGCAAGTTGAGAGGAGGCAAAGATAGGCATATTCAGGTCACATTGATGAGCTATGAGGATAAAACAAGGTTACTAATAAACAGAGGTATGTTGAGAGGGTCACAATTCTATTTAGATAATGACCTAACCTTTCTATAGCAGGTTGAAAGAAATAAGGAATGGGAAAAGGTGAGGGCAGTAAGGAATAGAGGGAGATGGATACATTTAAGAAATGGAAAGGCGTACATCACATCTAAACAAATCCAAAACAAATAGGGATTATGGCCCATCTGAGAACATCTTACAATGGTAAGCTAGAACTCTAGAGGTTACCCTTGGAGAAGAGGACCCGGGTTAGGACCCATTGCTAGGGATAGAGATATAATCATCCAGATAGAAACACATGAGCATGATGGATGTAGGACTCTAGACTTTGTGGGATACAAGAAAATAGCAATATGGAATAAAGCAATAGAAAATGGCAAGGGGCAAGGGGTATTATTATTTTAATAAAATATGAGTGGGATAGGGTCATTAAAATTAAAAAACAAGATGAAAACAACACAGTTGGATAAATATCCTATAAAATAAGTCAATTATTAGCATAGCAACATGTTATTTTGCTCTCAATAATTCTAAATTCTATAATAAACATGATCTTAACAAAGAAGACCCATACTTCTTCCTAAAAAGATATATTTTGACATATGGTAAGTTGGGGGAGATCATATTAATTGGGGACTTCGGTGTAAGGACAACCAATAAGCAAGCTAACATTCTAGTAGGTAATAAAGATATTTATATTAATCCTCTTTGGATGCCACAAGAGGAAAATTAGAAATGGACCAGGACTTTAGAAGATGAGAATGGGACTATCATGCAATATGGAGAAGAGTTGTTAGGCCTTTGTAGCATACACAACTTGGTTATTTACAATGGGATGAAAAGTTGGAAAAAATCAAGAAAGTATACATGCAAAATATATAAGGGACAAAGTGTAATAGACTATGTTATATGTTCACAAAATTGCATACCAAAAATAGAGGAGCTAGAAGTAGAAGATTCTCCAATGGAACTTAAGTCAGATCATAACCCAATTGTTATCAAACTTCAAATGCAAGGAGACAAACCAAGGTAAAAACACATGCAAGGCAATCAAAACAAACTTCCTCATAAAATAAACATTCTCTTAACAAAATAAAATCGACAGAGTTTCAAGGTAGCATTGAATAACATGTTACAGGAAAGGGAAATAAAGGGACTACCTCATAGTAACAGATATTACAATAAAAGTGAATGGTTAATGCATATTATCCAATAAGATTTAAAAAAATGCAAGAGAGCTAAACCTAGAAAGAATGAAAGAAATAGCTTCCCAACTAACTCATGGATTGATGAAGATTGCAAGGAAGCACGAAGATTACTAAAGGAACCAATGGGTAAAACAAGAGCAAACAAAAAAGCATATGATAATCTGGTGAGGGCAAAAAAAAAGAATACACTAGAACAAGGAGGAAGAACTTATTTACTTAGGGAAGCATGAACCAAAGAAATTTTAGAAGGAACTAAGCGTAAAAAATATGCAAACTAAAAATAACATAACAAATAGTCAGTGGTTGGAGTATTCAAAAAAATTGTATGTGTAGTAACCAATAGGAGACACCCCCTACTATCATTGTCAAGAAATGACTTTGCATAAATGAAGACATTATTCAAGGGATAAAAAAGTTAGCAACTAGTAAAGCCCGTGACATAGATAATATTCAGGAAAAGCATATAAAATGGGGGTAGATATTCTTGCACCACAAATCAAAGAGATTTTCAATGAGGTCATACAAAATGGCTCCCCTATAGAATGGACAACTAGCTTGATGATTCCTTTGTTTAAAAGTGGAGATGTAAATAATCCCTCAAACTATCAAACTATCATAATCAAAGTGGAGATGTAAATAATCCCTCAAACTATCAAACTATCATGATTAAAGTGGAGATGTAAATAATACCTCAAACTATCAAACTATATGGGCCTAGAATTTGTAATCAAATAGCACATGAATTAGATAAATGTAATATTCTATGATTGAAAAAAATTAGTTGGTCTATTAGGTAATCAATGGATATCTCATCTCTATAGCTTTTTATATATTAAGTATCTTGACGTGGCTTAACTTGCACCATTATAATTTCTAGATTTAGCATCCTTTATTTATTTTAGCACCCTTTTTCCCTAAATTTTAGGGTTATCCAATAGGAACCAACGTACTCTAGAGATTGACCTTTGAAGCTTCGTACCTTCAATATATTTTAATGTTGGTCAAAGTATTAGGGCATTTGGAGGAAAATAAAAAATGAATAGATGCATGAGTGGATGAACCTAATCAAAGTTCTACTTTTCAATCCTCATAGCCCCAATGTGATGAAGGTTAGGACCAACTAGACTAAGAGGAATTAATTCATGGAAGAGGGTACCACCATAGGTGACATCGATGGTAGGATTTTGCATTATGGCAATCCATACCTATAGCCTACCTTAGATACAAGATATTCCACTATTCTTAACCTTCAATCATTAAGAATGGGAGATGTAGAGAGTATAGAATAATTCATTTGTAGTCTTATAGATCTAAAGACCTAATGGAATTCTATAAAAAAAAAAATTTACAATAAGTTCTTAGTTCCAATCATACTTTAAGCTTTACTATATTCCTTTTGAGTGCTTACCACCTCCTTTAAAATCTCTAATAGAGTGGTTTCCTTTGAACATTTGGTCAAGATGCTACAACAAGAAGAAGAAATCAATAAATTAAGGGATTAGATGCCAAATAGTGAACTAATTTGTTAAAAATCTAGGAAATAGAAAATTTAAAAGGATTCTTCATGGAAATGTTCTTCAAAAAAATTACTTCTTCATCATCATAATAGAAGCAACCTTAGATGCCAAATAGGTATTAACATAAATATAAATGAGAAGGATATGATACCAACTATTGTTGGTACAATGAAGCCATATAGGATGATAAATCCCACAAACCTTAGTAGAAGAAGCAATAGTATAGGTCATGCTCCAAATAGAAGCAACAAAAATGACATGTTTCTATTGAAGAGTCAAATAACTATTCTAAACAAGCATACATAGAGTCAAGTTTATATTTTGAACATACTCACAAAGTACTTAGTATAAAAGATACCACTACACCCACAAATGATGTTTGATACATTGATTATCATACTAGCAAGTACATGACAAGGGACAAAGAATGGTTTGCTACCTAGGAAGAAAAATAATGGAAACCAATGACCATTTCTACTAATCAAACCTACAAGGTGAAAGGAGAAGGTGATAGTTCAATTCATCTTCTAGATGGACAATGCACTATCAAAAAGGTCCTCTGCGTCTTAAGACTAGCCAACAACTTGTTATTTGTAGCCATTAATTGGGTGACCTTGAATCACAAGTCTCTTTAAAAAAATCCTATACTTTACCAAGGTCCAAGTTTTATCAATTTACTAAATTCTAATTAAGTAATCAATAGTTGGTTTATTGAAGGAGAAGCATAAGTGGTAAATTACATTCAAAAGTCCTTATTTGATGGCCTTCTCCATTGAATAAAAGTAATAAAAGAAATAAAAGTTTTAAAATTCAATATACTCTTAAAGCCTAATCAACTCGCATTAATATGCTAAAAACTATTTTCAATTTATTGATATTTGGTGATGTTATGTAATGATATCATTAGAATGCTTGGATATACTAATTGTAGAAAAATATTTAGTGATGTAGAGATATTACATTACCTTTGCCTTTATTGACAAGAGGACCACTCACTCACCAACAAAAGAGTAAAATAGAAAAGGTTATAGAGTTTGATTAGAAATTTTTTATAATCAAGTCTTGTACTTATCATGAAAAGTCATAAGTTGATACGATGTTGGATGATCATCATATTGCCCTTTATAAATCCAATGATCTAGCACATTTTTATTATATTATCTAAAAAAATCTATTTAACATATAAATACCTTATAAATTAAATATACCATTAATACCGGGGTGTTGTAGGTGAGTTGGAGAGGAGAGGGCAATCCTCCAAGGGAGGTCCTAGGTTCGAATCTCCACCCTACCAAAAAGCTGAATTGGGTAGCCAAAATCCAATTGATAATGTTGGTGCGGGCAGGGTTGGGTGCGACCCCCGGATGACTTTGACGGTGTAGAACCTCCTGTTCGTGGTCTCTTAGACCAAGGCGGCCCCACAAGGAGTTTTTCTCTTTAAAAAAATGTATATACCATTAATAAAAATTTAATATAAGAATATTAAGATTGAAAATATTTAAATAATTTGATAACATTCATATCTAAAAATCAACTCCTTTAGGGCTAGTTCACAAATTTTTTATTTTTATTTTTATTAATACTTCTTATACACATCCATGCATGAAGGTTAAATTTGGGTCTCATCCATAATACAACATCCATATCTAAAAATCAACTTCTTTAGGTCTAGTTCAAGAAATTTTTTATTTTTTTTATTAATATTTCTTATACACATTCATGCATGAAAGGTTAAATTCGGTTGAAGGTTAAATTTGGGTCTCATCCACAATACAGGTGGCATCCTAGTTCACCAGTTTTTTATTTATTTTTATTTATTTTCTATGAACACATCCACCCCTCACACACTCATCCACGCCATGATTTGAACAAGTCCAAACGCGCTGTCCCTGGGATCCATGTATGAAGGTTAAACCCAAATCTCACCAATACAAGTAACATCACCTACTCAAGCCCAAAGGTGCTGTCCCCTTGAAACATTTTTTTATTTTTATTTTTATTAGTGCTTCTTATAAACGATGTATGAAAGTTACGCGAATCTCACAGATAATATAAATAACATCCTTACACTAAAATTTTTGTTCTAGTCAAGCTATTCTCTGCCGACGCTATAAATATGCTTCAAGGGTTTTAATTTTAATGGTTGTATTATGGTAAATTTGTTCATATATTAGAAAATAAAGACATACGTGCATCGAGTGCGAATGTGTGAATTTTCAAGAGCGTGATCTCTGACATCCAAGCGAAAGACATGCGATTTACTTAGGGGTTGAAGAATTCGGTAAGAGCGTTTTTTTTGTTTGAGTATTGGTTTCTTTTCCTTTCCTACACTCATAACATTTTATTTCATTTCAAAGTTTTTTAATAAAACAAATTGTTGAAAATTCCAATACAAGTTTTTTTTGAGAATCATAAATCTATTGAATCTCATTTTGTAATTGATCAACTTACCAATCTTTTTGTTTTTGAATGAACCTGATTTGTTTCTTTGAAGGCACACCATTTCATACTCATTTCGGTTCAACCAACCAAGCTAGAATTTTATTGTTCTGATCTAAAGGAAGAGAAGTTGGTTAAAATGGAGAAGAGGAACACAGAAACTGTAGTGTCTGAAATACCACAGCATGTGAAAGAGGAAATACTAATTTTGCTTCCTATGGACCCTATAAACCGTTTCTTTGAATTTCTAAGGAGTGGAACGCTCTATTGGCTTCTTCCCGGTTATATACAAGTGGAATCGCCTTTCAAACAGGAGGAGTCCATGGTTATTATTGTGCGGGCCTGGGGAAGGCTACCGAGTGTATTGCTTTTCCGAGTGTAGATGGAAGTTCAAAAATTTAGAAAAATTTGCGTGGGGTAGAGTTAATTTCTTTTGCGGAGGATCTGAAGCTGGACAACTTCTAGCGAACACCTCAATGGGTTGTCAACAAAGACTTTGTCTTTACAACCCACTGAACAAGGCACTTTCTGAAATTTCTTTTCCTCTCTTACCTCCATATAATAACACTTTCTACCACGCATGCATTGTGAGAGGGGATTGTGGAGACACATGCATAGTGGTGATACAGCGTTTCAGAAAAGGAATGTTACATATCTATGATACTTCAATGTTACATATCTGTGATACTTCATCGAATTCATGGGCCAACGTGCTATCCCTGCCAAGGATTATCAATTTTATTTCAGAAGTTGTTTTTCAGAATGGATTGTTTTTCTGCCTTTCGGGTTACCCACGGTACTCTCCGACATATGTTATTATAGTTTTCGAGTATAAAAGCGCAGAGAAATGCATACCAGATGTGGGTATTTTGCAGGTGCCTCGGTTGGCGCAACATCCATCTCGAGACTTCAATTACAAGTTCTTTGCATGTGGGTCTTCCATGATATTTGCTTGTTTGTTCCGCAGCAATGGTATCTACGATTCAGTTATCTGGGAGCTTCAATTTAAATCAAAGGAAGATTACAATTGGAAGGAAATAACAAGGATTCCTCCACATATGTGGGCGTCCTACTTCTTTGGTGGGGCGACCTACGACTTTGCCGGGGTAGGTGAATTTTGAAGAATTTTTTATTTTTTTTCTTTTTAAACTTCGCCGAAGTCTGAGCGCCGCAGCTCAGACAGCGCAGTGCGCAAGTCGGGGGCGACGACGGACTTCGCCCAAAACTGGGGCGAAGTGCGAACGTCGGGGCGCCGACGGACTTCGCCCAAAACTGGGCGAAGTTCGAACTTCGCGGGCGCCAACGGACTTCGCCCGAAACTGGGCGAAGTTCGTACTTCGCGGGCGCCAACGGACTTCGCCCGAAACTGGGCGAAGTTTGCACTTCGGGCCTGTTGACGGACTTCGCCCGAAACTGGGCGAAGTTTGCACTTCGGCAGCGAAGTTGGAAAGGCTTCTTCGAGACTTGCCCAACTTCGGCCTTGGAGTCTTTTCTTGACTTCTTCGTCTTGCGCGGCGCGGCTGGGTTTGCCTGGCTTGGCAACACCCGTATGAGAAGAGAGAGACGCCGGAACAAAGAGCAATCAACTTTAGCACAATAAAACTGTAAACCCTAAAGATGCCACAAACTACAACAAACTTTATTCATATGAAAAACTAGGGTTACAAAAATTCCTCAATCGAGGAAATAACATCTGCAGGCTATGCTACAGGATAAACTAAACAGGGGAAATGTCGAGTTTGCTGCTCGGACATTAATCAACTGAGCCACACTGCTCACTGAATCGATCGCCCTCCTTTCTCTGCTCTAATCTCTTCGCCTCCTGTTTCATGAGCTTCTCTCATACACGCACTTTCGGGTTCCTTTGTATAATGGACTTGCTGTTGATTCTCGTTCGCCATCTTCTTTCTGCACTGAGTGGCATAATGGCCGAACTTGCTGTAGTAGTAGCATTGGACCTTTGACATGTCCTTCTTCTACTGAGAGCCACCTTGCTAATTTTTGCTAGTGCCTCTTCCTCCTTGCTGATGAAAGTTGCAACTTGGCTCAGCATCCTGAGGGTTTGATCTCCCTCCTTGCTTATTCCCATGCTTTCTTCTGCCTCTTCCTCCTTGAGAACTAGAAGCGCTATGGTGGGAGTCTTGGCTGCCGCTATCTCAGACTGAGACTTGCGCTTTGAAGGCTTGCTCCAAAGAAGACTGAGTTGAGCGGCTCAACCTCTGTTCATGGGTCTACAGGGAATCCATGAGTTCATCTGTCGAGAGGGTTGTCAAATCCCTCAACTCTTCGATTGCTATCACAACCAAGTCAAACTTGGCAGGCAGACTTCTGAGAATATTTTCCATGATTCTCTGGCTCTGCACGATTTCACCATTCAACCGCATCTGGTTGATGATATTTGTTGTCCGGGTGAAGAATTCGCTCATCGACTCGGACACACTCATCTACAAATTTTCAAACTCCCTCTTGAGAATCTGTAACTTCACCAACTTCACTTTGTCGGTGCCCTGATACGAACTTGCCAGGGTTTCCCAAGCCTGCTTGGTCTTGGTGGCTGATGCAATTCGCAAGAAGATGGTCTCCTCAGCCGCTTGCATGATGTAGAAGAGGGCCTTCTGGTCCTTCTTCTTGTGCTCTTTCAACAGATCCTTGTCTGCTTGAGAGAGGGCAACTAGTGCTGCTGCATCTACCGATTCTGGGTAGCCATTCTCGACTAACTCCCATAGCTCCTGAGATCCGAATAGGATCTTCATCTAGATGCTCTAGTAATCGTAGTTCTTGCCATTAAATCATGAGATATGCAACTGTAGGGAATTCTTTCCAGAATCCATCTTCTATCTCCGCATCACGGCTCAATCAGCTTTGATACCAATATGAAGAATTTTTTTTTCTTTTTAAACTTCGTCGAAGTCCGAGCGCCACAGCCTGAGCGCAGTCCGCGACGTCCAGACTTCGGCAAAAGAAAGAAAAAAATTTAAAATTTTCAAATTGTTGGCCCTTCGCTCCATTGCGGACTTCGCTCCTCCCGTCATCAGACTACGAAAAATAAATTTAAAGGGGGCGTGGGAGAGCCCTGTCGGAGCAACAGTATAAGCATGGGAGAATGGACGGAGGGGGCCAAGAGGAGCTGCAGGCACATCGGTGTTTGTTGAGCTGGCCCAGGATCGAAACCCCACCGTCATTATGGAATCATGACAACAACATCAAGGGCAACTGAAGGCGGAGGAGATTGGGTGCTATGTGCACAACCTCGTGCACTATGCGGTGGTACAAGGGGACTACGTGGGGCTATGGCGGATCCTGGCGATGTTGTCATGGCTGCCAAGGACAGGGGAGGTCACCACGGAAGGATTCTGGTCTACAACAATGAATTTGGGCCTCACCCGGTTTCGAACTTGAGACCCTCTAGAGCGCAGAGGACAACAAATCCGAGAGTTTGGGAAGCAGTATTGCTTCGGTCTGGCGGCATTTCAAATTTTTTTGTGTTAGAGTAGAATTTGGATTAAGGGAGGCTGTTAAAATTATTGTTTAATTCAAATCCCATACTCTGTCATCGCCGTTGGAATGTCCTGTCTAGCAGAGAAAGTATGGGCGAAGTTGAAGGAGCAGGTGAAGTCCATATGCCTCCAGGCTAGGCTCAAGAGTCATGCCAAGCCAGCCTCAGCCCCCCTACAACTATAAATGGAGACCTCGGGCATGATCTCGGTATTCTGGGTAGCAGCCCCAGTTTCCCTGCACACCAGCTGTGCAGGCCATTCCCTGCACACCAGCAGTGCAGAGGATCCGGCGGCAAGCCTTGTCGCAGTTGCACGCACAGAGAGGGTTCAGGGGTTCTTGCTGCTCCTTAGCACAGAACCTTTCCTGGCAGTTTAGCAGACCCTTCTTTGTCGTGGTGTAGATCTATTTGTATGCCTAGCAGACTCGTTTTTGCAGTTGGGTTCAGGCGGCAATGTTCGTAGTTGTAATCGCTTAGCAGGAGCCATTTCTAAGTTCAAGTTTTGGGGGTTTATTCCGCAAGCAACAGTTGTCATAGATGTAAGGCTCCGCAGAGCCATTTCCCCCTTTCGGCTTCCCTCCCCTATTTTATTAATGTAAACTCTATATTTTTGCCTCCGCCTGTGTTTGTCAGCCTGTAATAGGGCTTGTCTAAAGATCCTCCGCATTTTCCGCAATTTGTATTTGGTTGTTAAAGTTTATGTTTCTAAAAAATTTATCTGTATAATAGAGCAACCGATTAAAGAGGTGAAAGTGGCAACATACAATAAAATATAGGATTCATGGCTGCTTCTTCCTCCTATTCCAGTTTCGATCCACCTACAGCCAAGACGAACATGGAGGTAAGAATATTACAATGCTATAGCCTTACATCCAAGGCTTGGTATTCAATTAAGTTGAATCAAATAGGAATACTCAATTTAAAACTAATTGAAGGTCTATGATAAGGCCCGTGAGGATCGCTCTTAACCATTATTTTTTATTTTAAAACCCAAAATTGTATTAATTAAGCTTAATCATACAAAACAGTGTGGGTGGGATTAACACACCCCAATCAACCAAGATAAACTATTACAACTATGAAGAAAAGTCACACTATCTGCAACAAACATATCACTAAACATATCTCTGTACAGAATATCAGGAATCATCTAGCAGAAAACATAAGAGCAGCAATCATGTAGAAGGAAATGAGACCAACGACGAGGAGTTGCAGATCCATGATCCCGGTGCGTTCTGCCAGTGGTTCATAAGTTGCCGAAGGTACTGAAACTCCATGTTGAATTTCTTAATTTGGGCAAAAATCTGCAACCAGCAATCATAGAAAACCTCGTATTTATTAGATAGTGAAAAATACAAAGAGGATTATTGCTAGAAAAAAATAACTTTGTTGCAGGTTTTCCATATGTGGAAGAGAATAGCAATTCTGAATATATGCCAAACCACTAAAATATTTGTGGAGAACTGAATAGGGTCTCCCAATAAGATATGCCTCCAAGAACATGAACCAACAATAAAAGGTCTGAAAAATGAAAGAATCCAAGACCAAGCCTGTTTAGCTCGAGAGCATTCCCAGAATAAATGAACATAGCTTTCCTCTTGACCACAGATGTTACAAGAGACATCATCAAATCCCAAGTATTTCAGGCGCTGACCAAGAGGAAAACCTTGAAAAAGCACACTCCAAGCAAAAAAAGACTGCTTTGGTTCAATATATTTAGCCCATACAGTGGTTCATATATTTTATGAATGGTTGATTTGTTTCAAAGAATGTTTTTTTTAATATGTGTGAACTTAAAAATGTGTAATTTTTTTTAATTCATTATTGATTTTATAAATGGTTGATTTGTCTCAAAGAATGTTTTTTTTTAATATGTGTGAACTTAAAAATGTGAAAGAATGTTTTTTTTTTAAAGGAAATTTTACAATTTAGAGTGAGTATTTTTATTTTATTATAGACAACTGAGTTTATTAATATATTAATAGGAATAGAAAATTTAACACAGTCTACAATTTAAATTTTGGACCTTTTCAAGAAAAGTTAAAACTCGGACAAAATGTTAAATAATATTAAAGAAATGAAAACTTTTAATAAAATTAATTTTAAATTTATTTAATAGATTATTTATTTGATAACAAAAGTTTTGTTCTTTAAGATCTAAATTTGTTAATTATTAATTTATTTTTATAACTAATTAAAATGTATATTTTTATTTTAAAAGTAAAATTATAATTAAAATGATTATAAATTAGTTAAATTCTATAAATATGTTAATTATAATTAAAAAATTAATATGTTATTATTTATTTATATTAATATTTAGTATATAATTATCTAATTTTAAAAAAATTTAAATTTTTGTATGAATACAAATATTCTTTAATTCAATATTTTCTTGGACATTTTCCTATAGCAACCTTTACACTACCAAAACTTTACCCTTACTATATATGCATTGCATCTTACCAGAGTAATATTTCCAAAACATTGCACTATCATAATCATAATCTGCTTTACCAAAATTGGATTGCTAGTTTCCTTCTTCAAATACAAGTGTAGCCACAAAAATTATAATAAATAGTTTATATGAAAACACATTATTGTTATAAAATAAAATAAATATTACCAATGAAAAAAATTACAGTAAATCTTAATTATTATTTGATTTAGGCAGTCAACATTTTCTTATGAGCTGCAACTAAACTTACTACTTCTAACCATGGAAAGGAGAATTTAAATTCATGACTATCAATCAAAAACCATCTATTGGCTAACCTTTTTGCAGATTTTTTTATATTCCTTAATGTATGTGTAAACCCTATTTCTTTAAACTCTTTAGCAAGATCTAGAGTTCCAAAATTATCTCTTAGTATGTTCCATGGAGCCTTTACTTTGCTCAAAATTTCATTTATTACTATGAGGGAATCATCTTACATCCATGCTCTATAGTATATTCTCGTGATTTAAAATTTAAAGGACTAACTTGTAGTGTGACTAGAGATCATTTCTTACTCACTCTAGAAATATCTTACATTCTAGAAATTTTTCATTTAATTGCATTACTTCCTATATTGGGAGTCATTTCTTCATTGTGTACCTACAATATTTCCTTGCACTTGTTCTCCTACCTCCATATTTTCATGCATGGTTACTTGCCTACCCAAAAGTGCTATTTTAGCTCCTTTACTTCCATATATTATGCCATAATTCCCTCATCTTCTAGAATATGTATATTCCAAATCTTTTATTGGTGAAGGTAATTATAAGAGTTGATTTAGGGTATATTTTTATGTTTATTTATAGTCCATATTTTCATTAGTATTAGGTATAATACAAGGTACATTTAATGTTTGTTTCTTTTTATTTTATTGCATTTTAGTGTCAATTGTTGAAAGCCCAATATTCGATGTCTTTTGTGAAGTTTGTGTGTGTCATATTTTGGTTGTATATAAATTTTTTAAAAGTTTCTCTTATTAGTATAAGGTTGTGTTAATTTTCTCATATCAAGGGGAACTAGTACCATATTGACTAATTGAAATGCTAGGATTATTTCATTAGTGAATATTATAATTCGTCAACATGATCATTTCAACATCAAGCATGCATCCCAATTGGATCTTGAATTTTGTTACCTATTTTACAAGGTGGGTGGAAATAATCCTACATAAGAAACCAAACAAAAATTTGACCATACAATTATTGAAAGATATTATCACAAGATTTTGGATACCTATAGTGATGATCATGGAGAATGTCAATACCTTCATGAGATCAAAAGCTACTTAATCATCTTTTTAGCATGGTATATTCATGAAGACTTTTTTAAAATACTATTTTTAATAAAATTTATTGGCAGGTCAATAAATTAAAGCATATTTTAACTCTTCAAAAGCAAATAGCAAAATTATAAATAGATTATCACACTTAGTTTAAAATGCACTATAGTTTGATAGAGTGATTCTAAAATCTTCAATCAAAAACTCTTTATACAAGCTTCAAACAAAGAAATAAGTAATGTTATTAATAATTTTTAAAATCCCACAATTACAATGAAAAATTCAATTGGAATTAAAATATGCTCACACATAGCCTAAACATATCAGAATAAATGAGGTTATATTCTTTGAAGATGAAAAAATTTATTCCTATAAGTTTGATGTCTACAAATATACTATCAAGCATGTGCTTGATAAAAATGCCACTCAATCCCCATGGTGGATGTGTATAAGAAGTATTACTCAAAAAAAAATGCCACTCAAATTGAGTCCAAAGTTGATCATTTGGTGCCCAAGTGATAGAAGGATCAAGTGAACCCACAAAAATCATATCAAGTTTAATTCTTTATAGAGTGGTCCATTCGAAATCAAAAATATCTAAGGCATAAGCACATATGAATTGACAATAATTATTATCCAAAAATTATTCATTTCTATGATTGAGTAGTCCCTCAAGCCTCTATAATTAACTAGAGGATGAGGCCTCAATTGTATACACCTATAGAGTCCCCCTTATTCCTTTAATATTTATCTTCCTTAATTATTACACACACATATTCATATAGAGATAAATATTAATAAATTATGATAAATAATATTTAAAATTTTATCTTGAAATTTTTATCTAAATAACTTCATTGATTCATTGAAAAGTGTCTATATTGATCGAAGACATTGATTCTCTAAACCTTATATAGGAATAGTTCATGAGGTTGATAAAGGTGACAATATCATCATGACATCATCATCATCATCATGAACAATGACATAGCCTTATCTAATGGCTAACCAATGATTACCAATGGGGAAGTGAAGAGAAGATCATTGATGTGGCAAACTTATCATCATAATTTTTTATTTAGCTTCCCATGACATAATCCAAATGCTTGATCAATATGAAAAGATCCAAATTATATGATAAGTCTCAATAAACACTAACCCATTCAAAGATCATGTTATATGTCCTGATAACATAAGTGTCTAAAAATTTAGATCTTTAACTTTGAAAACCATATTATTCATGCTAATGAAATATTTGATGCATTGAAAATGGTTTAAAGGTTATTTGTGTGTGTGTTTAAGGTTATGAATTTGGCAAGAGTGACAATGATATTATAATAGGTGACTTAACTAATCCATATTTAATTTATTATGGTTGATGTCTCTAGAATGTGCATGCAAAATAATTTATAGTACTGAATTTAGTAAGGGTAAAGGCTATAGTAAGGGCTCACCATAACATATGAAAATTATTGAAGCACTTACCATAGAGTTGAGCACCCACTATGATCTCAATCCAATAGTGACAAATTCTAAAAAATTAAGTCCAATCCGTGTGTTGAAATTCAAAAGGAAATATGACTATGGTTTTAATTTGAGGATTAAACTTTATAGAGAAGTAAATTCAATCATTAGAGGACATCATCAACTAGTTATGGATTTTAAGGGATTTTTCTCCTAGTTGTAAATATAAAGTTGTTGTAGAAAAAAGAGTATCAAATTAAATATTTAAGCTAAAGAGAACCATTGAAAATTTATTTCAACAAGTTAATCATGCCATTAATTGGATGACCTTGAATCACAAGTCTGTTTAAAAATACCCTAAACTTTACCAAGGTCCAAGTTTTGTCGATTTACTAAGTTCCAATTAGGTAATAAATAGTTGGTTTATTGAAGGAGAAGCATAAGTGGTATATTATTTATTATATTAAAAGTTCTTTGGCCTTCCCCATTGGATAAAAGTAATAAAAAAAATTAAAATTCATGACTCTCAAAGGCCTAATCAACTCATGTTAATCTACTACTAAAAACTATTTTCAATTTGTTGATATTTAGTAGTGTTATTTAATGATATCATTAGAATAATTGGATATATTAATTGTAGAAAAATATTTAGTGATGTAGAGATATTGCATTGCCTTTATTGACAAGAGAAATAGTGACTCACCAAGAAGAGAGTAAAATAGAAAAAGGTTATAAAATACAATTAGAAATGATTTGCAAATCCTATACTTATCAAGAAAAGTTTATGAATCCAATGATCTAACACATCTTTATGATGGCTAAGCGCTTGTCTAGTCAGGCATTTACCAAAAATACACCAAGGTTAGGTATTTATCAAGAAGACACCAAGGTTCAAACCTCGAGGGTAGTCTGTTTGCAAAGGTAGTAGTCTGATCTAAATATTATAAGTGCGCACCAAACCGACAATGATAATATGAATATAAGCGATTAGTGGTCCCCTTCACACCTGTTCAACAATAAATAAGCAAAAATAGATTTTATGGAAGCAACTCATGTGTTTTGAGTCCTATACTTGTTACTAAAAATAATGTGGTTGTCACCAACTCTCCTATGTAACCCAGAGAAAAAAATCTATTTAACATTTAAATACCTTATAAATTAAGGATTCCATTAATAAACATTTGAGATTAATAAACATTTAATATCCCCATGTTACACCTATGTGGTTAGGATTTTGACTTTATTTCTGGAGAGGTTCAAACCACCATGGGGCATGGTGTGTGTGAGTGAGTTTGTGTAAAATAATAATAAATAATTACATTAAAATTAAATATATTTAAATAATTTAATACCCAGGTTCAAACCACCATAGGGTATGGTGTGTGTGAGTGAGCTTGTGCACAAAAAAATAATATAAGAATGTTAAGATTGAAAATAAATAATTTAATAACTTTAATTTTTTTGAATTTTTTTTTATTTTTTAATTTTTCAAAATTGTTAAAATATAACTTATTTGTCCTAGGGGACAACACAATGGTTCAATATTTGGCTCTTCTTCAAAAGGACCAAGGTTAAAACCGCGGTGTGGGGGTGAGTATGTGAAGGGGTGGGTGTGTGGTGATTATGTGTTAAATTCCCTATTGATAAGCATAGCTATGAGCTTTAGGAGGGATCATGGTTGGGAAATGCCTACTCAACTGCTTTAGGAGAGATCATGGTTGGGAAAAGCCTACTCAACCCTCTAGGTTGGTCGTAGGGGTTTCTCACACTAACCAAATAATATCTAAAAATCATCTCCTTTAAACATACTCCCCTAATTTTTTTTTTAATTTTTATTAATATTTATTATACACATCTTGGCATCCTTACTTATTTGAAAGTTTTTTTTTTTTAACTCATTAAATACAACCTATTTAATAATATCCCTCAATAAAAATCAACTCCTTTAGCCTATTATCCTAATTTTTTATTTTATTAATATTTCTTATACACATCCATGTGTGGGTGTTAAACATGGGTCATACTGACAATGCAAAGGTTAACTCGATAATGCAAGTGACATCCTTTTTTTGGTAGGTAAAAGTAAATTTTAGTTACTTTACAGGTTGAATGGGCTCGACCCTATTTACATATGGAATAGCTGCACAAAAGTTGCAGATAATACAAATACAAACATGCTAGGCCACAAGGCTGGCAACAATCCAAAAAGAAACAAGCCCTCTAACCCGAGCATCCCAAAACTAGAAATAAATGTAATTGAGCAACATAGAAAAATAAAGGAAACCCCCTCTAAAACCACTAGAACTATCATTGTCATTTCCTAGTATCCTAGGACTTGTCATGCTCTCTTCTCATTGCTACAACTAGTCTTTGTTTGGCTGCCCCATTTAGTCATCTCGTGTTTTAGGAGAGGACTTTCATTTAGAACTCTTGGAGGTTGTACTGCCCCCTTTTTCCTTGTTGAACAGGGGGTTTGGTTCTCTGGCCTACATTATTTGAGCTGCTTGCCCCTTTCTGAAAGAGCATTCTTTGGGTCCTATTGACTATGTATTCCACTATGTCTTTGTTCCTCTTGTCTGAATCTGTCGGTCTACCTTTCTTTTTTTCTTTGCCCACATCCATCTAGGATTTTCTATAGCTTCAGGTCTATCAAGGGCTCCTTTGCTCAGGGGACGATAGATCCTCATCCTCATAGTCAAAGGTGACGGGTTCGGAGGGGGCTGGTGAGGCTGGGGTTTCATGGATCGGGCAAGGAGAAAAATGGGGTGGGTTGGAGGGAGGATTCGAAGGGTTCCCAAGGGAGCTAGGGCTTGAGGAGGGAGGGGGGATGGGAGTTTGCTTGGTCAGGGTAATGGTCTGGGAAGGGCAGGGAGGGATGATAGAAAGGATTTGGAGGATCGAGGGGATGGCCATTGGCTCAAAGCTCCTAGGGATCTCCACTTCCTCAATGTCTTCGATAGAAATAGAATTTTGCAAAGCACTAAATTTATTGGCCATGGGAACAAAGGTACTTGCCTTATGAGAGAGATGTCTTAACGGGGGTCTGGCGGTGGTTTTGTTCTACGCTGAAGGAATGGAATACTGGCGGTGGTGCATCATTCTCAACTAATCCTTAGAGCAGGCCATTTGGGGAGATAATTAGAGCTTGGGACACTACGATTGGATATGACCCTGGGATTGACATTCAAGGTAAAAAGTTGGTTTATTTTCATAGATGGGCATCTGTTTCCACTTGAAGTCCCTATAAATTAGGTTCAGGTGATCTAGCAGCTGGCTCTCCATAATCATATTTACACACACGCACTTGGGTTAGATGGGTCCTTGCACGGGTGGTCGGGTCAATGGCCACTAGTTCGCCAATGGCCTTGGAAAGACCCTGGAGGGTATCTTCGTAGAATAAGTGGGCTAGGAGATTCAGGAGCCTGACCTAGATGGGGGTGAAGTTGATATTCTAGAAATTGGGATCAAAGTTTGCTTGCCACTTTTTCAAAAATAGACTTTACCTTCCAAAGAACCATGGGCCCTCGGATAAGATGTGTTCGACATCTTCCTGAGTGTTGAACTGGATAATGAAAAACCCTCGGTTCATTGCTAAGATTTCCATATTCCCTAGGGTTTTCCACTTGGATGCAGCCCATTTGTGGATGGCATCCATATCAGGGCGGCCTTCAATAAATTTTCCCATCAGGGAGTGGGTGTCTCGGGACTCATAGCCCTCCATAAGGCTTTTAGGGCACAAAACGTCGCTTCCATGGGTGATGAATTCGTTTGCTGCGGATGAGGGAGGGAACCACTTTTTCTGCAAAAGATAGGCGAATGATGTTTCACGCTAATTATTCCACCATCGAAGAGTTGGAGGACCACATGGAGATTCTTGTCTCCTCCTAAGAGCGGACCGATTCGATCACAAGCCATGGACTCAATCCCGCTAGGGTTCGCGACACCGTAGTCCCCGAACTCAAAAATGCTTGGCGGCATCATGGGGAACCTTTATGTTCCACATCCCTAATAGCCAGAAGACTAGAGGAGTCTGACGACCACGCCAAAATATAATGTAATTTATATATCTTGCTTAAGAAATGAAATTTTCTTTTAATAATGCAAGTAGCATCCTTATTTGATTTGAAAGTTTTTTTTTTTAACTCATGAAAATACAACTTATTTAATAATATCCATATTTAAAAATCAACTCCTTTAGCCTACTCCCTTAAAAAATATTATTTTTTTATTTATTTATTTATTTATTTATTTATTTTTTTATTTATTTATTTTTTAATTAATATTTCTTATACACATTCATGACTGAGTGTTAAACCTAGGTGTGAGTCACAATGCAACTCTCCTATTTTTTTTTATTAATATTTTTTATACACATCCATACATGAATGGGTCTTACGGAAAATACAAATGACATCCTTACAAATAGATGACATGCACGCAAATTTATGCTAAAAAATTTTCTCAACATTGTTTTGATTAAGTTATTATAGCTATTCTCTTCCGACGCTATAAAATATGCTTTAAGGGTTTTAATTTTAATGGTTGTATTATGATAAATTTGTTTAAATATTAAAAAAATAAAGACATAGGTGCATCCAGTGCGAATGTGTGGATTTTCAAGAGCGGGATCTGTAACATCCAAGCGAAGACATGCGATTTACATAGAGGTTCAAGAATTCGCTAAGAGCCTTTTTCGTTTTGTTTGAGTATTGGTTTCTTTTCCTTTCCTGCACCGATAACATTTTATTTTATTTCCTTTTCAAAAAAATTTAATTCAATGAGTTAACGAAGGATTTTGATCTCCTTATATTAAGTGGGGTTTGAACTTTGGACCTTTCAAACAGAGGCTAAAGCCATTATCACTGTAGTAAGCTTCAACTATTTTTTTAATATGTTACTTTTTTAATTTATTTTTGGCTAGATAATAACTGGTAGTAAAGGTAGGACAACATCCTATACCACCTCTAGTGTAATCCTTGAGTGACTTAGTATAAGCCTTAGGTAATTCCTCTTTCCCCTCCAACTATTTTTAGTACTTAGTTGTTAATGGATATAGTTTTTTCAAGGGTACCATCAATTTGTGTATGAATGCATACAATAATTCAATCATTTTCTAATTGTACTAGAATATAGTTATATTGATTCTAACTTAAATATTAAGTTTAGAAGTAATCTACTATAGTATATTTATCAAAATTTTAAATTTTAGAATTTTCAACATTGACTATGTTTATAATCAAGTACAATTGGATGAATAAAATATCAAATGACCATCATTTCACAATGTTCTTCTTTTTCCTTCTTCTTTGTAATTTTATTATGTAAAGCATTCTAGTAATCATTTTATAAGTTCTTCTTGCACTATGTTCTACCTTCCAATTTTCCTTTTAAAGACTCAAATACGTTTGATAAATTTCATCATAATTTTGAATGTTTCAAATTGAACAATAAATCTTTGATTATATATTATGTTGATGGGAGAGCAATTAATATTCTTATTAAAGTTTTCAAAGAGGAAACAACATAATAATTGTTAATGGAACTCAGTAAGGTCATATTAATTCAACATACTACTTTTACTCCTTGATTTGTGGATATAGTCACATGTGATACGGTAAATATGGATTATTTCATATATGGTCGTTTCAACATGATATAATAACTCAATGTGATGTATTTAAAAACACATGTACTCTATAGAAGTACAATATAAATTATCTTATTCATAATTCTCCTTCATTGGTTCTTCATGATAAACTTCATGCTTTGACCTTTGTCTACCATACTTTATGACTACAATGGGATTAAATCTACAAAGATAATATTTCAACTTTCTTAATTTCTTTTATTAGTTCTTGATGAAATAACTTTATCTCTTGTTTATATCATCCTCCTAGTTTATATGAGAATGTCTTTTCTCATGATCTAACATTTAAAGGACTAACTTGTAGTGTGACTAGAGATCATTTCTTACTCATTCTACAAATATCTTACATTCTATAAATTTTCTATTTCATTACATTACTTCCTATATTGGGATTCATTTCTTCATTGTGTACCTACAATATTTCCTTGCACTTGTTCTCCTACCTCCATATTTTCATTCATGGCTACTTGCCTACCTAAAAATACTATTTTAGTTCCTTTACTTCCATATCTTATGCCATAATTCCCTCCTCTTCTAGAATATTTAGATTCCAAATCTTTTATTGGTGAAGGAGATTATAAGAGGTGATTTAGGGTATAGTTTTATGTTTATTTATAGTTCATATTTTCATTAGTATTAGGTATAATATTGGATGTATTTAATGTTTGTTTATTTATAGTTGGTTTCTTGAAAGCCCAATATTTGATGTCTTTTGTGAAGTTTGTATGTGTCATATTTTGGGTGCATATAAGACTTTTCAAATTTCCTCTTAGTAGTATAATATTGCATTAATTTTTTCATATCAAGGGGAACTAGTACCATATTGACTAATTATAATGCTAGGATTATTTCATTGGTGAGGATTATAATTCATCAATGATATCATTTCAACATCAAGTATAAGTCCCAAAAAAAAATTTAACATGAAAAATCCCTTGTGGGGCTACCTTGGTCTGAGAGACCACAACCAGGGGTTCTACACCATCAAAGTTACTCGAGAATCGCACCCGTATTTGTCAGCACCAACATTATCAATTGGATTTTGGCTACCCAATTCAAATTTTTGGTAGGGTGGAGATTTGAACCTGGGACCTCCCTTGGAGGATTTTCCTCTCCTCTCCAACTCACCTACAAAACTTGGGTAATTTTTTTTTTTGGTAAGTAGTGTTTGTATTTACAGCGGGTTTTAACAAGGATCCCAAAACCTGATTACATAAGAAATGGGCCTAGGGCATCAATCCCTTGAAGCCGAACACCAAAACGAAATCCCACCCAGTGGTAACGAGTAAGCATGAAACAATCCCTCTCAGCGGAAACAAACAAATAAGAAAGAAAGTAGTTTTGGAGATCCCGCCCAGTGGGGAGTAGCCAAAAACCACCATCGAGAAGATCCCGCCCAGCAGGAAGCAAAGAAAAACCGTTACAATAAAATATCACCTCGTGGGAAGCAGTCAAAACCACCACAAACAGTCCCGCATAGCGGGAAGCAATAGGGAAATCCCACCATCCGGGAAACCAGTAGAAAAGAAAGGATCCCACCTCACGGAAAAACCGATGAATTTTGCGGATCCCGCCCTATGGAGAAACCAACCCGCCCACCGGGAAAACATTCCATTCAGCGAGAGCCATCCTGCAGGAAGCCGACAGCCAGCACAGAGAGGATCCAGCCCATCAGGAAGTGACCAGAGAGTTGCACCACAAGGAACCCACCCCGGGAAAATAGAAGAGGATCCCAGAAGCAGGGACCAAGAATCCCGTCCAAGCACAGAGCCAACCAAGGATTCACAAGAAAAATGGGGAAGCTATCCAAACCCTAAACCGTCACCTCCACCGCATCGAGAAACGTAGGGGACCAGATCCATGCGAATAACCTGCAAAAAACCCCAGGGGGAAGCCTGAGGGAAAAATGGAAGGGATCCCCAACCAAACAGGGATCCCTGGGAAGCACCAGTTCAAAAAAACAACCAAGTAAACCCTAGCCGATCGGGAGGGGTGCAGATAGTGGAGAAGGATCTCCCCCCGGAGATCATCTGCAAACAACCACTCCCCGGGAGGGATGACCTAGGTTGAGCCAGGGACTGGGCAGGAACCAGGAGCCATGGGAGGGGGAGCAGGGGAGGGACCAGAGCCCTCCCCTCTCTACTTTCTTACCTCTCCATCACCCATAAGAATTTAACACTTAGGTAATTTTATGTTCCAATTGGATCTTGAATTTTGTTACCTATTTTACAAGGTGAGTGGAAATAGTCTTACATAAGAAACCAAACCAAAATTTGATCATGCAATTATTGAAAGGTATTATCGCAAGATTTTGGATACCTATAGTGGTGATCATGGAGAATGTCAATACCTTCATGAGATCAAAAGCTATTGAATCATATTTTGAGCATATCATATTCTTGAAGATTTGCTTAAACTACTATTTTAAATTAATTTTTGGGTAGGTCAATAAATTAAAATATATTTTAATTCTTCAAAAGCAAAATAGCAAAATTATAAATATATTAGCACACTTAGTTCAAAAATTCACTATAGTTTGATAGAGTGTGAAAGCACGAGATTCCGGTCAAAGGAAACACCAAGTGCGATTGCATTCAAAATTAAGTACGCTTAAGTCCTAGAAATGTAAATTGCATGAAATGGAAAAGAGACACATTGGAAGAGACACAATCAGATAAAGAAAACACAGCCCTTTCATTAATTTCCCTTGATCTCTGTTACAATGATGCCTCCTCCCTTTTCAGGGGCTAGGAGCACAAATAGAGTTTGATTACAATCATTGAATGATTCCTCTTTCCGCGTGCCCACGATTGCAATGGGCGGGCCAAGATGATGCCGCCGCTGATGTCGATGAGTTCTTCGCCTCTCTTGCTTCTCCTACGAACAAAGAAATGACCAAGATGTCAGTAGCACCTGCTGCAAATGAAAAGCGTTTGCTCTCTAAAACTAACGAAATATGCATGTAAATATTTGCCCAAAACAGTGAATACAGTGAGTCCAAATTGCTTCAAAACTTGACAGAAGGTAAGAAAAGTTACCAGAAGGCCACTGCCACTGAGGCGGCTGGCCAATCCACCTTCAACTGGAATTCGTCCCTGGGCAGGACGAATTCGATCGTAATTCGTCCCTGGGTGGGACGAATTCTTCTGTGTTGAAGAAACCGACCTGCTGCTGCTCCAATGTCGGATCCCGGGACCTGCAAAATGCCTGCAAACAGGGGGGTTATGTAATTGGGGCCATTTTGGGACGACCCAGATGGTCGGATTTTCCCAATTTGGCCTCCACCCTCGGGAATTTGACCTTGACACCTGCAAGTTAGCGAAACGACAAAGCAATACAAAACATCCTAAAATCTGACCAAAAGTTACAAAATTGCAATTATGGACTAATCAGACCTAGTAACACAGAATGCAATCTAAAAAATAATCTAAAATGCTCAAAAACTAAAAATAGGACTTGGGAGGTGCGGGGGTGCCCAAGTGGGCCTCCCACCGTTGGCCCTCGATTTTGGAGCCAATCCACCGGGGATGGGCCCAAAACCTTTTAGGATTGGGGGGTCGGCGAATTGGTAGGTTCAGGTGTCCATGCGTTGGATTTGGGTAAGGTTCGAGCTTCCAAAGGCCACCCAACAACCTCCCTTGCAAAAGAGATTGGTGGATGTGGGAAGGTGAACCAAGGGGGATGCAAGTGGGTCTTCAATTCGGCAGCACTTCGTTGCTTGAAAACTCCTTCAACCTGTATTTTTTGGGTGAGAAAAGTCCCACCTTTTATAGACCCAAGGGGTCTCTTTTGGGAGGGAAGCACAAATGCCATGTGTTGGCCATAGGCGCCATGTGGCAGTCTTGTCTTCCCATGAGGGAGGGGAGTCCTCCATTGACTTGAGCTTTGATAAATGCCTTTTGTAACAGTCTTCTAACGACCCCTCTGTCCACTTACACATGCGTGCAAGGCAGGAGCCCTTAACTGACTATTCTGGGCTGCCACTTGGCACCATTTGCCTTTTTGCCCGTTTAGCTTGGAATTCGTCCCACCCAGGGACGGATTTAGAATTCATCCTGGGGTGGGACGGATTCTATTTTGAATTCGTCCCGGGGTGAGACGAGTACTGGGCAAAGTTTCCAAGTGTGCCAAATTGCTTCTTGACCTTACAAAATTGCTATGAAAGTGGTTAAGACCACTGTTTAACCTCTGAGGGCTGCCCTGGGGGCTGTGTTTGTCAAAGCGATCAGTGTTTGCAGTCACATAATCGGATTGGTGCTATTTTGGTGTCTACAGATGCCCCTTTTTGGGAAGCGTTGCGGGTGACGCAGTGCTGAGCAAAAATAGATAACCAAAGCACTAATGATTAGGGTTTCTTGGTAACCTAACCAACTTTTGATGCCCCAAGTATGGAAAGGGCATGCATTCTTGAATCCTTGCTTCGACGAGCTAAGGAATTTGATTTCAAGTATTAACCTGTTTTGGTGAGGTGTGACTTGAACTCGGACATTGATCAATCATGAACAAGTGAAGGGCGTTTTTATCCTCAGGGGGAACCTTGTGTTCATGATTCACGAAATGCCAAGTGTTTGATTGATTTGATTGTTGCTTGTTTACTGCCCCAAGCGGGAGCGTGATTGTCTTTGTCAATGATTCTTTGAATGCATGTCGTTTTCCTTAATTGGGTGTGTGATTGTTGATTGGTGACTAAGTGTGACTACCCCCTCAAGCGACGAATCGATGAGGGAATGACCTTCGTGAGAGAAGCGACGAGTCGCTTGACCCAAGATGACTTGTGCAGGTGTGCCTTTAGAGGGTTTACCGTTAAGCGTGTGCAATTTTTCCAACATTTGGACCTATTTTTGGTGGGTGTTAACCCTTTTGGTGATGTCATAATGAGGTGAAATCATCGAAAACCTATTTCCCGTGGAGCGGTCCGGCTATGATAGCCTTCTTGGGGAATTAGGAGAGCGATAATTTGGACCTCGACATCGATTTTCTTTGCCTAGAGGCTAAGTGCGAGAGCACTTGTGTCCGGCATTATTTTTGCTTGTGTTTTTGTTGAATTTTGTACTATTTTTGTTGTTTTTGTGACACCATTTGGTGATTGAATTGTCGGCAATCCGTCCTCCCGTGGAGCGGTCCGGCTATGGTAGCCTTCTTCGGGAGTAGGATAGTGACAATGCAAACCCCGACATCAATTTTGCTATGCCAAGAGGTTAAGTGCAAGAGCACTTGTGTCCGGCAATGTTTATTGCTGTGTTTTTGTGTTGCATTTTTTGTTGTTTTGTTGTTTTTTGTGACACCATTTTGGGATTAAATTGTCAAAAATTCGTCTTCCCGTGGAGCGGTCCGGCTATGGTAGCCTTCTTAGGGAGTAGGATAGTGATAATTTGTGACCCCGATGTCGATTTTGTATGCCCATGTTGTCAGGTGCATTTGCAATCCTGTCGAGCAATTTTATTGTCTGTTTTTAGTGCATTTTTAGTCATTTTTCTTGATTTTTTTTGTGCTGGCCTGAATTCGTCCCTGGGTGGGACGAATTCCAGCTGGAGAATTCGTCCCTGGGTGGGACGAGCGCTGATCAGAGTGCTCGTCCCAGTCAAGGACGAATTCCAGTGCAAAGGGCCTATTTAAGGGCCAAAACTTGATTTTGGGCTCATTTGTGTCATTTTTTTCTTGCGATTTTGGAGCTCTGGGAGGAGGAGGTAATTCTGCGAAGCGAAGCGCTGCTGGAATTCTCTCTGCCATCATGAGTGCACAAAGCGGTTCGAGCGGCGGAGCCGAGGCGAGACCTGTAAGTGACCCTAGGGTTTATTTTGCTTTAATTTAATGCATTGTTTTTGTGTTACGCTTTTCAAAACTTTAAGATTTTTTGTGATGTTTTTGTTTAACAACTAAGGTTAGAAACCCTAGAACTGAAAATTTTATCTTTTTCATTTATTTATTTATTTATTTTTTTTTGTTTTCTTGCAGGTTGTTAGGAGCCGCTACCGTGTACCCGCTGCCTTTACTGAGGCGCGGTTGGCATTGACCGATGATGATTGGGAATGGCTTGATGCCCTTGGGCTCAAGCAGGTGGCTCGACTGGAGCCTGTGGTTTCGGATCAGGCCTATCTGACGGCCCTGATCAAGCTTTGGGATCCGTGGACCAATACTTTCCATCTCCCGACAGGGGAGATGACTGTGACTCTTGAGGACGTCTATCGGTTGCTTCGGATTTCGATAGATGGTCTACCTATTAGGACATCTCCGTTTGATCAGCGGACTGCTATACTCACGAGATGTTTTGGGCATGGGAGGGAGCTGGGTGTAGCAGACCCAGTGGAGACAGTCGAGGCGGATTGCCAGGCTGGCGGGATTTTGGTTGGCTGGTGGAAGGAGAGGGGGGTGTTAGGAGTGAGGCACGCATTCCTGATGGGCCTCATTTCTAACATTCTTCTCCCTGATTCGTCAGGCGCGAGGTTCCCGTGGAACCTGCTTGGATTTGGTGTGGCAGTTTGCGGAGTGCCCGATAGAGGCACCGTTGATCCTAAGATGGGGACAGACTTTGTTGGCGCAGCTTTACGAGGAGCTGTACGGGGTCCGCTGTCGACAACGGAAGGGTGTCAGTTGCAGTTTTCTGTTGCAGTGCTGGGGTTGGCAGCACATAGCTGTTGAGAGGCCTACCGGGTTACCGTGGACGACTCGGGCGGCGATGGAGGATGAGGAGATTGGTTATGCGGCTTTGTGGCGACGGTCTGCGGAGCAAGGGGAGAGTCGGCGATGGGCGAGTGCGGTTGAGCACTACATTGATGCCTTTTCGTGGCTCACTCCGGGGAGGTGTTTTGGCGTCCCTATCGGGACTTTCCAGCTTTTCCTGAGGCTGGAGAGTGGCTCCGACGGGTGCGGAGGGAGCGATGGTTGACTGGGAGGCACGGGACGGAGCATGAGTTCTTTCCGTACCGTCGGGTTACACGACAGTTTGGGGTGCGCCAGGGGTTTCCTGGTGAGCCCGTAGGCTATCGACGTCGGGGAGATGAGAGGGATCTGGAGCCACCGGTCCTCGTGCCATTGGGCGAGGAGTCGGATGCGGTGATTGAGGTGTTGGATGTGGATGACGTCGGTACTACCACTGAGTATGACTCGTGGTGGGTATTGCGACGTTGGAGAGGAGAGGGTCCACTGGGAGGCGCGGAGGCGGTAGTGGAGGATGCTGAGGCGGTAGGGGGTGATTGGGGGGGGCCGTTGGATGATGCAGACATGGTGGATGTGGGAGATGAGGATGTGGACTTGGGTGTTTCGGAGCAGCCGGACATGCAGGATGTGGAGGAGCAGTTGGAGCCTGAGCAGGCTACTGTCCCCGCGAGTCCTATGCGTCCGGCAGATACAGAGGGGGTGGGGTCGGATGTAGGCGATGAGGTTGCACGACTTACAGAGCTGCTACGGATGCGGGATCTGGAGAGGGATCTTCTGCGGGCTCAGTTGGCAGAGCGGGATAGAGTTTTGGCGCAGCGCGATGATGCATTGTCTATCTATCATCGACGGGAGGCAGAGTGGTGTCTGTACCGGATAGACTTGGAGAGGGAGGTCATCCGCCTTGGCGGGCGGCTCCCTGAGCCTTCGATCAGTAGATCTTCTCGACGGACGAGGGATAGTCTGACTGAGCAGTCAGCATCATCTCGCCGCAGGCGGTTAGATGAGGGGGGGTAGTAGGCATGATGCGGGGGCTAGCAGTAGCCGCCCTACAGGGTCCCGTAGGACCCACACCACGGGGGGTAGTTCCCGTCGCACCGATCCTGCGTGATCATGGTGGCCGACGCCTTAGGTTGGGTTTTGGATATGATTGCGGGGTCTGAGGACCGGTTTTGTAGCCTGCGGGCATCTTTTTGATGATATATATATATATACCGGTTTTATTTTTGGATTTGTACATGTGATGATGTGATTTTTGTTATGCATGTTTATTTATTTTGATGAATGCAGATGTTATGATGAATGCAAATGTTTTAGATGTCTATGTGATATGCAAATTGAAATGGATGAATGATATTTGTGATGATTGCACCATGTATTGTTTAAGAAGCTCTTTATTTACATGGTTTTTCTTTTTTTGTATTTTCTGATGGTATCATAAGGATGATAAGTAGCGCAGATGGTTTTGGGATGAATGTAAGATTTTCTGAGATTCAGACAGTTTTATCTCACTATCCATGACTGTACTTTATCTTACAAGACTTTTGAACAAGGTATGAATCGGACCTGTTTTTGACCGAGTTATTTAACATCCCTGTGTGTGCAATTGAGTTCATTTAGTGGTATTTGTTAGGATACCGCCAGTGCCAGATGGGCTTTCAACCGAACCCGTCTCGAGGATCACCTAATTAGCTCCACGAATTCCTTTGTTGTATGTACTAAGATTAATCTGCGGTGTAATCCAGGATGCCATAAGCTAGCTCATCCACATGCAAACATTGATCTGTACGCAAGTTAATGTGACAGATATATCGTCATGCGGGAGGTTTATTTTTCTTACCGATAGGCTATCAACCAAATTGGTATTGAAGCTTGCCTTATGACCTATAGAATGTTGAGAGTTCCAGGGATTCAAGGTCAACTCCCTTCTTTTCTTCAATTGTATTGGGATACTTGCTCTTTTGTAGTGATAAGATCATTGTTTATTTTGATTTTTTTTTTTTTTGAGCAAGGGATTGGGGATATGGAGTGATGAAAATCACTGTTGTTTGTGCCTTTTGATGTGTGCACTATATTTGTCAAATTTGGAGTTTTGACATTTTGCAAATTTTTGTGTTTTGCAACTGTTGAGAACTTTAGGGATTCTTAGGGAATTGGGTAGGGAGGATGCTTGTCCTTTTGCCAACTCTCAGCATTCTAGGGGTCATTCGCACAGGGGATGAGCAAGATAACCGTTTCGCTTGTGGTGACCTAGATTATTTTGCAGGTTTCATCTTTCGTTCACACAATTTTGGGAATTTTATTGTTTTGATTTGTGTTGGGATGTTACGTAACAAGGTGTATTTCAAGTATGACTCTACCTTCGTAAAATCTGTTCGACTTGGTACACTACATGGCTACAGAGGAAAATGATGACTGAATCATCGAAACTCTTGGTACATTCCCAGACCACTGACTGTAGTGTGGTAAAATTTATGCATGGTGTTTTTGTTGTTTTTGATGAATTCGAGTATGCCTAGAATTGAGATGCAAATCTTTGTTGTTTTTGATGATTTTTGTTGTTTTGTTTTTGTTGAATTTCTTGATTTGTTTTGACCAAGCGATTGCGATAATCGTTGGAGATTTTTGGGTTGACCAAGAGATTGTGATAATCCTTGGAGCTTTTTGTGTTGACCAAGAGATTGCGATAATCCTTGGAGCTTTTTGGGTGACCAAGAGATTGCGATAATCCTTGGAGCTTTTTGGTTGACCAAGAGATTGCGATAATCCTTGGAGCTTTTTGGGTTGACCAAGAGATTGCGATAATCCTTGGAGCTTTTTGGGTTGACCAAGAGATTGCGATAATCCTTGGAGCTTTTTGGGTTGACCAAGAGATTGCGATAATCCTTGGAGCTTTTTGTATTGACCAAGAGATTGCGATAATCCTTGGAGCTTTTTGGGTGACCAAGAGATTGCGATAATCCTTGGAGCTTTTTGGGTGACCAAGAGATTGCGATAATCCTTGGAGCATTTTGGGTTTGAATTATGGTTCTTTAGGGGATAGAGGTACCCCCAGCTTGATGGTCTTTGCACTCCGGATCCGGCTCTAGAGGTATGGGCACGAATGGATCCTCTCTAGGTGCATAATTCTTGTGAGAGGAGGGCGGGGTCTTCCCTCGGCACTCGATGTCGTTATGGGATCTCGAGGTGGACGATGCTCATCTTGAATTTGGAGCCAAAGTTGTCGATCTAACACTTGGTCCCACCTCGTTGGGTCTACGTGCCATTCATGTCCTAACCGTATACCCATTTGTCCCATTAGATCTTCATGGGTTAGAGCACGGTGATGTCGTCGCGCATGTCTGAGATAGTCCATTTCAGTTTCGTCTTCTGAATCGCTTTCATAGATCCAAAATTGTTCATCCTCTTCAGCATCCGTTGCTTGCGACATTGAGGACTCTTCCTGTTCCAGTGAATTAATCTGGTCCCATTGCGGTTGTTCCACTCTTAGTGGAGGGACCTGATTCTTTTGAGACTGTGTTATTTCGTCTGGAACCTCTAAGGGGAACAGTTTCAGAAAAATGTCTGGAAGCCGTTGTTGTTCTCTTTGAGGATTGCTCTCTGAACTTCCACCTCTCTCTAGCAAAGGAGAGGGATTATTGTTGTTTCCAGGGGTGTTTGTAGACCATGGGAGATAATCCCCTAATGTGTATTCTGTGTTTGGATTGGCGTACGGGTCTTGTGCCAATCCCCCCTTGTTGCCTATTTCTAGGCCTTGCATATTTTCAACCAAGATGTCTAATGGCAAGGGATGGTTGAACCCTACCCCTGACTTGTCATATGGCATCTGATATCTTGGTTGGCAAAGGATCCGCATCCCTTGCTCATATATGCCTAGCCCATACCCATGCCAATTGCATTGTTCGAGATATTTTAGGGCAAATTCTGGGTTCGACGGATAATTGATGTTTTCGACAAAAGGTTCTTCATCTGTTTCCTTTTGTTCGCATGGTTCAGAACCATGATCAAGGCCCCCATACACAAAATTTGTTTGGTTCGGTGGGTAGCCTAGAGGGACGATTGTTCCAATGGGAAGGCGAGGTCTTCCCATGTCTTGTACTGACTCCAATGTGGGGGTTGCCACAACATTTTGCACTATGTATTCTCCCAGGCCTGTACTGGCCATCTCAACAGTGATTGTTGATGATTGGGTAGGAGGAAACGGTAGTCCTTCCTGAGTCCATTCCATGTTTGGTGGTTCAAGAATCTTGGTTTCCGTTGCGTTGGGCGCTTCCTCTGTTGATATCGTTGAAATCGTGGGCAACCCCTCTTCTAGAGGCTTAACCTCTTCCATGATTTGCTTTCCCTTGTCCTTCTGTTGGGCCACGATAGGTGGCGTTGATGATGAAGGAGCCGATGATGAAGTCTCACCTGGCTGGGATTTTGCCTTATTGGCCACCAGTGGTGCTTGCGGTATCGGACCCTGTTTAGATGGATTTAATTGAAAATCCAAATGCGTTGATGGGAGGGTCGATTGAGGTATGAATTGTACCGCATTGCAATACTTGAAGGGCTCTAAGTCCATTGGGACTACATGTATTTGCCCTTCATAGGCATACTTCAAGCATTGGTGTGCGATCGAGGGGACACACTTCATGTCCCTGATCCAAGGCCGCCCTAGCAGTATATTATAAGCCATTTCGCCTTCCAGCACATGGCACAGTGTGGGTATTGACTTTTGTCCTACCTGTATAGGCAGAACAACCGTGCCGACTGTCGAGCAAATTGCATCGTTAAAAGCTCGCAGTGTGTACGTGGAAGCGGTGATGTGAGAGGCTGGCAGTTTTAAATGCTTTAACGCTGCAGTGGTTATGATGTTACTGGACGAGCCAGTATCTATCAGCACTCTCTTGTACGGGATCCCGTTGACCCACGCGATAACGTGCAGGGGAGGATCCGGCATGTCATTTGATATCGTTTTGACCTCATTTTCTTTGAATGTGATGACAGGCTCCGTACATTGTTTCACATGTCCCACGAAGGCGTTGAAAGAATTTGCTTCGTGGGGTTGTACTTCAATGGCTTTTAAAATGTCCATAAGAGCTTCTCTATGTGGAGCTGATTGTTGAATAAGCTCGTAGATGGACAGCCTAGCCGACGTGGTCCGCAAACTCTGCGTGAGTTTGGTTCGTATCGTGACCTCAGGTCTAGGCGGAGGTAACTGCGTTGGGCGTTGTTGAGGCTGCGATGTCGACGGAACTTCCCTCGCAGCTACCTCGGGGGCAACTGCTGGGTATTTTCTGTTCCTTGTTACAATGCTAATCATTCCCACAAATCCTTATGCGGGAAGATCTTGTCGCACCTCGTTAATTTGGAGCGGTTTTGTTTGTGCCTCGTGGGCAGGCAAGGGGTCCTTGAATACCCCCATTTGTTGGTTGTTTGGTGCGATGGGGTTGTCCACGACCAATGTTCGGTTGTCGATCAAATCCTGGACTAGTTCTTTGAATTTCCAGCACCCATTTAGGTCATGTCCTCTGCGTCTATGGAATCTGCAATACAATTCCTCCCTATACCCCCTAGGCTTGGGAACGTTAGGGTCAAAAATTTGGATTTCTGGCAGAGTAACTAAATTTGCCGCTGACAAGCGGTCAAATAAGGAGTCCCTAGACTCCGCATACGGGGTGAATTGTCGCCTAGGGCGACGCTGCGATCATTGCTCCTGTCTCCTGTTATCTCTTTCGTAAGCAGGAGGCACTGCCTGGTAGTTAGCCTTTTGAGGCTGCGTTTCTTGCACAGGCGCTGGGACATTTATCGCAACTTGGTTGATTGCAGCGTGTTGTGGTTGCGTTGTCCCAGTTTTAGTGGTTTTATTCCACTCTTTCTTCTTAGGCTTGGCAATTGCGCCTTCGCCTATCTTAATCTCTTCTATGACTCCGGCTTGCGCCAAAGCTTCTTCTAAGCTGTCGTATTGTCGCAGTAACAATAGACCGGAGATTGATTTTAAACAACTTTTCGTGAACATTTGCGTGAGGTCCGACATGGGAGGACGGTAGGGTAACTTAGAAAGCAAAGCTCTCCATCGGTTCCCGTACGCTGCCATTGTTTCCTCCTCAAATTGTTTAAGGCTAGCAAGATCACTAAGTGATGCCTTCTTCCTTGTGTTGAAGGCGAAACGTTCAAGAAACGCATCTACTAGCTGATCTAAGTCGCTTATGCTTGTGTTTGGGCAGTTGTGTGAACCAATCCGAGGCGGGGCCTACGAATGTGGTTATGAATGTTCTAAGCAATAATGCGTCATTATCTTGAATGCCGAAGCATTGGCTTAGAAACCGTGTAACATGTTCTTGTGCGTCCTCTTCACCTTTAAAAACTGCCAATTGAGGCAACTTGAAGTGTTCGGGGTAAAGAGGTGTAGGCACTGAGGGATGCACCGGATTATTGCGGAGTAGACGTAATGTGGGTTTTTGATGCCCAGCAGCTTTTGTCTCCACCGACTCCAAACGCTCCAATAGCGCTTGGTATGCATCGAAAGATTTTATTTCTTCCTCTCTTGTTCGCTCTTGTTGCAAGTTACGGTAAACTGGAGGCCTATGGAGGGGTGGTCGAATGGCATCCTTCCTGCCTTGATGGGGAGTTTCAACATATTCCTCTTCTGGTTCATACTCCTCGTAAAATTCTTGAGGAGTCTCTGGGCGAAACCTATGACCCTGATCAAGCTCTTGCTGAAGGTACCCATCATTGTTTCGGGGAGTTGCCTCCCTCTCGAATCTATGGGGTCTTGGAGGCAGAGCTTGATGAGGTCATGGAGACCTGTCTTGCACCAACGGATTACGCCTCTCATACTATTCAGCTCTTTGGATGCGAGGGGTTGGCCCCCTCTCAGGTATTTCATAGCGTAACTCATCCGCTTCACGTTGCATGCATTCTTTATCCAAGCGGTATTGATACTCTATCTCTTGCTGACTTTGTTTAAGCCGCATGATTTGGGCTTGACGGGTGGTATATCTGGCGACAACCGGGTCAATTTGATCTACCCTATTTTGTTCAGAAGGTTCAAATGTTCCTCCTATGGGTTTACCTCGGTTTTGATGCTCTAAAATCTCAAGGGGTCGCTTCCCTCCGTCGAGGTAGGCGGTATGTGCTCGAGGTTCCGGCCTCAAGGGGTGATCATGATATCCTGTCGGTGTAGAAATGCAAGGTTCCTGCATTGTTTGTTGCTCTTGAGGAATGCAATGGCTTTCCTCATACTCCCTTTCATAGGTGCGTAAATGGGATGGGCGGAGTTAGGTCGCCCTATGTAAGGAGCCCTGCGCTCCGGATTTGGTCTCTCTGTTCTGATGATAGGTAAAGAAGGGATGCCATATCCACGTTGCCCCTCCAAATGGACGGTGTGCCTGTTTAGCGCTTCATCGCACGGTGGCCACTCATGCCTAGCTTCAAGAGGTGATTCTCTATTTATGTCAAGGTCTACATGTAAGGCATCTTCCCGAAAGGGGCTGCTTTGAATAGGCATACCCCACCGAGGATTCTGAATTGGATTCTTTTGTAGGTTTGACCTATAAGGCGGTATGACCAAATCCTTAGGACTGAAGTGAAGGCGACTTGTGCCTGCTTTTTATGTACCTTCCGGAGCTTCTTCCCTTGATTGGGCTTGACTGCGGGTGTACACCATTGCGGTGCTTCTATGCTATCTAAATAAGTTTTTATCTCGTTTTTATGATTTTCTTTTTTTTTTGTCTACACTAAGCAGAATTAAACACACACATTCACAAAATCGTGATTATCTCTTTTAAGGATTCTTGGTGTGTCCTAAACTGGTTTAGTGCATTTTGATGTTTTGTTTTGTTTTTGTAGGTTTTGTAGAACGTTTAAATGCATCATGTAGGCTCTTATAACTCCAAAAAGGTCGCCCCTTCAATATACCAACCAGGCCGATATACCAACCTCTCTATATACCCGCCCTTACGAGAGGGAGACTATAGGTACGTGAGAGCAGAAGGTACATGGTACGTAGGCGGTACGGAAGGGGGATTGTCCTGTTAATGGCACCTACCATAGAAAACTTATCCTCGCGCGCATGGGAATCACCCTAGCTACGCTCGATCTGTCTTCATCAAGATTTACGCCTAACAACAGTTGAAAATCGGGAAATGGATGCAAATCAAGCCAAGGTGGTGATTAAATCCACCAATGGTCTTGATCAAGGGCTGGGGTCTTACGACCAGCTCCTTGGTTTAAAATTGTTTCGTGATGTGTGTGGGATTCGTTTTATCCAACAAAATGAAACTAGCATACATGACTTTCCCTAATGCAATGCAGGGTTAAATGAAAACAATTAACGAAACAGAAATAGAAACAGAAAAAATTTAACAGAGATCATAAAAATCCCTACCTCTTCTCTGCCTGCTCCTGTTGTCTCTGAATTTCTGCTTTGAAAATCCGTAGACAGGAATTCGTCCCTCTGGGAGACGAATTGCCGAACAGAATTCGTCCCTCCCAGAGACGAATTTGAATTCGTCCCAGGGTCAGACGAATTGTAGAAAAGAATTCGTCCCTGTCAGAGACGAATAGCAGTCTCAAAAAAAAAATGTACCTGTCAAGCACAAACACAAAACTTTGATCAGTTTTTGTGATTTCAAAAACAGGGAACAAGTCCCACCGTGATCGCCACTGAAAGCACGAGATTCCGGTCAAAGGAAACACCAAGTGCGATTGCATTCAAAATTAAGTACGCTTAAGTCCTAGAAATGTAAATTGCATGAAATGGAAAAGAAACACATTGGAAGAGACACAATCAAATAGAGAAAACACAGCCCTTTCATTAATTTCCCTTGATCTCTGTTACAATGATGCCTCCTCCCTTTTCAGGGGCTAGGAGCGCAAATAGAGTTTGATTACAATCGTTGAATGATTCCTCCTTCCGCGTGCCCACGATTGCAATGGGCGGGCCAAGATGATGCCGCCGCTGATGTCGATGAGTTCTTCGCCTCTACTGCTTCTCCTACGAACAAAGAAATGACCAAGACATCAGTAGCACCTGCTGCAAATGAAAAGTGTTTGCTCTCTAAAACTAACGAAATATGCATGTAAATATTTGCCCAAACAGATGAATACAAGTGAATCCAAATTGCTTCAAAACTTGACAGAAGGTAAGAAAAGTTACCAGAAGGCCACTGCCACTGAGGCAGCTGGCCAATCCACCTTCAACTGGAATTCGTCCCTGGGCAGGACGAATTCTGACTATAATTCGTCCCTGGGTGGGACGAATTCTTTTGAGTTGAAGAAACCGACCTGCTGCTGCTCCAATGTCGGATCTCGGGACCTGCAAAATGCCTGCAAATAGGGGGTTATGTAATTGGGGCCATTTTGGGACGACCCAGATGGTCGGATTTTCCCAATTTGGCCTCCACCCTCGGGAATTTGACCTTGACACCTGCAAGTTAGCGAAACGACAAAGCAATACAAAACATCCTAAAATATGACCAAAAGTTACAAAATTGCAACTATGGACTAATCAAACCTAGTAACACAAAATGCAATCTAAAAAATAATCTAAAATGCTCAAAAACTAAAAATAGGACTTGGGAGGTGCGGGGTGCCCAAGTGGGCCTCCCACCGTTGGCCCTTGATTTTGGAGCCAATCCACCGGGTGGGCCCGTTTTAAAATAAAAATAGGACTTGGGAGGTGCGGGTGCCAAGTGGGCCTCCCAGTTGGCCCTCGATTTTGGAGCCAATCCACCGGGGATGGGCCCAAAACCTTTTAGGATTGGGGGGTCGGCGAATTGGTAGGTTCAGGTGTCCATGCGTCGGATTTGGGTAAGGTTCGAGCTTCCAAAGGCCACCCAACAACCTCCCTTGCAAAAGAGATTGGTGGATGTGGGAAGGTGAACCAAGAGGGATGCAAGTGAGTCTTCAATTCGGTAGCACTTCGTTGCTTGAACACTCCTTCAACCTGTATGTTTTGGGTGAGAAAAGTCCCACCTTTTATAGACCCAAGGGGTCTCTTTTGGGAGGGAAGCACAAATGCCATGTGTTGGCCATAGGCGCCATGTGGCAGTCTTGTCTTCCCATGAGGGAGGGGAGTCCTCCATTGACTTGAGATTTGATAAATGCTTTTTGTAATAGTCCTCTAATGGCCCCTCTGTCCACTTACACATGCGTGCAAGGTAGGAGCCCTTAACTGACTGTTCTGGGCTGCCACTTGGCACCATTTGCCTTTTTGCCCGTTAAGCTTGGAATTCGTCCCACCCAGGGACGGATTTAGAATTCGTCTCGGGGTGGGACGGATTCTATTTTGAATTCGTCCCGGGGTGAGACGAGTACTGGGCAAAGTGTCCAAGTGTGCCAAATTGCTTCTTGACCTTACAAAATTGCTATGAAAGTGGTTAAGACCACTGTTTAACCTCTGAGGGCTGCCCTGGGGTCTGTGTTTGTCAAAGCGATCAGTGTTTGCAGTCACATAATCGGATTGGTGCTGTTTTGGTGTCTACAGAGTGAATCTAAAATCTTAATTTTTTTTTATACAAGCTTCAAGCCAAGAAAGAGGTAATGTTGTTAATAATTTTGGAATTCCCATAGTTACAATTGCAAAGATAATTGAAATTAAAATATGTTTATACATAGCTTAAACATATCAAAATAAATGAGGTTATATTCTTTGAATATGAAAAAAGTCTTCCTAGAAGTTTGATGCATGAAAATATGTTATCAAGCATGTGCTTGATAAAAAGGCCACACAAATTGAGTCCAAAGTCTATCATTTGGTGCTCAAGTGATAGAAGGATCAAGGGAACCCACAAAAAGCATATCATGTTTAAGTCTTTGTAGAGTAGTCCATTCCAAATAAAAAATATCTAAGTCATAAGCACATATGAATTGACAATAATGAATGTCCTTTTATTTCTATAGTTGAGTAGTCCCTTAAGCCTCTTATGTTCAAAACTCGATTGTATACATATATAGAGTCTCCCCCTTCTTCCTTAATCATTACACACATATACATATGGAGATAAAGAGTAATAAAGTCTAATAAAGAATATTTAAAAAAATTATATCTTGAAAACCCATCAATCCACTAAATAACCTTATTGATTCATTGAAAAGGGTCTAGATTGATCGAGGATATTGATTCTCTAAACCTTATATCATCAATTTGTTGCCGAAATAGTTCATGAGGTTGAGAAAGGTGACAATATCATCATGAAATCATCATCATCATCATTATAAAAGACATAGCATTATCTAATGACTAATCAATGATTACCAATGGGGAAGTAAAAAGAAGATCATCGACATGGTAAATTGATCATCATATTTTTTTACTTAGCTTCCCATGATATAATCCAAATGCTTGATCAATATGAGAAGAGCCAACTTATATGATAAGTCTCAATAAACACTAACCCATTAAGAGATCATGATAGATGTCTTGATAACATCAGTGTATAAGGATTTAGATATTTAACTTTGAAAATCATTCTATGCATGCAAAGGAAATTTATGATGCATTGAGAATGGTTTAAATGTGATATGTGTGTGAAAGGCTATGACGCTGGCATGGGTGACAATGAAATTATAATAGGTGACCTAACTAATTGAAGAGATTTACAAAAACTTATTCCAAAATGCTAAAGCAGAATTAAATAACTGAGAAATAAAAATGAGAAATCACAATAAACATGCACATATGACACACAAGATTTACCCTCGTTCCCTCGATGTGGGATACTCTAGCAAAACAAGAACCACTCCTCCTTGATATTATTATTCTCTTCCTTACCCAAAAATGGGACATTACAATAAGATATAAAGGAAACTATCACAACCCTAAAAAACTATGTGGTATTAGAATACAATGGGCACAATATCATGGGATAAACCACCCACACCCACCAACCACCCACCAATAGTGAGAATCTCGAAAATCACTCCACCAATTGCTTTGGAAAAAGCAAGAATTTTTTTTTTTGGCATTGTTGAAAATCGCCTTCGACGGATGTCTTTGGCATGTCCGGGGGGGGCTACCGCCCCCTCAGACCCCCGCAACACCCCTAGGTAGGGCTTAGCCCTCCTCTTGAGGAGCTCCGCTCCTCTTACCCTCTCGTGTCTGTCTTACAGTAATTCCTCGACAAAGGATGAGACACATCCAACACTAATCCATATTGATTTGATTTATTGTGGTTGATAACTCTAGTATGTGCATGTGGAATAGTTTATAGTACTGAATTTAGTCAAGGGTAAAGGCTATAGTAAGGGCTCACCACAACATATGAAAATTATTGAAGCACTTACCATAGAGTTGAGCATCCACTATAATCTCAATCCAATAGTGAACCTAAAAAATTAAGCCTAATCCAAGTGTTAAATTTCAAAGAGAAATATGACTATGATTTTAATTTGAGGATTAGACTTTATAAAGAAGTAAATCCAGTCATTAGAGGACATCATCAACTAGTTATGGATTTTAAAGGGTGTTTTTCCTAGTTGTAAATATAGTATTGTTGTAGACAAAAGGGTAACAAATTAAAATTTAAGTCAAAGAGCACGATTGAAAAATTATTTCAACAAGTGAATCATGTCATTAATTGGATTATTTTGAATCATAAGTCTCTTTAAAATACCCTAAACTTTACCATTGTCCAAGTTTTATCAATTTACTAAGTTTCAATTAGGTAATCAATAATTGATTTATTGAAAAATGGTAAATTATTTATTATATTCAAAGGTCCTCATTTGATTGCCTTCCCCATTGGATAAAAGTAATAAAATAAGGAAAACAATTTAAACTCAAAGACCCAATCAGCTCATGTTGATCTACTAAAAATATTTTCAATTTGTTGATATTTGGTGATGTCATGTAATGTAATGATATCATTAGAATGCATAGATATACTAACTGTAGAAAAATATTTAGTGTTGTAGAGATATTACATTACCTTTATTGACAAGAGGACCACTCACCAACAAGAGAGTAAAATAGAAAAGGTTATAAAATCTTATTAAAAATGTTTTATTATCAAGTCTTGTAATTATCATGAAAAAGTCATAAATTGATATCATATCCTTTTTTTTTTAATCTAATTATCTAACACATTTTTATTATATTATATAAAAAATATATTTAACATTTAAATATCTACCTAAGTGTTGTGCGTGAGTTGGAGAGGGTAGAACAATCCTCTAAGGGGGTCCTTGGTTCGAATTTTCACCCTACCAAACACACATTGGGTACCCAAAATCTAGTTGATTATGTTGGTGTGGTCAGTAAGTGATTTTGACAGTGTACAAACCTCTGATTGTGGTTTCTCAAACCAAGGCCACAAAGGGTTTTTTTTTTTTTTTTGTTAAATTCAAAAATATTTAAATACCTTATAAATTAAAGATACCATTAATAAAGTCCGTCGTGTTGTTAGGGCTTTGGGCTTTCTTTGGGGAGATGTTCAAACCACCAAGGGAGTGGTGTATGTGTGTGAGTGAGCTTATGTACAAAATTCTCTAAATTCAAAAACATTTAAATACCTTATAAATTAAAGATACCATTAATAAAAATTTAAGGCCCCGTGGACACCCATATGGTTAGGAATTTGGGATTTCTTTCGGGAGACCCAGGTTCAAACCACCATTAAACATGGTACCCAGATTCAAACCACCATGAAACATGATGTGTGTGTGCAAGTAAACTTATGTACAAAAAAAAATAAAATTAATATTAAAATATTAAAATTTAAATAATTTAATAACTTTATTTTATTTAAAAGTTTTTTTATTTTTAAAACTCATTAAAATATAATTTATTTAACAACATCCATACCTAAAAATCAACTCCTTTAAACCTATTCTCATAATATTTTATTTTTATTTTTATTAATATTCTTATATACAACTTGCATTGTTACTAATAGACCACAATTAAACCTAAGTCTTACGGACAATGCAACTAGCATTGTTACTAATAGACCACATGTACGCAGATTTACGCTAAAAAAAATGTTATTGTTTAAATCATTTTGATATTGATTTGATTAAGCTATTCTCTGCCGAAGCTATAAAATATGCTTTTAGGGTTTTAATTTTAATTGTTGTATTATGGTAAATTTCTTTATATTAAAAAAATAAAGACATAGGTGCATCCAGGGCGAATGTGTGGATTTTCAAGAGCGGGATCTGTAACATCCAAGCGAAGACATGCGATTTACATAGAGGTTGAAGAATTCGGTGAGAGCCTTTTCTTTTTTTATTAAGTATTGGTTTCTTTTCCTTTCCTACACACTCATAACAAACGAAAGTTTTTTAATTCCACAAATTGTTGAAAATTCCAATACAATTTTTTTGAGAATCATAAATCTATTGAATCTGTTTAGTCTGGTGACTTTTGTTATTGATATTTTTTCAATGACCCTGATTTTTTTGTCTGAAGGCACATCATTTCATACTCATTTGGGGTTCAACCAACCACACTAGAACTATAATTTTATTGTTCTGGAGGAAGAGAAGTTGCTGAAAATGGAGAAGAGGGACACAAAAACTTAGTGTCTGAAATACCACAGCTTGTGAAAGAGGAAATACTAGTTTTGCTTCCCATTGACACTATAATCCGTTTCTTTGAAATTTGCAAGGAGTGGAACGCTCTATTGGCTTCTTCCAGGTTTATATACAAGTGGAATCACCTTTCAAACAGGAGGAGTCCATGGTTATTATTGTGGGGGCTTGAGTCTGAGGAACAGAGATACCCGAGTGTATTGCTTCTCGGACTGTAGATGGAAGCTCAAAAACTTTGGAAAATTTCCATGGGGTAGACTTAATTTCTTTTGCGGAGGATCTGAAGCTGGACAAATTCTGGCCAACACCGAACATGTTACCTCAATGGGTCGTCAACAAAGACTTTGTCTTTACAACCCACTGAACAAGACACTTTCTGATGTTAATCTTCCTTTCTTACTTCCATATGATAACCATTACCGACAATTCTACCAAGCATGCATTGTGAGAGGGGATTATGGAGACACATGCATAGTGGCGATACAGCGACTTAATCCGGAAACGTTACATATCTATGATATTTCATCGAATTCATGGACCAACCTGCTCTCCCTGCCCGGGAGTATAGATTTTTTTTCAGAAATTATTTTTCAGAATGGATTGTTTTTCATCTTTTCGCATTATTACGGGACAAATGCTATTATGGTTTTCGAGTATAAAAGCACAGAGGAACACATACCATATGTGGATATTTTGCAGGTCCCTGGGTTGGCGCAAGATCCATCCGTACGCTGGCCCTGTAAGAAGTTCTTTGCATGTGGGTCTTGCATGGTATTTGCTTGCTTAGTTTGGAACAACTTATTCTCTGGTATCGACGATTCAGTTATCTGGGAGCTTCAATTTAAATCAAAGGATGATTACAATTGGAAGGAAATCACAAGGATTCCTCCTCATATGTTAAAAAAGTTTAAAGGTTGGGAGGACTACGACATTTTCGGGGTGGGTGAATGTATTTGTATTACAAGGCGCGGGTCTAAAGAGGTGAAAGTGGCAATATACAATAAAAGACAGGATTCATGGATTTTTCTTCCTCCTGTTCCACCTTCCTTCCACTGGAGGAAATTATGTTACACTCCTGTGGCCTTCCATCCAAGGCCTGACATCCAAGGCCTGATATTCCGTTAAGTTAAATCGCCACGAATACTCAATTTTAAACTAATTGGTGGTTGTTATTCTTTTTAACCCATAGATAGAGGTTAAACTCTTAGATCTTAGCCCGGACAAAATATTCGATATACTATGATAAGGTGCAATGATCGCTCCTAGCAATTAATTTTGTGTTGGTTATTTATTACTGAATTTATCAACCATTGATTATGTATGGATCTGTTAAAGAATGTTATCAGAAGAACTATTTATAAAATTAAATTGTATCTACTAGACTTGATAGTAGAAGTAATTAATTAAAATGTAAAATTCTATTTTTATAGTAGAGATTAAACTGTTAGTTTTTATCCGGAAGATAATATTCGATATACTATGATAAGGTCCTGTGGATCGCTCCTATCCATTAATTTTGGGTTGGTTATTTATTATTTTATCAACCGTTGATTTGCAGTGTATGTGTGAATTTAAAAAATGTTAAAGAATTCTAATGTTAAAGAATGTTATTAGAAGAATTCTTTATAAAATTAATTTTAAGTTTGTTTAATAGACTTGATAGTAGAAGTTTTGTTCTTTTAAGATCTAAATTTATTAATAAATATTTTATTTTTATAATTAATTAAAATTCAAAGTTTTATTTTAAAATTATAATTATAAATATTATAACTTAGTTGTTAATATTTTTAAATAAGTTAATTATAATTATTAAAAATATATATATCTTAATGTATTATTTTTTTTGAGTTAATGAAGGGTCTTGATTTCCTCATACTAAGGGGGGTTTGAACCTTGGACCTCTCAAATAGAGGCCAAAGTCATTACCAGTGGAGTAAGCTTAAAATTATTTTTTTAATATATTATTTTTTTATTTATTTTTGGCTAGATAATAAGGGGTAGTAAAGGTAGGTCAACATCATATACCACCTCTAAGTTAGTGTAATCTTAGAGTGACTTAGTATAAGCCTTAGGTAAGTCTTCTTTCCCCTTCAACTATTTTTAGTAATTAGTTGTTAATGGATATGGTTTTGTCAAGGTACCATCAATTTGTGCAAGAATACATCCAATAATGCAATCATTTGATAATTGTACTACAAAATAGTTATATTGATTCTAACTTAATTATTAAGTTTGGAAGTAATCTACTATAATATATTTATCAAAAGTTTAAATTTTAGAAATTTTAACATTGACTATGTTTATTAATCAAGTACAATTGGATGAATAAAATATCAAATGACCATCACTACACAGTGTCCTCCGTTTTCTTTTCTTCTTTTTTATAAAGTTTTTATGTAAAGCATTTTAGTACTCATTTTATAAGTTCTTCTTGCACTATGTTCTACCTTCCAATTTTCCTTCTAAAGACTCAAATATATTTGATAAGTTTCATAAATATTATAAAAAATAAAGATATGATAAGTTTGAATGTTTCAAGTTGAACAATAAAGCTTTGATTATATATTATGTTGATAGGAGAGCAGTTAATATTCCTATTAAATTTTTCAAGGAAGAAACAACATAATAATTGTTAATGGAACTCAATAAGATCATATTAATTCAACATACTACTCCAAGAGGTCATGACAATCTCCTTATAAAATAAGTACACATATCCAATGATTTCTCATTTGTATGTACTCTCAAGAGTGATCCATAAGAAAAATAGTCAAACAAATAGTTGTTAATAATATGGTCCTATCTATTAAGCCTTAGCCTTTTGCTTATACATTTTTGTGGAAGAATAGCATTTCCACTACACATATCATTTATCATTCCATATTACACTTTACTTTTACTCCTTTATTTGTGGATATAGTCACATGTGACACAATAAATATGGATTATTGCATACATGGCCATATCAACATGATATGATAACTCAATATGATGTATTTAGAAACACATGTACACTATAGAAGTACAACATAAATTATCTTATTCACAATTCTCCTTCATTGGTTCTTCAAGGTAAACTTCATGCTTTGACCTTTTTCTACCATACTTTATGACTACAATGGGGTCAATCTACAAAGGTAATATTTCCTTTCTTAATTTCTTTCATTAGTTCTTGATGAATTAACCTTATCTTTTGTTTATATCATCCTCCTAGTTTATATGAGAATGTGTTTTCTCATGATTTAACACTTAAAGACTAACTTGTAGTGTGACTAGAGATCATTTCTTACTCATTTTACAAATATCTTACATTCTAGAAATTTTCTATTTCATTACATTACTTCCTATATTGGGAGTCATTTATTCATTGTTACATCGAGAGGCGTTCCTAAAATGGTAGACAAGGGGGTGGGAGGCAAAGAGGTCATACATGTCATGCCATAAAAAAAAAAAATTTTAATTAAAAAAGCTGACATTAACAAAAATATTTAAACTAGATTAGATATAAAGGATATATATCTAAAAACATCGAGAGTTATCAATCCTGAGATGCCTATATTGAAGATCACACCCCAAATAAATGAGATAGGCACCTCGAGATTGATAACTCTCGACGTTTTTAGATATATATCCTTTATATCTAAGCTAGTGTACCTACAATATTACCTTGCACTTGTTCTCCTACCTTGTATTTTCATCCATGACTACTTGCCTACCTAAACAATCTATTTTAGTTCCTTTGCTTCTGTATCTTATGCCATAATTCCCTCCTCTTCTAGAATATTTAGATTCCAAATATTTTATTGGTGAGGGGAATTATAAGAGTTGATTTTAGGGTATAGTTTTATGTTTATTTATAGTTCATATTTTCATTAGTATCAAGTATAATATTGGATGTATTTAATGTTTGTTTCTTTATAGTTGATTTCTTGAAAGCCCAGTATTCGATGTCTTTTGTGAATTTTGTATGTATCATATTTTGGGTGTATATAAACCTTTTAAAATTTCCTCTTAGTAGTATAAGGTTATGTTAATTTTATCATATCAAGGGGAACTAGTACCATGTTGACTAATTATAATGCTAGGATTATTTCATTAGTGAGGATTATAATTCATCAATGAGATCATTTCAACATCAATTATACGTCTTAATTGGATCTTGAATTTTGTTACCTATTTTACAAGTTGGGTGGAAATAGTCCTACATAAGAAACCAAACTAAAATTTGACCATGCAATTATTTAAAGATATTGTCACAAGATTTTGGGTACATATAGTGGTGATCATGGAGAATGCCAATACCTTTATGAGATCAAAAGCTATTGAATCAACTTTTGAGCATGGAATATTCATGAAGACTTGCTTTAACTACTATTTTGAATGAAATTTTTGGTAGGTCAATAAATTAAAACATATTTTAATTCTTCAAAAGAAAAATAACAAAATCATAAATATATTTCTAAGGAGTGGATACTATTGAATATGTTTAATCTGGTGACTTTGTTATTGATCCATTGATATTTTTTTTTCAATGAGCCTGATTTGTTTGTTTGAAGGCACATCATTTCATATTCATTTGGGTTCAACCAGCCAAACTAGAATTTTATTGTTATGGAGGAAGAGAAGTTACTGAAAATAGAGAAGAGAGGCACAAAAACTATACTGTCTAAAATACCATAGAATGTGAAAGAGGAAATACTAGTTTTACTTCCTATGGATACTATAATCTGTCTCTTTGAAATTTCTAAGGAGTGGAACGCTCTATTGACTTCTTCCCAGTTTATATACAAGTGGAAGCTCTTTCAAACAGGAGTCCATGGTTATTATTGTGGGGGTTTGAGTGTGAGGATATTTAGTGTAATGCTTCTCTGACTGTAGATGGAAGCTCAAAAACTTTGAAAATTTTCCATGGGTAGACTTAATTTCTTTTGTTGAGGATCTGAAGCTGGACAACTTTTGGTGAACACCGAACATGTTACCTCAATGGGTCATCAACAAAGACCTTGTCTTTACAACCCCTTGAACAAGATACTTTTTGATGTTTATCTTCCTTTCTTACTTCCATATGATAATCATTATCAACAATTCTACCAACCATGCATTGGGTATTTTGCAAGTCCCTCGGTTAGCGCAAGATTCATGTGTACACCCGAGTAAGAAGTTCTTTGCATGTGGGTCTTCCATGATATTTGCTTGCTTATTTCAAAGCAACTTATTTTGTGGTACCTACAATTCAGTAATCTAGAAGATTCAATTTAAATCAAAATATGATTACAATTGGAAGGAAATCACAAGGATTCCTCCACATATGTTAAAAAAATTTAAAGGTTGGGAAGACTATGACTTTTTCAGGGTGGGTGAATGTAATTGTATTAGAATGCAAAGGTCTAAAGATAGATAGATAAGGCAAAGATCTAAATATAGATAGATAAGGCAAAGGTCTAAAGATAATAGATAGACAGACATAGGTCTAAATATAGATAGACAAGGCAAAGGTCTAAAGATAGATAGATAGGTCTAAAGAGGTGAAAGTTGTAATATATAATAAAATATAGGATTCATGCATGCTTCTTCCTCCTATTCCACCTTCGTTCCACCAAAGGAAATTATATTACACTCCTATGGCCTGATATTTTGTTAAGTTGAATCGCTACGAATACTCAATTTTAAACTAATTGGTGGTTGTTCTTCTTTCTAACCCATAGAGATTAAACTACTAGTTATTAGCCCAGAGAAAATATTCAATATACTATGATGTTAGGTCTTCAACCATTAGATATTGCATTGATAATAATAATATATATAATACAATGCTTAGGCTAAGAATAGCCAAGATAGGTAGGAAATAATATTCCCCTTAATTCATGCTAATGACTAACAAATATCGCTAACAATAAGATATTCTCTAACCAAATATATTAGCAGATAATTAACCTAGGATAGAAACCTGCCACCTAGGAAAATCTACATAATATCAAATAAGGTAATAGTAATAGTTACTCTAACATAGTAACTCTAACACCTCCCCTTATTACATTATTTGAGATAATGTATATAACTTCCTCCTAAAGTGAAGGAGAGAAATTGAAAGATGCTTTTGTGTTGGCTATCTCTTTGGCTCTGGCTCTGGCTCATGGCTTTAGATCTGGCTCATGGCTCTAGATCTGGCTCTAAGGTTATCTCTAGAATTGCCATTGGATCTACTTGTGGAACTACATCTGGATTTTCTAGTAGGTATGCCTCTGGATCATTGTCTTTGGATCTGCCATTAGGTCTGTCATTGGGTCATTGCATTTGGGATTACAACTCGGTATTTCACTAGATCTACCTCTGGATATACCATAGGTTTTACCTTTTCTGTATAAGCCATACAACATTTCTTTCATCTTGGTCCATTGTGTGAGATTTGTCCATCCACAATCAATATGAACCTTTTTGGCCATTTTCACTTTGTACCAACAATTTATAGAGGAGTGATTATTACATCCACAAGAATCACAAAGATATAGTTTTCAACACCTAGCTACTACATGTCTTGTTCTACCATAATGACTGCAACAATGCTTTTTAGGAGTTGTAGGAGATTTAGGTTTTACAAACATGGTTTTACTGGTACTTGTTTGTCCATCATAGCCAAGGCCTTCATTTTTTGGCCTAACATTTGGTATTATAGGATTTTTAATGCCCTGCCCATGTTTACCTAATATTTCACCATTGAATCCCATTTTGTTCATCAATTTGGATCTAATACCTTTGGTGTGCTTTTCAAAACACCCAAGTTCTTTATCTTCATCAATGTTTTTAACAATATGGTATTTGTCACAATTGATAATATTATGGAGTTCATTTTGAGGATGTACAGGTTTTAAGTCACTAGTGTTACAAGTAAAATATGCTCTTATGATGATATCACTTATGCTACAACTGATATTTGCCATTATAGGCATGATGTTTCATGTATCACAACAAGCATTGGCCACAACGGACCCTTGTGTCACAACAAGCATTCGTCACCATAGGCTGAAGATCACTTATGTCACAAAAAGCATCGACCATTAGAATGATGACCTCTAATTCCGCATTGATGTACTTTTTATTTTTACATTGGGCAATGTCAAGTGAAATCAATGACATGTATACTGCCCTTACAACACCAATAGGGATTAGAGAACCATTGTTCTGAAGATTTTCACAAGACTTAGAATCTTTTAAAATGGGTTTTACACCACTACGTAGTGTGAGAAATGTGTCATCATAAAAATCCATTCCTTCCATCCCTAGTGGAAAGTAAGGACCTTTAACTAATTTTACACATTCATTAGTTTGGTTTGGGGAATTCTTTTTATTTGATTTGCCCATATTTTAAAGGTATCGAACTCTGCCGAAAGTGCATATTTTACAAAGTTATTTTACCAACAAAATTGATAAGGTGGCTAAAGTGTCGATCATGGCAAAAATTGCACCAATATAATTTTATCGCCCTTTTGTTTGTAAAATTATGCTTTGATGGAGAAAAAAAAATTTATCCCCCCCTTAGTGCAAAAAATTGCTACTATGAATATTGACAGCTATGGTTTAGCAATGGCCAGTATGAAGGTTCCTTATCAATCCAAAATAGTCTCTCTTTCGATATACCACATGAGTACTGAAAGAGAACTCACTCAAATTGATGTTTAATGACACCTACCTAAAAACCCTTCTGAAGAAGGATGATCAGTTTGAGGAATTTACGCCAAACAAGAAGAGTGAATTAGGGTATATGATAGACTGAATATAAAAATAAAATAGACTCTACCTTATTTCTCCTCAAAAATTTATAGAGAACAAGCTCAGATGTCATTGTCGCAAATATATTAGGCATTAGATATAGTAGCCCCAAGGTCCGATAGCATTACCGGTAAGTGTGGGCTAGAGGTACCATTTATACCGAACGTTGTTGTGCAAATAATTTGCACAAAAGGATTTCAAATTTGGGGTCTTATGTGATTTTTAATTTTAAATTATACTGTAATTTCCAAAAACTGGAAAATAAATGCAATGTACAATCAAAAGTGCCCAAAAATTTTGAGATATAGGTGTCAATTTCCACTGAAAATATACCTATTTTTACAATGCCAATTTTAAGGTGTCGAAAATGTACCTTATTACAATAATTTTTGCAATAAAATTTTTATTTGAGTTTGCACAAAAATTGGTATTCACAATTCCCCCCTTTGTGTCACATTTTTGCAAAAAAGAATACAAATTTGTTTATCCCTCCTTTTGTTTGTAAAATAAACAAGGTTTTGAAATTTTTAGATCCCCTTTCAGTTTGCAAAAAACATGTACAATTATTGTGTTGTATCCCTCCTTTTGAGAAAAAAATTGTACAATTTTGGTCTTCAAAGTTTGCAAAAAAAGTGTGCTCCTTTTGCTTTGTTTTATGTTTGCAATCAAAATTTTAATCAACTAATTTCAATAATAATAAGATATATGCTTAAAAAAATAATTACTTAAAAGAATTTATTAAGCATAATATCAAATTACTAAAAAATAATTGAAAAAATAAAAAATAATTGCAAAAATAAAAGTTTTGTTACCATTTTTTTTGTAGCAAAAGGTTTACATATGGCGCGCACAAGAATGGATTCCACGACCTCATGCACCTAGTGCCCATGCTCCAAATGGTTGTGCTAATGCCTTTTTTGGAATGTAAAGGGAATAATGTTCCCTTTATTTTATCCTCCATCGCAAGGCAAAAAAAAAAATTTGGGAGATTAGTCCCACATGCATGTTGTTGTAGCATATTTGGTGTTTAAAACCTCAAACGTTTACCTTGATATTTTATTGCCTTTGGATAATCAAGTAGACTATGGAGGATAATTTTTTTCCCATGCCAACAAACCAAAGGACACCACATCAGCGTAGGGATTGAAAAATCACACTACGACACATCACCACTACTAGTCGGATCACCATGTCAGCCCTTGGAGTTTGCATACACCAGGTCAGGAGTGCCACATCAGTAGCCCACCTCAATCCATGTGTCACTATATCAGCAACCAGATGTTTGCCACGCGTACCTTGATTTGTGTATCATACCTATAGGGGTCCACATCAATGCCTCGAGATCGATGCCCAAGGTGACAATGGTCCTTGGGATCCATGCTCAGGTACATATGTAGGTGGTTGTTAGCTTTCAGATATTGAGATCCATGCACCAGGTGGTGGTCATATCTAGAGTGTATCAGAGTTCAGGTGGCGATCAGGTGATATTTTATGCCTTGATTCACCAATCAATCATTGTATTAGATCCTAGCATCCGGTGCAAATCATCGTCAGGTTTTTGTGCCAACTAAAATTCATATTATCTGCGATCCGTAGGGTTTAAGTGGAGTCTAAATTTTTTCCAATGCCATCTTGTCAGGTCCAAAATCTATAGTCGGGTGTCAATCCGTCCAGTAGTGTCAGTTGCGTCAGAGCCCATCTAGTGTTACCTTAAGAAATATGTCTAGGTTTGGTTCGATTAGATCTTGTCCATCTAGGGGGTCTCATATTGGGATTTGTGCCCCTGTGATCCGGTTCAGTTGCCTCAAGAACCATGTTGAGGTTGTTCAGGTGCAAACAAAAAATTGCTACCTTCACCCAACTCCACAAATTCCACTCACAAGTCACTTTGATACCAACGTTAGGTCTTCAACCATTATATATTGCATTAATAATAATAAAATATATAATACAATTCTTAAGCTAAGAATATCCAAGATAGGTAGGAAATAATATCCCCCTTAATCCATGCTAATGACTAACAAATATCTCTAACAATAAGATATTCGCTAACCAAAGATATTAGCGAATGATTAACCTAGGATAGAAACCTGCCACCTAGGAGACTTACATATTACCAAATAAGGTAATAGTAATATATACTCTAACATAGTAACTCTAACATATGATAAGGTCTGATGATCACTCCTAGCCATTAATTTTGTGTTGGTTATTTATTATTGAATTTATCAATAGTTGATTTGTAGTGTATGTGTGAATTTTAAAAATGTTAAAGAATGTTATCAAAAGAACTTTCTTAAAATTAATTTTAGTTTTATATAATAGACTTGATAGTAGAAGTTTTGTTTTCTATTTTATTAATTAATAGTTTATCTTTATAAAAAAAAATTAATAGGTTATATGTTCATTTTTATAATTTATTAAAATGTAAAGTTTTATTTTAAAATTATAATTATAATTATTATAAATTAGTTGTTAAATTTTTTAAATAAATTAATTATCATTACTAAAAAAATATTTTTTATATTATTATTTTTTTTCAATGAGTTAATGAGGGGTCTTGGTCTTCTCATACTAAGTGGGGTTTGAATTTTGGACCTCCCAAAGGGAGACCAAATCCCTTACCACTACAATAAGCTTGTAGCTATAGTTAATGAGTTTATACATGTTTTTATGATGGGTCTCAATCCCTTCATATTGAGTGGGTTTTGAACCTTGAACCTCTCAAAGAGAGATCAAAGTCATTACCATTGTAGTAAGCTTGCAAATATTTTTTAATATGATATCTTTTTATTTATTTTTGGCTAGATAATAAGGGAATGTACTTAGGTCCCAACCCTTGACAAATTTTGCTCAACATTGTTTTGATTAAGTTATTCTAGTTATTCTCTTCCGACGCTATAAAATATGCTTTAAGGGTTTTAATTTTAAAGTTTGTATTATGATAAATTTGTTTATATATTAAAAAAACAAAGACATAGGTGCATCCAGTGCGAATGTGTGGATTTTCAAGAGCGGGATCTGTAACATCCAAGCAAAGACATGCGATTTACATAGAGGTTGAAGAATTCGGTAAGAGCCTTTTTCGTTTTGTTTGAGTATTGGTTTATTTCCCTTTCCTTTCCTGCACTCATAACATTTTATTTTATTTCCTTTTCAAAAAAAAATTTAATTCAATAATTTGTTAAAAATTTGAATATAGTTATTTGAGAATCATAATTCAATAATTTGTTAAAAATTTGAATATAGTTATTTGAGAATCATAAATCTATTGAATCTGCCTGATATTCTGTTAAGTTGAATTGCCAGGAATGCCCAATTTTAAACCAATTGGTGGTTATTATTCTTTTTAACCCATAGAAATTAAACTTTTAGATTTTAGCCCGCAGAAAATATTCGATATACTATGATACGGTCCGATGATCGCTCCTAGCCATTAATTTTGTGCTGGTTATTTATTATTGAATTTATCAACCGTTGATTTGCTGTGTATGTGTGAATTTAAAAAGAGGTTAAACTGTTAGATTTTTGCTCGGAGAAAATATTCGAAATACAATGATAAGGTCTCGTGCTGGTTATTTATTATTGAATTTATCAACCGTTGATTTGCAGTGTATGTGTGAATCTGTTAAAGAATGTTATCAGAAGAACTATTTATAAAATTAAATTTTAAGTTTATCTACTAGACTTGATAGTAGAAGTTTTGTTTTGTAAGAAATAAATTTATTAATAAATAGGTTATTTTTATAATTAATTAAATTGTAAAGTTTTATTTTTATAGTAGAGGTAGTAGAGGTTAAACTGTTAGTTTTTAGCCCCGAGATAATATTCGAAATATTATGAATGAATGAATGATTTTAATTACGTCCATGAGACCCAAATATGGTCTATGGGACCTCAAATATGGAAGTACAATTACTCAAATCATATCATATGATCTTTAATATCTTTGAGAAGGTTGTTACTTCTCCCGCTTGATTTGTGTTAGCAATTCTCCAACTTTTTTTATTTTATTGTTTTCAAATAAATCTGTCATAAACTCGTTTCCAAGTGTTTCTTTGTATTTGTCACGGATATCTAAAAAACTCGGGCATTTATAGATGAAGTGTTCCTCTGTCTCTATTGCCCTGGGCTGCATAGAGTACATATCCTTTCTTCCCATTGTTCTTTGGGCGTTGTCCATCTCTCTGTTTCACATCTAAGCCTATGAGAGCCAGTCCTTATCTGAGCAATGAGTATTTTTTCCTTCCACTTGATTTCAGCGCCTATATACGCTTTTTCCTTATGGTCATACGTTGGGTTAAAATTTGCAATATAATATTGTCTGCTTGCTTTTTTCCACATTCCACTTCTGAACTTTTCATTCACATAATTTTTTATGTCTTTGTTGACATTTGGGCATTCATTTATGTTGATTTCCCAATGTTTCATCCATTTCTGATTTTGTTTCATCCACGTATTCTTTCGCCTATGCAACTCTTCATCCCTCGCTACCGTAGGCCATCTATCATTTGTCATGTTTTCTATTTTTTTCAAGTAACATAACAGCTTGGTCATAGCAATTGCTTCTAAAGGAAACATTCCAGTTTTAGCTAGAATAATTTCATAAGGGGTTGTGGCCTTAATTTTGAGAAAGTTTGTGATTAGATATTTTTGAATCCTTTCTATTTGTCTCCATTTTGCATTTGTTGTGCCACTAGCCCACACCTCGCAACCATACAATAGAACCAGTGTAACAAGTAGGACAAATAAGACCTTGGTGGTCTTCCAGTCCCACAACTCGGCATTCCTACCCTCTCCCCCAAATTTGTTTATCCATTCTTCTAACTTGTCAATGTACAACCCAAATAAGGTTGGAGATAGAGGACAACCTTGTTTGACACCTAGGTCACTACCAAAACATTCAGATAACCCTTCTTGTGTTCTGATTCTAGCCTTTACATGCTCATATAGTCTGTGAACTATCGCCTGTAGTGAATTGGAACCTCTAGCTCTTCCATTCTGCTCCATAATTTTTTCCTTGGCACTGTGTCAAATGCATTTTTGAAGTCTACAAAATAGCAAAAAGCCTCCTCTTTTTTGTCCCATATTTTTTCCACTATGTTTCTGAGCGTGATACAATGATCAATAGTTGAGTGCTTGGGCCTAAAACATGCTTGCCCCTTTGCTCTCTTTCCATTTTCTTCTATCCATATGCTGATCCTACGCTCTATCATACTCCCAAACAAATTTGCAAAGAGAGGGTTGATCATGATAGTTCGATAGTTTGAGGGATTATTTATATCTCCACTTTTAAACAAAGGAATGGTCAAGATAGTTTTCCACTCAGTAGGGAAGCCATTTTGTATGACCTCATTGAAAATTTCTTTGATTTGCGATGCCAAGATATCTACCCCCCATTTTATATGCTCTGCTTGAAGATTGTCTATGTCACGGGCTTTACCAGTTGCTAACTTTTTTATCCCTTGAATAATGTCTTCAATTGTGAAAAGTTATTTCTTGATAATGATAGTAGGGGGTGTCTCCTACTGGTTACTACGCTGATACAGTTGTTTTGAATACTCCAACCACTGATTAACTATTATGTTATTTTCAGTTTGCATCCTTTTCATGCTTAGTTCCTTCCAAAATTTCTTTGGTTCATGCTTCCCTAAATAAATCAATTCTTTTCTCCTTGTTCTAGTGTATTCTTTTTTTTTTCCCTTACCAGTTTCTCATATGCTTTTTTGTTTGCTCTTGTTTTACTCATTGGTTCCTTTAGTAATCTTCGCATTTTTTTGCAATCTTCATCGAACCATGGGTTGGTTGGGAAGCTATTCCTTTCTTTATTTTTAGGTTTAGCTCTCTTGCATTTGTTTAGAGCTTCTTGAATAACGTGCATTAACCATTCACTCTTACTGTAATCTCTACTACTGTGATGCAGTTCTTCCCTTTCCTATAACTTATTATTTAATATTTCTCTAAAATTATGTCGATTTTCATCTGTTAAGAGAATGTTTCCCTTGTGAGGATATTTATTTTGATTGCCTTGCAAGTGTTTTTCCCTTGGTTTGTCTCCATGCATTCGAAGTTTCATAACAATTGGGTTGTGATCTGAGTTAAGTTCCACTGGAGAATCTTCCACTTCTAGCTCCTCTATTTTTGGTATGTAATTTTGTGAGCATATTACAGTCTATTACACTTTGTCCCTTATATGTTTTGCATATATACTTTCTTGAATTTTTCCATTTGTTCATCCCATTGCAAATAATCAAATTGTATATGCTACAAAGACCTAACAACTCTTCTCCATATTGCATGATAGCCCCATGCTCATCTTCTGAAGTCCTGGCCCACTGTTGATTTTCCTCTTCTAGCATCCAAAGAGGATTAATCTCAATATCTTCGTTACCTTCTAGAATGTTAGCTTGCTTATTTGTTGTCCTTGCATTGAAATCTCCAATTAATATAATCTCCCCCAACTTACTGTATATTGAAATGTCTCTTTTTAGGGAGGAGTATGGGTCTTCTCTGTTAAGGTCATGTTTCTTATAGAATTTAGAATTCTTGGGAGCAAAATAACATGTTGCTATGCTAAAAACTGACTTATTTTTTAGGATCTTTATCCAGATGTACTGTTTGTTTTCATCTTGTTTTTCAATTTTAATGACCCTATCCCATTCCTCTTTTATTAAAACCATAATACCCCCATGCCCTTTGCCATGTTTGGTTGCTTTATTCCATATTGCTATTTTTTTGTATCCCACAAATTCTGGAGTCCTACATCCATCGTGTTCATGTGTTTCTGTCAATATGATTATATCTTTGTCTCTAGCAATAGGCCCTAACCCGGGTCCTCTTCTCCAAGGGAAACCTCTATAGTTCCAACTTACCATTGTAAGATGTTCCCGGGTGGGCCATACTCCCTATTTGTTTTGGATTTGTTTAGATGTGATGTATGCCTTTCCATTTCTTAAATATGCATGTTTCCCTTCATTCCTTGCTGCCCTCACCTTTTCCCATTCCTTATTTCTTTCTTCCTGCTGTAAAAATGTTAGGTCATCATCTAAATAAAATTGTGATCCTCTCAACATGCCTTTGTTTTTAAGTAACCTTATTTTATCCTCGTAGCTCATCAATGTGACCCGAATATGTCTATCTCTTCATCCTTCTCTCAGCCTGCCAATTTTGCTCACTTTTTTTATCTTACCCTTCCATTGTAATCAATTTGACAAGAAGTCCTTGGTTAAACGATTTGTGTCTTCCCTGTCCCCATAATATTTCAACCCTTTGATGATTATATTTGTTAACTTCTCATGTCTTTCTTTCTCTTCTGTTAATTGAATTTTTACTTGCTTTTTTATCAACTCTTTTTGTTGATTGACTGGTTCTTTTACTACTTGATACCATGTCTTTGCCTTTGCTAATTCATTTTGTAGCTCATTTTCTCTTGTTTCAATGTTTTGGAGTGTTTTTTGTACCTCTTTTATTTGATTTGCATTTGTTTTTCCACCTCTATTGCATCATTGATTGGGGGATGGATGGCTTGTTTGAGGACATGTCATTCATGTTGACCCATGTTTGCAAGGTTTTGTAGTTTTGACACTTGCTCCTTGAGTTGGTTGTTTTCCTTTTCCAGCCTCCGAATGATAAGATCCTGTGATCGCTCCTAACCATTAATTTTGTGCCGGTTATTTATTATTGATTTTATCAGCGGTTGATTTGCAGTGTATGTGAATTTAAAAATTGTTAAAGAGTTCTAAGAATGTTATTAGAAGAATTCTTTATAAAATTAATTTTAAGTTTGTTTAATAGACTTGATAGTAGAAGTTTTGTTTTTTTAAGTTCTAAATTTATTAATAAATATTTTATGTTTATAATTAATTAAAATGTAAAGTTTTATTTTAAAATTATAATTATAATTATTATTGGTGTAGAACCCCCTATTCGTGGTCTCTCAGACCAAGGCGGCCCTGCAAAGGGTTTTTTGCTTAAAAATAATAATAATAATTATTAATAAAGATTATTTTAAAATATTATTTTTTTCAATGAGTTAACGAAGGATTTTGATCTCCTTATATTAAGTGGGGTTTGAAATTTGGACCTTTTAAATAGAGGCTAAAGTCATTACCACTGTAGTAAGCTTCAACTATTTTTTTAATATGTTACTTTTTTTATTTATTTTTGGCTAGATAATAACGGGTAGTAAAGGTAGGCCAACATCCTATACCACCTCTAGTGTAATCCTAGAGTGACTTAGTATAAGCCTTAGGTAATTCCTCTTTCCCCTCCAACTATTTTTAGTACTTAGTTGTTAATGGATATAGTTTTTCAAGGGTACCATCAATTTATGTAAGAATGCATCCAATAATTCAATCATTTTATAATTGTACTAGAATATAGTTATATTTATTCTAACTTAAATATTAAGTTTAGAAGTAATCTACTATAGTATATTTATCAAAATTTTAAATTTTAGAATTTTCAACAATGACTATGTTTATAATCAAGTACAATTGGATGAATAAAATATCAAATGACCATCATTTCACAATGTTCTTCTTCTTCTTTGTAATGTTATTATGTAAAGCATTTTAGTACTCATTTTATAAGTTCTTCTTGCACTATGTTCTACCTTCCAATTTTCCTTTTAAAGACTCAAATACGTTTGATAAGTTTCATCATAATTTTGAATGTTTCAAATTGAACAATAAAGCTTTGATTATATATTATGTTGATGGGAGAGCAATTAATATTCTTATTAAAGTTTTCAAAGAGGAAACAACATAATAATTGTTAATGGAACTCAGTAAGGTCATATTAATTCAACATACTACTTTTACTCCTTGATTTGTGGATATAGTCACATGTGATACGGTACATATGAATTATTTCATATATGGTCATTTCAACATGATATGATAACTCAACGTGATGTATTTAAAAACACATGTACACTATAGAAGTACAACATAAATTATCTTATTCATAATTCTCCTTCATTGGTTCTTCATGATAAACTTCATGCTTTGACCTTTGTCTACCATACTTTATGACTACAATGCGATTAAATCTACAAAGATAATATTTCAACTTTCTTAATTTCTTTTATTAGTTCTTGATGAATTAACTTTATCTCTTGTTTATATCATCCTCCTAGTTTATATGAGAATGTATTTTCTCATGATCTAACATTTAAAAGACTAACTTGTAGTGTGACTAGAGATCATTTCTTACTCATTCTACAAATATCTTACATTTTATAAATTTTCTATTTCATTACATTACTTCCTATATTGGGATTCATTTCTTCATTGTGTACCTACAATATTTCCTTGCACTTGTTCTCCTACCTCCATATTTTCATTCATGGCTACTTGCCTACCTAAAAATACTATTTTAGTTCCTTTACTTCCATATCTTATGCCATAATTCCCTCATATTCTAGAATATTTAGATTCCAAATCTTTTATTGGTGAAGGAGATTATAAGAGGTGATTTAGGGTAAAGTTTTATGTTTATTTATAGCTCATATTTTCATTAGTATTAGGTATAATACTGGATGTATTTAATGTTTGTTTCTTTATAGTTGGTTTCTTGAAAGCCCAATATTTGATGTATTTTGTGAAGTTTGTATGTGTCATATTTTGGGTGCATATAAGACTTTTCAAATTTTATCTTAGTAGTATAAGGTTGTGTTAATTTTCTCATATCAAGGGGAACTAGTACCATATTGACTAATTATAATGCTAGGATTATTTCATTGATGAGGATTATAATTCATCAATGATATCATTTCAACGTATAAATAACAAAAAAAAATTAACGTGAAAAATCCCTTATGGGGCTGCCTTGGTCTGAGAGACCACAACCAAGGGGTTCTACACCATCAAAGTTACTCGAGAATCACACCCATATTTACCCACACCAACATTATCAATTGGATTTTGGGTACCCAATTCAAATTTTTGGTAGGGTGGAGATTTGAACTTGGGACCTCCCTTGGAGGATTGTCCTCTCCTCTCCAACTCACCTACAACACCTGGGTAAGTTTATGTTCAAATTGGATCTTGAATTTTGTTACCTATTTTACAAGGTGAGTGGAAATAGTCCTACATAAGAAACCAAACCAAAATTTGACCATGCAATTATTGAAAGGTATTATCACAAGATTTTGGATACCTATAGTGGTGATCATGGAGAATGTCAATACCTTCATGAGATCAAAATCTATTGAATCATATTTTGAGCATGTCATATTCATGAAGATTTTCTTAAACTACTATTTTAAATTAATTTTTGGGTAGGTCAATAAATTAAAATATATTTTAATTCTTCAAAATAAAAATAGTAAAATTATAAATAGATTACCACACTTAGTTCAAAAATGCACTACAGTTTGATAGAGTGAATCTAAAATCTTAAATAAAAAAAATTTATACAAGCTTCAAGCCAAGAAAGAGGTAATGTTGTTAATAATTTTAGAATTACCATAGTTACAATTGCAAAGATAATTGAAATTAAAATATGTTTACACATAACATAAACATATAAAAATAAATGAGGTTCTATTGTTTGAATATGAAAAAAGTCTTCCTATAAGTTTGATGCCTGAAAATATGTTATCAAGCATGTTCTTGATAAAAAGGCCACACAAATTGAGTCCAAATTCTATCATTTGGTGCTCAAGTGATAAAAGGACCAAGTGAACCCACAAAAGGCATATCAAGTTTAATTCTTTGTAGAGTAGTCCATTCCAAATAAAAAATATCTAAGGTATAAGCACATATGAATTGACAATAATGAATGTCCTTTTATTTCTACAGTTGAGTAGTTCCTTAAGCCTCATATGTTCAGAACTCAATTGTATACATCTATAGAGTCTCCCCCTTCTTCCTTAATCATTACACACATATACATATGGAGATAAAGAATAATAAAGTCTAATAAATAATATTTAAAAATTTTATATCTTGAAAACCCATAAATCCACTAAATAACCTTATTGATTCATTGAAAAGGGTCTAGATTGATGGAGGATATTGATTCTCTAAACCTTATATCATCAATTTGTTGTAGGAATAGTTCATGAGGTTGAGAAAGGTGACAATATCATCATGACATCATCATCATCATCATCATTATAAAAGACAACTAATAAATGATTACCAATGGGAAAGTGAAAAGAAGATCATTGACATGGTAAATTGATCATCATATTTTTTGACTTAGCTTCCCATGATATAATCCAAATGCTTGATCAATATGAGAAGATCCAACTTATATGATAAGTCTCAATAAACACTAACCCATTAAGATATCATGATAGATGTCTTGATAACATTAGTGTCTAAGGATTTATATCTTTAACTTTGAAAATCATTCTATGCATGCAAATGAAATTTATGATGCATTGAGAATGATTTAAATGTGATATGTGTGTGAAAGGTTATGATGCTGTCATGAGTGACAATGAAATTATAATAGGTGACCTAACTAATTGAAGAGATTTACAAAAACTTATTCCAGAATTCTAAAGAAGAATTAAATAACTTAGAAATAAAAATGATAACTCACAATAAACATGCACATATGACACATGAGATTTACCCTCGTTCACCCGATGTGGGCTACTCCAGAAAAAAAGGAGCCACTCCTCCTTGATATTATTATTCTCTTCCTTACCCAAAAATGGGACATTACAATAAAATATAAAGGAAACTATCACAACCCTAAACCACTATGTGGTATTAGAATACAATGGGCACAATACCGTGGGCTAAACCACCCACACCCACCAACCACCCACCAACAGTGGAAATCCCGACAATCACTCCACCAATCGCTCTGGAAAAAGCGAGATTTTTTTTTTAGGATTGTCGAAAACCACCTTCAACATGGCCGGGGGGCTACCGCCCCGCGAACCCCCGCGGCATCCTTGGGGAGGGCGCCCTCCTCTTGATGAGATCCGCTCCTCTTACCCTCTCATGTCTGTCGTACAATATTTCCTTTGCAAAGGATGAGACACATCCAACACTAATCCACATTGATTTGATTTATTGTGGTTGATAACTCTAGAATGTGCATGTGGAATAGTTTATAGTACTAAATTTAGTCAAGGGTAAAGGCTATAGTAAGGGCTCACCACAACATATGAAAATTATTGAAGGACTTACCATAGAGTTGAGCATACACTATAATCTCAATCCAATAGTGACCAATCCTAAAAAATTAAGCCTAATCCAAGTGTTGAAATTCAAAGGGAAATATGACTATGATTTTAATTTGAGGATTAGACTTTATAAAGAAGTAAATCCAGTCATTAGAGAATATCATCAACTAGTTATGGATTTTAAAGGGTGTTTTTCCTAGTTGTAAATATAGAGTTGTTGTAGATAAAAGGGTAACAAATTAAAATTTAAGTCAAAGAGCACCATTGAAAAATTATTTCAACAAGTGAATCATGTCATTAATTGGGTGATTTTGAATCATAAGTCTCTTTAAAAGACCCTAAACTTTACCAATGTCCAAGTTTGATCAATTTACTAACTTTCAATTAGGTAATCAATAATTGATTTATTGAAAAGTGGTAAATTATTTATTATATTCAAAGGTCCTCATTTGATGGCCTTCCCCATTGGATAAAAGTAATAAAAGAAGGAAAAAAAATTAAACTCAAAGACTCAATCAACTCATGTTGATATACTAAAAATATTTTCAATTTGTTGATATTTGGTGATGTCATGTAATGTAATGATATCATTAGAATGCATAGATATACTAATTGTAGAAAAATATTTAGTGATGTAGAGATATTACATTACCTTTATTGACAAGAGGACCACTCACCAACAAGAGAGTAAAATAGAAAAGGTTATAAAATTTTATTAAAAATGTTTTATAATCAAGTCTTGTAATTATCATGAAAAAGTCATAAATTGATATCATATCCTTCTTTTTGAATCTAATGATCTAACATATTTTTATTATATTATATAAAAAATATATTTAACATTTAAATACCTACCCAGGTGTTGTGCCTGAGTTGGAGAGGATAGGGCAATCCTCTAAGGGGGTCCCTGGTTCGAATTTCCACTCTACCAAACACACATTGGGTACCCAAAATCCAGTTGATTATGTTGATGTGGTCAGTAAGTGATTTTGACAGTGTAGAAACCCCTGATTGTGGTTTCTCAAACCAAGGCCACAAAGGGTTTTTTTTTTGTTAAATTCAAAAATATTTAAATACCTTATAAAATAAAAATACCATTAATAAAAATTTAAGGTCGGTCGTGTTGTTAGGGCTTTGGGCTTTCTTTGGGGAGATTTTCAAACCACCAAGGGACGTGGTGTATGTGTGTGAGTGAGCTTATGTACAAAATTTTCTAAATTAGAAAACATTTAAATACCTTATAAATTAAAGATACCATTAATAAAAATTTAAGGCCTCCTGGACACCCATATGGTTAGGAATTTGGGATTTCTTTCAGGAGACCCAGGTTCAAACCACCATGGAACATGGTACCCAGATTCAAACCACCATAAAACATGATGTATGTGCAAGTAAACTTGTGTACAAAAAATAAAATTAATATAAAAATATTAAGATTTAAATAATTTAATAACTTTATTTTATTTAAAAGTTTTTTTATTTTTTTATTTTTAAAACTCGTTAAAATATAATTTATTTAACAACATCCATACCTAAAAATCAACTCCTTTAAACCTACTCTCTTAATATTTTATTTTTATTTTTATTAATATTCTTATATACAACTTGCATTGTTAATAATAGACCACAATTAAACCTAAGTCTTACGGACAATGCAAGTAGCATTGTTACTAATAGACCACATGCACGCAGATTTACGCTAAAAAAAATTGTTATTGTTTAAATCATTTTGATATTGCTTTGATTAAGCTATTTTCTGCCGAAGCTATAAAATTTGCTTTTAGGGTTTTAATTTTAATTGTTGTATTATGGTAAATTTCTTTATATTAAAAAAATAAAGACATAGGTGCATCCAGGGCGAATGTGTGGATTTTCAAGAGCGGGATCTGTAACATCCAAGCGAAGACATGCGATTTACATAGAGGTTGAAGAATTTGGTAAGAGCCTTTTCTTTTTTTATTGAGTATTGGTTTCTTTTCCTCTCCTACACACTCATAACAAACAACGAAAGTTTTTTAACTCCGCAAATTGTTGAAAATTCCAATACAATTTTTTTGAGAATCATAAATCTATTGAATCTGTTTAGTCTGGTGACTTTTGTTATTGATATTTTTTCAATGACCCTGATTTGTTTGTCTGAAGGCACATCATTTCATACTCATTTGGGGTTCAACCAACCACACTAGAATTTTATTGTTCTGGAGGAAGAGAAGTTGCTGAAAATGGAGAAGAGGGACACAGAAACTGTAGTGTCTGAAATACCACAGCTTGTGAAAGAGGAAATACTAGTTTTGCTTCCCATTGACACTATAATCCGTTTCTTTGAAATTTCCAAGGAGTGGAACGCTCTATTGGCTTCTTCCCGGTTTATATACAAGTGGAATCACCTTTCAAACAGGAGGAGTCCATGGTTATTATTGTGGGGGCTTGAGTCTGAGGAACAGAGATACGGAGTGTATTGCTTCTCGGAATGTAGATGGAAGATCAAAAACCTAGAAAGATTCCCATGGGGTAGACTTAATTTCTTTTGGGGAGGATCTGAAGCTGGACAACTTCTGGCCAACACCGAACATGTTACCTCAATGGGTCGTCAACAAAGACTTTGTCTTTACAACCCACTGAACAAGACACTTTCTGATGTTAATCTTCCTTTCTTACTTCCATATGATAACCATTACCGACAATTCTACCAAGCATGCATTGTGAGAGGGGATTATGGAGACACATGCATAGTGGCGATACAGCGACTTAATCCGGAAACGTTACATATCTATGATATTTCATCGAATTCATGGACCAACCTGCTCTCCCTGCCCGGGAGTATAGATTTTTTTTCAGAAATTATTTTTCAGAATGGATTGTTTTTCATCTTTTCGCATTATTACGGGACAAATGCTATTATGGTTTTCGAGTATAAAAGCACAGAGGAACACATACCAGATGTGGATATTTTGCAGGTCCCTCGGTTGGCGCAAGATCCATCCGTACGCTGGCCCTGTAAGAAGTTCTTTGCATGTGGGTCTTCCATGATGTTTGCTTGCTTATTTCGGAGAAAATTATTCTGTGGTATATACGATTCAGTTATCTGGGAGCTTCAATTTAAATCAAAGGATGATTACAATTGGAAGGAAATCACAAGGATTCCTCCTCATATGTTAAAAAAGTTTAAAGGTTGGGAGGACTACGACATTTTCGGGGTGGGTGAATGTATTTGTATTACAAGGCACGGGTCTAAAGAGGTGAAAGTGGCAATATACAATAAAAGAGTTGATTCATGGATTTTTCTTCCTCCTGTTCCACCTTCCTTCCACTGGAGGAAATTATGTTACACTCCTGTGGCCTTCCATCCAAGGCCTGATATTCTGTTAAGTTGAATCGCCACGAATACTCAATTTTAAACTAATTGGTGGTTGTTATTCTTTTTAACCCATAGATAGAGGTTAAACTCTTAGATCTTAGCCCGGACAAAATATTCGATATACTATGATAAGGTGCAATGATCGCTCCTAGCAATTAATTTTGTGTTGGTTATTTATTACTGAATTTATCAACCATTGATTATGTATGGATCTGTTAAAGAATGTTATCAGAAGAACTATTTATAAAATTAAATTGTATCTACTAGACTTGATAGTAGAAGTAATTAATTAAAATGTAAAATTCTATTTTTATAGTAGAGGTTAAACTGTTAGTTTTTATCCGGGAGATAATATTCGATATACTATGATAAGGTCCTGTGGATCGCTCCTATCCATTAATTTTGGGTTGGTTATTTATTATTTTATCAACCGTTGATTTGCAGTGTATGTGTGAATTTAAAAAATGTTAAAGAATTCTAATGTTAAAGAATGTTATTAGAAGAATTCTTTATAAAATTAATTTTAAGTTTGTTTAATAGACTTGATAGTAGAAGTTTTGTTCTTTTAAGATCTAAATTTATTAATAAATATTTTATTTTTATAATTAATTAAAATGCAAAGTTTTATTTTAAAATTATAATTATAAATATTATAACTTAGTTGTTAATATTTTTAAATAAGTTAATTATAATTATTAAAAATATATATATCTTAATGTATTATTTTTTTGAGTTAATGAAGGGTCTTGATTTCCTCATACTAAGGGGGGGTTTGAACCTTGGACCTTTCAAATAGAGGCCAAAGTCATTACCACTGTAGTAAGCTTAAAATTTTTTTTTTAATATATTATTTTTTTATTTATTTTTGGCTAGATAATAAGGGGTAGTAAAGGTAGGTCAACATCATATACCACCTCTAAGTTAGTGTAATCCTAGAGTGACTTAGTATAAGCCTTAGGTAAGTCTTCTTTCCCCTTCAACTATTTTTAGTAATTAGTTGTTAATGGATATGGTTTTGTCAAGGTACCATCAATTTGTGCAAGAATACATCCAATAATGCAATCATTTGATAATTGTACTAGAAAATAGTTATATTGATTCTAACTTAATTATTAAGTTTGGAAGTAATCTACTATAATATATTTATCAAAAATTTAAATTTTAGAAATTTTAACATTGACTATGTTTATTAATCAAGTACAATTGGATGAATAAAATATCAAATGACCATCACTACACAATGTCCTCCGTTTTCTTTTCTTCTTTTTTATAAAGTTTTTATGTAAAGCATTTTAGTACTCATTTTATAAGTTCTTTTTGCACTTTGTTCTACCTTCCAATTTTCCTTCTAAAGACTCAAATATATTTGATAAGTTTCATAAATATTATAAAAAATAAAGATATGATAAGTTTGAATGTTTCAAGTTGAACAATAAAGCTTTGATTATATATTATGTTGATAGGAGAGCAATTAATATTCCTATTAAATTTTTCGAGGAAGAAACAACATAATAATTGTTAATGGAACTCAATAAGATCATATTAATTCAACATACTACTCCAAGAGGTCATGACAATCTCCTTATAAAATAAGTACACATATCCAATGATTTCTCATTTGTATGTACTCTCAAGAGTGATCCATAAGAAAAATAGTCAAACAAATAGTTGTTAATAATATGGTCCTATCTATTAAGCCTTATCCTTTTGCTTATACATTTTTGTGGAAGAATAGCATTTCCACTACACATATCATTTATCATTCCATATTACACTTTACTTTTACTCCTTTATTTGTGCATATAGTCACATGTGACACAATAAATATGGATTATTGCATACATGGCCGTATCAACATGATATGATAACTCAATATGATGTATTTAGAAACACATGTACACTATAGAAGTACAACATAAATTATCTTATTCACAATTCTCCTTCATTGGTTCTTCAAGGTAAACTTCATGCTTTGACCTTTGTCTACCATACTTTATGACTACAATGGGGTCAATCTACAAAGGTAATATTTCCTTTCTTAATTTCTTTCATTAGTTCTTGATGAATTAACCTTATATCTTGTTTAGATCATCCTCCTAGTTTATATGAGAATGTGTTTTCTCATGATTTAAAACTTAAAGACTAACTTGTAGTGTGACTAGAGATCATTTCTTACTCATTTTACAAATATCTTACATTCTAGAAATTTTTTATTTCATTACATTACTTCCTATATTGGGAGTCATTTATTCATTGTTACGTCGAGAGGCGTTCCGAAAATGGTAGACAAGGGGGTGGGAGGCAAAGAGGTCATACATGTCACGCTATAAACAATTTTTTTTTTAATTAAAAAAGCTGACATTAACAAAAATATTTAAACTAGATTAGATATAAAGGATATATATCTAAAAACGTCGAGAGTTATCAATCCCGAGATGCCTATATTGAAGATCACACCCCCAAGAAATGAGAAAGGCACCTCGAGATTGATAACTCTCGACGTTTTTAGATATATATCCTTTATATCTAAGCTAGTGTACCTACAATATTACCTTGCACTTGTTCTCCTACCTTGTATTTTCATCCATGACTACTTGCCTACCTAAACAATCTATTTTAGTTCCTTTGCTTCTGTATCTTATGCCATAATTCCCTCCTCTTCTAGAATATTTAGATTCCAAATATTTTATTGGTGAGGGGAATTATAAGAGTTGATTTTAGGGTATAGTTTTATGTTTATTTATAGTTCATATTTTCATTAGTATCAAGTATAATATTGGATGTATTTAATGTTTGTTTCTTTATAGTTGATTTCTTGAAAGCCCAGTATTCGATGTCTTTTGTGAATTTTGTATGTATCATATTTTGGGTGTATATAAACCTTTTAAAATTTCCTCTTAGTAGTATAAGGTTGTGTTAATTTTATCATATCAAGGGGAACTAGTACCATGTTGACTAATTATAATGCTAGGATTATTTCATTAGTGAGGATTATAATTCATCAATGAGATCATTTCAACATCAATTATACGTCCTAATTGGTTCTTGAATTTTGTTACCTATTTTACAAGTTGGGTGGAAATAGTCCTACATAAGAAACCAAACTAAAATTTGACCATGCAATTATTGAAAGATATTGTCACAAGATTTTGGGTACATATAGTGGTGATCATGGAGAATGCCAATACCTTTATGAGATCAAAAGCTATTGAATCAACTTTTGAGCATGGAATATTCATGAAGACTTGCTTTAACTACTATTTTGAATGAAATTTTTGGTAGGTCAATAAATTAAAACATATTTTAATTCTTCAAAAGCAAAATAACAAAATCATAAATATATTTCTAAGGAGTGGATACTATTGAATATGTTTAATCTGGTGACTTTGTTATTGATCCATTGATATTTTTTTTTCAATGAGCCTGATTTGTTTGTTTGAAGGCACATCATTTCATATTCATTTGGGTTCAACCAGCAAAACTAGAATTTTATTGTTATGGAGGAAGAGAAGTTACTGAAAATAGAGAAGAGAGGCACAAAAACTGTACTGTCTAAAATACCATAGAATGTGAAAGAGGAAATACTAGTTTTACTTCCTATGGATACTATAATCTGTCTCTTTGAAATTTCTAAGGAGTGGAACGCTCTATTGACTTCTTCCCAGTTTATATACAAGTGGAAGCACTTTCAAACAGGAGTCCATGGTTATTATTGTGGGGGTTTGAGTGTGAGGATATTTAGTGTAATGCTTCTCTGACTGTAGATGGAAGCTCAAAAACTTTGAAAATTTTCCATGGGTAGACTTAATTTCTTTTGTTGAGGATCTAAAGTTGGACAACTTTTGGCGAACACCGAACATGTTACCTCAATGGGTCATCAACAAAGACCTTGTCTTTACAACCCCCTGAACAAGATACTTTTTTATGTTTATCTTCCTTTCTTACTTCCATATGATAATCATTATCGACAATTCTACCAACCATGCATTGGGTATTTTGCAAGTCCCTCGGTTAGCGCAAGATTCATGTGTACACCCGAGTAAGAAGTTCTTTACATGTGGGTCTTCCATGATATTTGCTTGCTTATTTGAAAGCAACTTATTTTGTGGTATCTACAATTCAGTAATCTAGAAGATTCAATTTAAATCAAAATATGATTACAATTGGAAGGAAATCACAAGGATTCCTCCACATATGTTAAAAAATTTTAAAGGTTGGGAAGATTATGACTTTGTCAGGGTGGGTGAATGTAATTGTATTACAAGGCAAAGGTCTAAAGATAGATAGATAAGGCAAAGGTCTAAATATAGATAGATAATGCAAAGGTCTAAATATAATAGATAGACAGACATAGGTCTAAATATAGATAGACAAGGCAAAGGTCTAAAGATAGATAGATAGGTCTAAAGAGGTGAAAGTTGTAATATATAATAAAATATAGGATTCATGCATGCTTCTTCCTCCTATTCCACCTTCGTTCCACTAAAGGAAATTATATTACACTCCTATGGCCTGATATTTTGTTAAGTTGAATCGCTAGGAATACTCAATTTTAAACTAATTGGTGGTTGTTCTTCTTTCTAACCCATAGAGGTTAAACTACTAGTTATTAGCCCAGAGAAAATATTCAATATACTATGATGTTAGGTCTTCAACCATTAGATATTGCATTGATAATAATAATATATATAATACAATGCTTAGGCTAAGATAGCCAAGATAGCTAGGAAATAATATTCCCCTTAATTCATGCTAATGACTAACAAATATCACTAACAATAAGATATTCTCTAACCAAATATATTAGCAAATAATTAACCTAGGATAGAAACCTGCCACCTAGGAAAATCTACATATTACCAAATAAGGTAATAGTAATAGTTACTCTAACATAGTAACTCTAACACCTCCCCTTATTACATTATTTGAGATAATGTATATAACTTCCTCCTAAAGTGAAGGAGAGAAATTGAAAGATGCTTTTGTGTTGGCTATCTCTTTGGCTCTGGCTCTGGCTCATGGCTCTGGATCTGGCTCATGGCTCTAGATCTGGCTCTAAGGTTATCTCTAGAATTGCCATTGGATCTTCTTGTGGAACTACATCTAGATTTGCTAGTAGGTCTGCCTCTGGATCTTTGTCTTTGTATCTGCCATTAGGTTTGTCATTGGGTCATTGCCTTTGGGATTACCACTCGGTATTTCATTGGATCTACCTCTAGATATACCATAGGTTTTACCTTTTTTGTAGAAGCCATACAACATTTCTTTCATCTTGGTCCATTGTGTGAGATTTGTCCATCCACAATCAATATGAACCTTTTTGGCCATTTTCACTTTGTACCAACAATTTATAGAGGAGTGATTATTACATCCACAAGAATCACAAAGATATAGTTTTCAACACCTAGCTACTACATGTCTTGTTCTACCATAATGACTGCAACAATGCTTTTTAGGAGTTGTAGGAGATTTAGGTTTTACAAACATGGTTTTACTGGTACTTGTTTGTCCATCATAGCCAAGGCCTTCATTTTTTGGCCTAACATTTGGTATTATAGGATTTTTAATGCCCTGCCCATGTTTACCTAATATTTCACCATTGAATCCCATTTTGTTCATCAATTTGGATCTAATACCTTTGGTGTGCTTTTCAAAACACCCAAGTTCTTTATCTTCATCAATGTTTTTAACAATATGGTATTTGTCACAATTGATAATATTATGGAGTTCATTTTGAGGATGTATAGGTTTTAAGTCACTAGTGTTGCAAGTAAAATATGCTCTTATGATGATATCACTTATGCTACAACTGATATTTGCCATTATAGGCATGAGGTTTCATGTATCACAACAAGCATTGGCCACAACGGACCCTTGTGTCACAACAAGCATTCGTCACAATAGGCTGAAGATCACTTATGTCACAACAAGCATCGACCATTAGAATGATGACCTCTAATTTCACATTGATGTACTTTTTATTTTTACATTGGGCAATGTCAAGTGAAATCAATGACATGTATACTGCCCTTACAACACCAATAGGGATTAGAGAACCATTGTTCTGAAGATCTTCACAAGACTCAGAATCTTTTAAAATGGATTTTACACCACTACGTAGTGTGAGAAATGTGTCATCATAAAAATCCATTCCTTCCATCCCTAGTGGAAAGTAAGGACCTTTAACTAATTTTACACATTCATTAGTTTGGTTTGGGGAATTCTTTTTATTTGATTTGCCCATCTTTTAAAGGTATCGAACTTTGCCGAAAGTGCATCTTTTACAAAGTTATTTTACCAACAAAATTGATAAGGTGGCTAAAGTGTCGATCGTGGCAAAAATTGCACCAATATAATTTTATCGCCCTTTTGTTTGTAAAATTATGCTTTGATGGAGAAAATTTTTTTTATCTCCCCCTTAGTGCAAAAAATTGCTACTATGAATATTGATAGCTATGGTTTAGCAATGGCCAGTATGAAGGTTCCTTATCAATCCAAAATAGTCTCTCTTTCGATATACCACATGAGTACTGAAAGAGAACTCACTCAAATTGATGTTTAATGACACCTACCTAAAAACCCTTCTGAAGAAGGATGATCAGTTTGAGGAATTTACGCCAAACAAGAAGAGTGAATTAGGGTATATGATGGATTGAATATCAAAATAAAATAGACTCTACCTTATTTCTCCTCAAAAATTTATAGAGAACAAGCTCAGATGTCATTGTTGCAAATATATTAGGCATTAGATATAGTAGCCCCAAGGTACGATAGCATTACCGGTAAGTGTGGGCTAGAGGTACCATTTATACCGAACATTGTTGTGCAAATAATTTGCACAAAAGGATTTCAAATTTGGGGTCTTATGTGTGATTTTTAATTTTAACTTATAATGTAATTTCCAAAAACTGGAAAATAAATGCAATGTACAATCAAAAGTGCCCAGAAATTTTGAGATATAGGTGTCAATTTCCACTGAAAATATACATATTTTTACAATGCCAATTTTAAGGTGTCGAAAATGTACCTTATTACAATAATTTTTGCAATAAAATTTTTATTTGAGTTTGCACAAAAATTGGTATTCACAATTCCCCCCTTTGTGTTACAATTTTGCAAAAAAGAATACAAATTTGTTTATCCCTCCTTTTGTTTGTAAAATAAACAAGGTTTTGGAATTTTTAGATCCCCTTTCAGTTTGCAAAAAACATGTACAATTATTGTGTTGTATCCCTCCTTTTGAGAAAAAAATTGCACAATTTTGGTCTTCAAAGTTTGCAAAAAAAGTGTGCTCCTTTTACTTTATTTTATGTTTGCAATCAAAATTTTAATCAACTAATTTCAATAATAATAAGATATATGCTTAAAAAAAATAATTACTTAAAAGAATTTATTAAGCATAATATCAAATTATTCTGTGGTATATACGATTCAGTTATCTGGGAGCTTCAATTTAAATCAAACGATGATTACAATTGAAAGGAAATCACAAAGATGCCTCCTCATATGTTAAAAAAGTTTAAAGGTTGGGAGGACTACGACATTTTCGGGGTGGGTGAATGTATTTGTATTACAAGGCGCAGGTCTAAAGAGGTGAAAGTTGCAATATACAATAAAAGACAGGATTCATGGATTTTTCTTCCTCCTATTCCACCTTCCTTCCACTGGAGGAAATTATGTTACACTCCTGTGGCCTTCCATCCAAGGCCTGATATTCTGTTAAGTTGAATCGCCACGAATACTCAATTTTAAACTAATTGGTGGTTGTTATTCTTTTTAACCCATAGATAGAGGTTAAACTCTTAGATCTTAGCCCGGACAAAATATTCGATATACTATGATAAGGTGCAATGATCGCTCCTAGCAATTAATTTTGTGTTGGTTATTTATTACTGAATTTATCAACCATTGATTATGTATGGATCTGTTAAAGAATGTTATCAGAAGAACTATTTATAAAATTAAATTTTATCTACTTGATAGTAGAAGTAATTAATTATAATGTAAAATTCTATTTTTATAGTAGAGATTAAACTGTTAGTTTTTATCCGGGAGATAATATTCGATATACTATGATAAGGTCCTGTGATCGCTCCTATCCATTAATTTTGGGTTGGTTATTTATTATTTTATCAACAGTTGATTTGCAGTGTATGTGTGAATTTAAAAAATGTTAAAGAATTCTAATGTTAAAGAATGTTATTAGAAGAATTCTTTATAAAATTAATTTTAAGTTTGTTTAATAGACTTGATAGTAGAAGTTTTGTTCTTTTAAGTTCTAAATTTATTAATAAATATTTTATTTTTATAATTAATTAAAATGTAAAGTTTTATTTTAAAATTATAATTATAAATATTATAAATTAGTTGTTAATATTTTTAAATAAGTTAATTATGATTATTAAAAATATATATATCTTAATGTATTATTTTTTTGAGTTAATGAAGGGTTTTGATTTCCTCATTCTAAGGGGGGGGGGGTTTGAACCTTGGACCTCTCAAATAGAGGCCAAAGTCATTACCACTGTAGTAAGCTTGCAATTATTTTTTTAAAATGTTATTTTTTTATTTATTTTTGGTTAGATAATAAGGGGCGGTAAAGGTAGGTCAACATCATATACCACCTCTAAGTTAGTGTAATCTTAGAGTGACTTAGTATAAGCCTTAGGTAAGTCTTCTTTCCCCTTCAACTATTTTTAGTAATTAGTTGTTAATGGATATGGTTTTGTCAAGGTACCATCAATTTGTGCAAGAATACATCCAATAATGCAATCATTTGATAATTGTACTAGAAAATAGTTATATTGATTCTAACTTAATTATTAAGTTTGGAAGTAATCTACTATAATATATTTATCAAAAGTTTAAATTTTAGAATTTTTAACATTGACTATGTTTATTAATCAAGTACAATTGGACGAATAAAATATCAAATGACCATCACTACACAATGTCCTCCTTTTTCTTTTCTTCTTCTTTATAACGTTTTTATGTAAAGCATTTTAGTACTCATTTTATAAGTTCTTTTTGCACTTTGTTCTACCTTCCAATTTTCCTTCTAAAGACTCAAATATATTTGATAAGTTTCATAAATATTATAAAAAATAAGGGTATGATAATTTTGAATGTTTCAAGTTGAACAATAAAGCTTTGATTATATATTATGTTGATAGGAGAGCAGTTAATATTCCTATTAAATTTTTCAAGGAAGAAACAACATAATAATTGTTAATGGAACTCAATAATGTCATATTAATTCAACATACTACTCCAAGAGGTCATGACAATCTCCTTATAAAATAAGTACACATATCCAATGATTTCTCATTTGTATGTACTCTCAAGAGTGATCCATAAGAAAAATAGTCAAACAAATAGTTGTTAATAATATGGTCCTGTTGAGTGAATATTTTGTCCTAATACAAAATGAACACGCAACTGGAGTCTCAAACCCGCAGACTCTTCCTTGCAAAGAAAATTTATTATTTTAATTTCTCCAAGTTTCCTGTGAACAAACATTCATATGCATATAACCAATTAAGACAAAATGCAAATAAATGAATGTAATCTAGAACAACTTATTTTCTGCAAGTAACTGTTAACAAGGGGCCTTTGATGATTCCCAGCAAACTTTGTAACCCTGATCTGTCAAAGCAATCTTACAGCATAAAGCAAAAGAAAGAATAAAAACCCTTTCTTCTTTTATGATCTTGAAATTAATGAAACCCTCCCTAAAATGAATTAGCAACCTCTTTTATCTTTGGCTTAAAGAAGGATGTTAAATGAAAACATGCGTGGTATAGGCCACTTCATTCAAGCTCCGTGCCTTTAGCACGAGGTTCATTTTATGATTAACTGGTTCATTTTATCTTTCATTTAAATGTTCTGTTATTTCTACGTTAGCGTTTGGAGTTAGCAAAAATGTAAAACGTATCCTGGAATGCACCAGAATCCGAGATGTCAATCTTCGAATAAACAGTAAAAAATAATATCAGAACCTAGAACCGCAACATTGCTTATGAAAATCAGCTGGAAAACTAAAACAGGACGTTAATTCGGTTAGCAATCTCCTCCCTGCAAAACCCCAAGTTGTGAGACGAAGTTCTAAAACAACCTGACCTAACAGACCTGTACTAACACACAGTCAAATCAAATCAGATGCAAGACTCTAAGGAAAGAAAATAATTGCATCATTCTATCATTCACCTATCGTAACCCATCTCATGGCGTAAACGGATAGATACAAGAGAAAATAATGCAAAAGAAAGATTAACAGAGAAAACAGTAGTAATAGCTTCAATCTCCTTTTGGTTTTGCACACAAAAGTTGCTCCTCGCCAAATAACTCCTTTATTTAAAAATAATGCTTTTTTGCTACAATTTCTAGCCTTCGTATCCACAACTCGCTTCGGCTTTTAAACTTTCTGCTACGGCTCTTGGTTCCCCTCTGCGACGCTTCGTTTCCTTTCCCTTAACGCTTCGTTTCATTTTCCCGCTTCTTTGATGCTTTTGACCTTCTATTCGAACCTGAAACGTTTGACTTTCTCTGCTAAATGTAACAGTCGATCCGCAGCGTTACAATGATCCTCCTGCCTTTGCGCCACGTGTTCAGCGTTTCCTGTAGTTTCGTAACGGTTCCTCAAAAATCGTGACCAAAAATAGCATGCAGCCTTGCTCCTTTGGTTTCATAGCGAAAACGTGACATGTCGCGATATCGCGACGCTTTCATTCTCCGTACGCTTCGGCTGCAACCCCGTCGCGAAATCGCTACCGTTATCTCCATCGGGCCCTCTCACCGCAACCTGTCACGAAATCGCGACCATTTTATCCATCGGGCCATCTCACCGCAACCTGTCGTGAAATCGCTACCATTTTTGTTCTCCGTACGCTTTGTCAAAACCTGTCGTGAAATCGCTACCATTTTCTCTGTGCGGTTCACCTTTCTTGTCGCATGATTTCGCGGTACTTAGGTTTTTTTCCATCCTCGTTCCTTCTCGATTTCGCACGTTTTCTTTGGCCAGGTCTGTCCCCGTTTCGCGATTTTCGCTTCCCCTCTCGTTGACTCGTTGACCATGATATTTTTGACACGTCACGATTTTGCTATAGTTTTCATTCTACCTTTCTCTCTCCTCTTTGGGCCCGACGGAGCGACATGTCACGATTTCGTGACACTTTTCTTTGGTAGCGACCGCACAACATGTCACGATTTCGTGACACTTTTCTGGTTTTGGTCGCGACGGCGCAACGTGTCGCGATTTCGCGACATGTCGCGATTTCGCGACACTTTCTACACTTGTGCATTTTTTTGCCCCTTTTCTTCATTTTTAGCATCTGGGTCACTGGGATTTTCTCTGAAAACCTGCAAAAAAGGTGGGTCCCCAATTTTGGGGCGTGTTGTGGATTAGCCACAACAAATGGCGACTCCCACCCATCCCCCCGGGCGTTTTTTTGGGAACCCAACCTGAAATATACAAGCTTAGATACAGGCGTTAGCACATAAAAGATAAACAAATACCGATAGATCAGGAGTACATGAAACATCAGAATCATTAGTATTAGCTCGGTGTGTGCTATTTGTTTTCATTCCTTATCGCTTGGACTTGATCAACATTCCATTGTCAGTTTTACATGCATGCATGTGTGAGATTGTAAATGATTTGTGAAACCTAATGAATATGCTTAGAGATTTTGCTTTTACAAATGCATAGACCTTCTAATATCATACACAAATATTCAAGATTGTCAAACCCTCTTAGGATCAACCATGTGTATAATGAATTGTTTTATTAGATCCCAAAGTTGGTTATGAGTCACTACTATCTTGAACCCATGTGTAAGTGAAAGTGAAATCAAAGCTTTGGGAAATTAGACTCCCAACTTAATCGAGATGAGAGTTTAACCCTATTCTTACTACTCTGATTTGGAATTCATTACCTCACTTTGAGCAAAATGATTTAACCAATTATGGAAGAAATGGTCATGCTAGTCTAACCCTTTGAACAGTCAGTGGTCTTGTTTTTTAGACAAGACATGTTGTCATGCATGGGCATACCTAACCCCATAATCCATGACTTAACTTCATTTCTTTGGATCTTGGGTATGACTACCCATCCTTTGCTAGAGGACAAGTAGTACGATCCTTTCAATCCAATATAAATATGAGATGGGAAAAAGTTAATTTTACTTCTTGGATCTTGGGGATGACTACCCATCCTTGCTAGGGACATGTAGTACAATCCTTCCAATCCAAGTCTTAGATGAAAATGAAGAATATTATTTTTATTACTTAGACCTTGGGGATGACTACCCATCCTTTGCAGAGGACAAGTAGTACGATCCTTCCAATCCAAGTTTTATCTTGAAATGAGACATAGGAGCTTTGGGGAATCAGATTCTCAACCTAATCGAGATGAGAATTATGCCCTATCCTTACTACTCCATGTAGGTCAAATCAAAGCTTTGGGGAGTTGGATCCTCAACCTAAGTTCGATGAGGACTTAACCCTATCCTTACTACTCTGATTTTAGGCTTTAAGCTTAATGGAAGTGGTAAAAACCACTGTTTTAAGGATCACGTTGCATAATAGGATAGACATGAAATATTCCTTTCGCTTGACCTTTTCTTCCAAGCAAGGTTTTGATCATTTTACCCAAGATCTTTTTAATGTGTACAAAATGTGCTTGGTTCTAGATAACTTGGGGCTCAGTTTCCAACCTTAGGATTTTTTCTTTATTTATGTTATAGTATAACCCTAAGAGGATTTAACACACTTTAATGATTTGTATCTGAAATGCATATGCAACTAAGATGGCATGTATATGCAAAGCGAGATGTACTATGAATGCATTGCCCTTTGAATTGCAGATGAAGTATTGCCATAATTTGTAAAACTGACTACTTTATGCATCACAAGCCTCAAACGATATTAATTAACATTTCGTGTTATATGTGGAGCTTTTTACAACATAATTCCAATGCTTCATATTCTCCCGATCTTAGGCATGTGTTACCATTTCAAACTTTTATTGCTTTTTTTTTTTTTTTTTTTAACAAAGAAAACATGTCAAATAAACACACCACCTAAACGTCCAACCTGCACACACAAAAGAAACAAAGCACAACATTAATACAAACCTAAACATGTCAAGAACACACAACTTAAATATCAAATCTGCACACAAAAGAAACAAAGCATGGCATAATTACATATAATACAAAACCCAGCTGCTTCAAGCCTGGAAGTAGTGTTTCAAGTGCAACCCATTGACCGGTAATGCCAAATCCTTACCATCCAAGGTTCTTAGTCTAAAACTGTTTTCCCCTAGGACTTCTGAAACTTGATACGGACCCAACCATAAGTAGTCAAACTTATCATGATCCCCTTTCTTCTCATGTCTTTTGTCCCATAACAGCACTAGATCCGATATTTTAAAAGCCTTGGCTCTAGAATTTTTGTCAAACCATATTTTTACTACATCCTGGTGTTTACTAAAATGAAGCATAGCTTCATCCCTTTTTTCATCCAGATGCATTAATTGTGTTAGTCTAGACTCAAGTTTATCATTAGTTCCGAAATAATCTTTCATGAAATGCAGCGTTTGTAACCTGAGATTTGTAGGAAAAATGGGATCTTGTCCATAAACCAGATGGTAAGGAGATGTTCCTATTGCCTCTTTGACTCTGATTCTGTCGGCCCAAAGAGCCAACTTAAGCTTGTTATGCCAGTCCCGCGGATTTCTTTCCAACAATTTTTTTATGACATTTAACAAATTCTTGTTAGATGATTCGGCCAATCCATTACCTTGCGGATAATAATTGGAAGAGAATTTTAGACTCACGCTGTTATCAAAGGCCCAATTAGCAAACTCTAGAGAGGAAAAAGCTGAACCATTATCACTTACAATGGAGTTAGGCATCCCGAACCGAGTGACAATGTTATCCTCTAAAAACTTAATAACAACCTCCGAAGTAGCATTCTTTGTGGGGATAGCTTCGATCCACCTTGTGCAATAATCCGTAGCTGTCAGAATGTATTTGTGGGAATCGGATGAATTGGGACTGATAATTCCAACAAAATCCAAGCCCCATTGTGCAAAAGGTCTAGATTCGATTACGGATTGTAAAGGCATGGAAGCACTCCTGTCTCTATTGGCTGCAGTTTGACATGTATGACATGACCTCACATGAGTATGGGCATCTTTGAACAGTCGAGGCCAATAATAACCGGCTCTGAGGATTTGATGGGCTGTGGCATTAGCGGACCCATGCCCTGTCCCATGTTTACCATGAAACTCCTCGAGTATTCGCACTGCCTCCTTTTGATCAACGCAACGAAGGTAAATACCTTCATGGTTTTTTTTGTATAACGTGCCGGATCTAATTAGGAAATTAGCAGACTTCAAGCGCAAGGCTCTTCGTTGAGTAGAATTCAAATGCGGTGGACATTTACCATTTAGTAGATAATACACCACATCTGTATACCACTCATCTTTGGTTATATCTGCGACTTCATAATGTTGACATGAAATTGCGAGATCCTTTTCTGCTATTGCCTTAACCAACCCTTGCCCCCGCACTATCTTCATCGACTGAATCTCAAGATCAAACTCCTGCAAAGTTGAAACCCACTTACCACGTCTCTCACCTAATTCATTATGTATGAACATGGCTTTGACTGCAGGATCTGGGACGATAGCAAAGACCCTACTGTGGACTATGTAATGCCTGAATTTTTTTACAGTCTTAACCAGAGCATACATTTGCTTGTCCAAGATAGAGTATCTCAGTTTCGCATCTTTGAGAGGACTACTCAGGAAGGCAATGGGATTTTCAATGCTGCCTTCACTCTTCTGAGTTAAAACACTCGCAAAGGAGTGATCTGAAGCAAATGTGTAGATATAGAAAGGTTTCGTATAATCGGGACTCACTAAAATCGGGGCTTTAGAAATCGCGTCCTTGATATTTTTAAAAGCATCTATATTTTCATCTGTCCACTTGATCTGGACCTCTTTCTTTAACATGTCGTTCAAAGGTTTTGCTATTTCTGCAAAATCTGCAATAAATTTTCTGACGAAATTGATCTTCCCGAAAAATGATCTCAACCCCTTCTTGTTGTTGGGACAAGGAATCTGTTGTATGGCTTCTATTCTCTCAGGGTCAATGGAAATTCCATCCTTAGATATTATATGCCCCAACAGCTTTCCTTCCGTCACCCCGAAAATGCACTTCTTTGGGTTGAGAGAAATGCCATGTTCCCTGCATCTTTGAAAGACTTTCTTAAGATCCCTGACGTGGTTTTCCCCGTTCTTAGAAAAGACAGGAATGTCATCTACATAGACAATGATGCACTTACCTATGAGCCCTTTAAAAGCAAAGTCCATAGCTCGTTGGAAAGTGGCACCTGCGTTCAATAGTCCGAAGGGCATTCTCCTATATGCAAAGGTGCCCCACTTTGTGGTAAAAGCAGTTTTCATCCTATCACTAGGATGGATAAGAACCTGATTATATCCCGAATAACCATCCAGGAATGACATCATCTCCGACCCGTTTACCTTTTGGAGTATTTCATCAATGGTGGGTAACGGGTAGTTGTCCTTTTGGGAGGCTTTATTAAGATTTCTAAAATCGATACACAACCTTATTTCTCCACTCTTTTTCCTCACGGGGACCAGGTTAGCAACCCATGTGGAATGCCTAACAGGAAAGATGATCTTAGCTTCTAACAGTCGCTTCACCTCTTTCTCTATCAAGGGTTCTAATAATGGATTAACTCGCCTTTGTCTTTGCCTGAAGGGTTTGGAATCTGGCTTCAATGGAATCGTGTGCATTATGACATTCTGATCATAGGTTTTCAACTCCTTATAACTCCAAGCTATGCAGTCTATGTATTCTTTTAATGCATTGGCAATGGAATCCTTCTCCTGCTTGGTACATGCTTTTGCTATGAATACCTCTCGAGGGTTTTCTGCACATCCAATGTTAACCAAATCACAGGCTTCTCTGGGAGGTGGAACCTTTTTACCTTCTCTTGGTTGGTATCCGATATCGAAGGTTTTTTCTAACGAAGCCATCTCATCTGGCATCTTATTGTTTTTTCCAATAATTCTTTCTTCCAAATCTGCCTCCTTTAAATCCCTCTCATCTTCATCTATAACCTGCTTTTCAAATATACCAGAATTAGTGACAAAATGGAATATGTGCCTGTCACTATCGAACACTTGGAAATTCGTGACATTGTCTGGTATTGAGGGACAAGGGACCAGTTCTACAGAGAATTTCTTGCATTTCTTATGGTCCACTGGTTTCAACATACTCGCAGCTACGGCTAGAGAATCGGCCAGACGATTGCCTTTTCTAGAAATCAGAGATATGTTAAAAGCATCAAACTCGTCTATTAAATCTCTAACCCTGGTTCGGTAAAGTCTAAGCCGCCTGTCTTTGCATACGTATTGTCCCTTCACTTGTTTTACCACCAGTTCCGAATCACCAAGGACCTTGATACACTTAACTTTTTTTCGAAGGGCCAATTGAAGTCCGAGAATCAAGGCCTCGTACTCTGCCATGTTGTTGGTGGCAAGGAACTGCAGTCTGTATGCAGCGAACATAGGCTCCTTATCCGAACATGACAATTCAACACCGGCTCCTGCTCCTTGTCTGGACCTGGATCCATCAAATCTTAAAGTCCAAATGTCCTGATGTCCTTCAGTAACGTTGCACCCAATTCTTTCATTTTGGGAACTTTCAGGCGTTTCTATGTCCAAACAATATGCTCCCAGCTCTGCTTCAATGTATTGGATCTCATTCGGTTTGTTGTACTCCGTGATCATCTCCTTGAGCCTAGGTTCACTATCAATCCGAATTTGATTGGCCACTCCCCTCCACGGCAACCACATATGTGAAGAATCTGTCACAATGTAACCATTCAGGTTCTTACTCCAATCTCTTCCCAAAACCATGCCATATTTGATAGGAATGTCGAGCACCAATATGTCTATGTGATGTTGAACCTTGGGTTCTGAATTGACTTGAATAAGAACATCACCCAATTCTCCCACTTGCCTCCATGGTTGATCTATCCAGCTGCACCACACTGCTTCTAGAAGGTTTTGGTGTAAATCCCAATTTTTCTGATTTCTAGGGGCATGATGGTAGCCGAGGCCCCTGAATCTATTAAACAATTGTGCAGGTTTTTACCTGCAATTCTAATGGTTATCGAGAAAAGGAGGTATATCTCATTTTTCCTTTTGTAAAACCAATCGGGACTCAGCACTTTTAGCTTCATGAACTTGGGCAGATGGATCTAATATTTTTGGTGGACTTACTTCTTGGCCTAATAATCGGGACATGTCATACATTGAGACATTGGCCTTAGTTTTCTTCATGTCTTCCACCAAGTCATAAGTGGGTTTTTCTGAATTTGACATATTTTGCACCATCTTAGACTTTTCCACCATGGATGGAGGAGGGGGATTGACATCTCCTTTGAAATCAGGAGGAAGTAATTGGTTGTTTGGAGGAGTAGAGGAAGTTTTGGGCTCCTTAGAACTCCTAGTGTAATACTTGTGATTTCCTTTCCCAAAACGTTTGTTGGCATGAACTTCCAATGTTTCTTCATCTTCGTTTCCAAAAAATTCCACATCCTCCTCTTCTTCACTTTCTTGGGAATGTATAACCTCAATCAATATAGACTCATGCTTCCCGTGGCCACAGTGCATACAATCATTGTCACAAGGTCCCGATTCTCCAAAATCTTTCGAGACATCTGCCTGATTGGCTACGGGGTTGGGTACTCGCCCATTATTCGGCTGCGTGTTGTATGTTCCTTTTCCTCTATGGTTATGAGGCCGGTTATGACCCATGGCTTGGTCCACTTTTTTATTGACATTTCCCACCGTGACCAAAACTTTGGCCAAGGTTTCCTTCATGTTTTCTATGGCGGATTCGGACCCCTGTGGTTGAGGCACTTGTAATTCTGGGTCCAGTTGTGTTTGTTGCATTAGCCACCTCTGGAATAGGTACAATGGCTTGGGTCTGGGCCGGTGGATTCCATCCTGGATTCACATTTTGAATAGCTTGGGTCTGGGCAGGTGGATTCCACCCTGGATTCACACTTTGAATGGGAGTGATTGTTGGATAAGTCGTTGGGCTTGGCGTGCTAATCGGAGCAAACCCCGGCATGGTCAACAAATTACTGCCCATGCCGAACCCGGGCAAACCCATCGGGCTATTTTGAATTAATCCCTGCGTTTGAACAGAGGCATTCGGATAACCTGGAAATGGCGTCACTTGGGTGGGTGTTTGGAAATTGTTCATCATAGGAACCTGTGGTGCCATTAACTGGTTCATCATGGCAAATTGACTGTATGGACCATATTGTCCCATCCCAGTCAATTGAGACAATCCTGCTCCTGGCAGGTTCATCTGTTGTTCGAGAGTCATTGTTTCTGCATAGGCCAAAGGAAGCGTCGTAACTTGAGGGTTCCTTCTAGTCAACAAAGACGTTAAAGGATCCAAGGCTCCGAAATATAATTGCAAGGCGACTGCAGGATCTACCGCAAAGTGACGAGTCAGATTCGTGTATAGTTTTTGGAACCTCTGGTTAAATGTTCGTATGGGCTCATTGGGTAATATTTTACATGATATGAATAGATTGTAGATTATGGAGGGATCCAATAACATTCTAAATTGGCTAATGAAAGCGGTTTCTAATTGGGCCCATGAAGTGATGGACCCTGCTGGAAGATTTCGATACCATTCATTGGCCGTGGGGTCTAGACTAGCAAGGAAAACTCGGCAAGCAACATCCTCGTGAGTAACCCCTTGCCTAAACATATAGTCCTTGTAGATTTGAACATGATCTTCTGCTGTTGTGGGACCATCGTGCAAGAATTTGGGTAATCCCCTTTCAATGTTTCTAGGCAAGTCATGGACTGCCCCTGGAATATCTAAAGGGGAACTTTGCGCATCGTACCAGAGGGCAGGTGGCTGTTGTTGTTGTTGTTGTTGTTGTTGGGCCATGTTATTCAAAGGTGTTAACCCTGTGGGAACAATTGGAACGCTTGGAACTGTGGAGACAGATATCACGGGTGTTACTGTCGCACTTGAACTTAAAGGTTCAGGCCCGCTAGATGTACTTGAGTCTAAAGAAATCCCTAACTCAAGTATACTGGGTGGTATTTCGATCTCTAATGTTTTGTTTTTTGGCCTCCTAGCAGTGGGAGAAAGGCTTTGGAAAATAGTTTCCCCTGTGGTTTTAGACCTAGTAGCAATGTACTCAGGTTGGGCCAGCTTGGAAACTCTAGAACTCAAAAGACTTCTCTCAACTTGCTTGCAAAATACAGTATCCAAATGTTATACCTGCAAGCACAATAAGTGGAAACAAAACTACCCACATTAATTGTTAGAACAAATCAAAAATCACAAAGCAATAAAGAAGGCCCTCCTTCTAGCGCCAAAATGTTGAGTGAATATTTTGTCCTAATACAAAATGAACACGCAACTGGAGTCTCAAACCCGCAGACTCTTCCTTGCAAAGAAAATTTATTATTTTAATTTCTCCAAGTTTCCTGTGAACAAACATTCATATGCATATAACCAATTAAGACAAAATGCAAATAAATGAATGTAATCTAGAACAACTTATTTTCTGCAAGTAACTGTTAACAAGGGGCCTTTGATGATTCCCAACAAACTTTGTAACCCTGATCTGTCAAAGCAATCTTACAGCATAAAGCAAAAGAAAGAATAAAAACCCTTTCTTCTTTTATGATCTTGAAATTAATGAAACCCTCCCTAAAATGAATTAGCAACCTCTTTTATCTTTGGCTTAAAGAAGGATGTTTTAAATGAAAACATGCGTGGTATAGGCCACTTCATTCAAGCTCCGTGCCTTTAGCACGAGGTTCATTTTATGATTAATCGGTTCATTTTATCTTTCATTTAAATGTTTTGTTATTTCTACGTTAGCGTTTGGAGTTAGCAAAAATGTAAAACGTATCCTGGAATGCACCAGAATCCGAGATGCCAATCTTCGAATAAATAGTAAAAAATAATATCAAAACCTAGAACCGCAACATTGCTTATGAAAATCAGTCGGAAAACTAAAACAGGACGTTAATTCAGTTAGCAATCTCCTCCCTGCAAAACCCCAAGTTGTGAGACGAAGTTCTAAAACAACCTGACCTAACAGACCTGTACTAACACACAGTCAAATCAAATCAGATGCAAGACTCTAAGGAAAGAAAATAATTGCATCATTCTGTCATTCACCTATCGTAACCCATCTCATGGCGTAAACGGATAGATACAAGAGAAAATAATGCAAAAGAAAGATTAACAGAGAAAACAGTAGTAATAGCTTCAATCTCCTTTTGGTTTTGCACACAAAAGTTGCTCCTGCCAAATAACTCCTTTATTTAAAAATAATGCTTTTTTGCTACAATTTCCAGCCTCTGTATCCACAACTCGCTTCGGCTTTTAAACTTTCTGCTGCGGCTCTTGGTTCCCCTCTGCGATGCTTCGTTTCCTTTCCCTTAACGCTTCGTTTCATTTTCCCGCTTCTTTGATGCTTTTGACCTTCTATTCGAACCTGAAACGTTTGACTTTCTCTGCTAAATGTAACAGTCGATCCGCAGCGTTACAATGATCCTCCTGCCTTTGCGCCACGTGTTCAGCGTTTCCTGTAGTTTCGTAACGGTTCCTCGAAAATCATGACCAAAAATAGCATGCAGCCTTGCTCCTTTGGTTTCACAGCGAAAACGCGACATGTCGCGAAATCGTGACATGTCGCGATATCGCGACGCTTTCATTCTCCGTACGCTTCGTTTGCAACCCCATCGCGAAATCGCTACCGCTATCTCCATCGGGCCCTCTCACCGCAACCTGTCATGAAATCGTGACCATTTTATCCATCGGGCCATCTCATCGCAACTGTTCGTCGATGAATCCTCCGTTTTTTTTCTGTTTACTTTCAAACTCCTTTTTGGAAAAATCGTCGCTACCATTTTCTCTTTCGGGCATGGTCTTCACCTTTTTGTCGCGATTTCGCGACGTCTTTGCCTGGCTGAAGCGTTTCGCCAAAAGTTGCACGAAATCGCTACCATTTTCCTACTTAGGCTATTTTATCCATCCGCGTCGCGAAAACGCGACGCGTCGCGATTTCGCGACACCTTTCGACTTAAGTGCCTTGTCTCCGGTTTTGTCGCGATTTCGCTACACTGCTGGGCCTAAGACTCTTTTGCTCGGCTTTGTCATGATTTCGTGACCATTTTGTACTCTGTGCCTTCTGCTCCCCTTCAAGCCGCGAAACTCCAACACGTCGCGATTTCGCGACGCCTTTCGAACTATGCACCTATGTCCCAGTTTTGTCGCGATTTCATGACGCCTTTCCAATTTGTGCCCTCTACCCGCTTTCGAGCCGTCGAAAATCAAACACGTCACGATTTCGCGACCGTTCTGCCCACCTGCTGCCGTTGACTGCGTTGACCGCGATTTTTCGACATGTCATGATTTCGCTACAGTTTTCATTCTGCCTTTCTCTCTCCTCTCTGGGCCGCGACGGAGCGACATGTCACGATTTCGTGACACTTTTCTACTTTTGGTAGCGACCGCACAACACGTCGCGATTTCGCGACACTTTTCTGGTTTCGGTCGCGACGGCGCAACGTGTCGCGATTTCGCGACACTTTCTACACTTGTGCATTTTTTTGCCCCTTTTCTTCATTTTAGCATCTGGGTCACTGGGATTTTCTCTGAAAACCTGCAAAAACAAGGTGGGTCCCCAATTTTGGGGCGTGTTGTGGATTAGCCACAACAGGTCCTATCTATTAAGCCTTATCCTTTTGCTTATACATTTTTGTGGAAGGATAGCATTTCCACTACACATATCATTTATCATTCCATATTACACTTTACTTTTACTCCTTGATTTGTGTATATAGTCACATGTGACACAATAAATATGGATTATTGCATAGATGGTCATATCAACATGATATGATAACTCAATATGATGTATTTAGAAACACATGTACACTATAGAAGTACAACATAAATTATCTTATTCATAATTCTCCTTCATTGGTTCTTCAAGGTAAAATTCATGATTTGACCTTTGTCTACCATACTTTATGACTACAATGGGGTCAATCTACAAAGGTAATATTTCCTTTCTTAATTTCTTTCATTACTTCTTGATGAATTAACCTTATCTCTTATTTATATCATCCTCCTAGTTTATATGAGAATGTGTTTTCTCATGATTTAACACTTAAATACTAACTTGTAGTGTGACTAGAGATCATTTCTTACTCATTCTACAAATATCTTACATTCTAGAAATTTTCTATTTCATTATGAAAGCACGAGATTCCGGGCAAAGGAAACACTAATTTATGTAATGTAAGACGAAATATAACGCTTTAACCTTATGCACCAAAACAAAGGAAAGAGACAATTTGGAAAGGAGAGAAAAGATGTAAAGAAATCACAGCCCTCTTTATTCAAATATCTTATCCTCGGTTACATAGACGTCTCCTCCCTTTTTAGGGGCTAGGAGCGTTAAATTTGTCATTGTTACAATGTGCGATTTAGTCTTCCTCCTTCCGCGTGCCCACGATTGCAATGGGCGGGCCAAGATGATGCCGCCGCTGATGTCGATGAGTTCCTAACCTCCGCCGCTTCTCCCGCGAACAAAGAAACAACCAAGATGTCGTAGCATCCGCCGCAAATGAAAAGCGTTTGCTCTCTAAAACTAACGAAATATGCATGTAAATATTTGCCCGAAACAAGAATTACAAGTGAGTCCAAATGGCTTCAAAACTTGACAGAAGATAAGAAAAGTTACCGTAAGGCCACCGCCACCGAGACAACTGGCCAATCTACCTTCAACCGGAATTCGTCCCCGGCGGGACGAATTCTGATCGCAATTCGTCCCCGGGTGGGACGAATTCTTCTGTGTTGGGGAAACCGACCCGTCGCTGCTCCAATGTCGGATCCCGAGACCTCGCAAAACGCCTGCAAACAGGGGGTTATGTAATTGGGGCCATTTTGGGACGACCCGCATGGTCGGATTCTCCCAATTTGGCCTCCACCCTCGGGAATTTGACCTCGACACCTGCAAGTCAACGAAACGACAAAGCAACACAAAACATACTAGAATCTGACCAAAAGTTACAAAATTGCAGCTATGGATTAATCAAACCTAATAACACAAAATGCAATCTGAAAAGTAATCTAAAATGCTCAAAAACTAAAAATAGGACTTGGGAGGTGCGGGGGTGCCCAAGTGGGCCTCCCACCGTTGGCACTTGATTTTGGAGCCAATCCACCAGGGATGGGCCCAAAACCTCTTAGGATTGGGGGTCGGCGAATTGGTTGGTTCAGTGTGTCCATGTGTTGGATTTGGGTCAGGTTCGAGCTTCCAAAGGCCACCCAACAACCTCCCTTGCAAAAGAGATTGGTGGATGTGGGAAGGTGAACCAAAAGGGATGCAAGTGGGTCTTCAACTCGGAAGCACTTCGTTGCTTGAAAACTCCTTCAACCTCTCTATTTTGGGTGAGAAAAGTCCCACCTTTTATAGACCCATGGGGTCTCTTTTGGGAGGGAAGCACAAATGCCATGTGTTGGCCATAGGCGCCATGTGGCGCCTTGTCTTCCCATGAGGGAGGGGAGTCCTCCATTGACTTGAGCTTTGATAAATGCCTTTTGTGACAGCCTTCTAACGGCCCTCTCGTCCACCTACACACGCGTGCAAGGCAGGAGTCCTTAATCGATCTGTTCGGGCTGCCACTTGGCACCATTTGCCTTTTTGCCCGTTGCTTAGAATTCGTCCCACCCAGGGACGGATTCAGAATTCGTCCCGGGGTGGGACGGATTCTATTTTGAATTCGTCCCCGGGTGAGACGAATACCGGGCAAAGTGTCCAAGTGTGCCAAATTGCTTCTTGACCTTACAAAATTGCTATGAAAGTGGTTAAGACCACCGTTTAACCTCTCGAGGGCTGCCCCGGGGCCGTGTTTGTCAAAGCGATCGTTGTTTGCAGTCACATAATCGGATTGGTGCTGTTTTGGTGTCTACAGATGCCCCTTTTTGGGAAGCGCCGCGGGTGACGCAAAGGTCTGAGCAAAAATAGATAACCAAAGCACTAATGATTAGGGTTTCTTGGTAACCTAACCAACTTTTGATGCCCCAAGTATGGAAAGGGCATGCATTCTTGAATCCTTGCTTCTGACGAGCTAAGGAATTTGATTTCAAGTATTAACCTGTTTTGGTGAGGTGTGACTTGAACTTAGACATTGATCACTCATGAACAAGTGAAGGGCGTTTTTATCCTCAGGGGGAACCTTGTGTTCATGATTCACGAAATGCCAAGTGTTTGATTGATTTGATTGTTGCTTGTTTACTGCCCCTAGCAGGAGCGTGATTGTCTTTGTCAATGATTCTTTGAATGCATGTCGTTTTCCTTAATTGGGTGTGTGATTGTTGGTTGGTGACTAAGTGTGACTACCCCCTCAAGCGACGAATCGATGAGGGAATGACCTTCGTGAGAGAAGCGACGAGTCGCTTGACCCAAGATGACTTGTGCAAGGTTGCCTTTAGAGGGTTTACCGTTAAGCGTGTGCAATTTTTCCAACATTTGGACCTATTTTTGGTGGGTGTTAACCCTTTTGGTGATGCCGTAATGAGGTGAAATCATCGAAAATCTAACTTCCCGTGGAGCGGTCCGGCTATTGTAGCCTTCTTGGGGAAGTAGGAGAGCGATAATTTGGACCTCGACATCGATTTTCTTTGCCTAGAGGTTAAGTGCAAGAGCACTTATGTCCGGCAATGTTTTTGCTGTGTTTTTGTTGAATTTTGTACTGTTTTTGAGTGGGCTTTGGCCCTTTTGGTGATGTCGTTTGGGGATGAAATTGTCTAAAATCCGTCTTCCCTTGGAGCGGTCCGGCTATGGTAGCCTTCTTAGGGAGTATGATAGTGACAATTTGTGACTCCAATGTCGATTTTGTATGCCCTTGTTGTCAGGTGCAGTAGCATTCTTGTCTGGCAATTTTATTGTCTGTTTTTAGTGCATTTTTAGTCATTTTTGTTGATTTTTTTTTGTGCTGGCCTGAATTCGTCCCTGGGTGGGACGAATTCCAGCTGGAGAATTCGTCCCTGGGTGGGACGAGCGCTGATCAGAGCGCTCGTCCCATTCAAGGATGAATTCCAAAGCAAAAGGCTTATTTAATGGCCAAAACTTGATTTTGGGCTCATTTGTGTCATTTTTTTCTTGCGATTTTGGAGCTCTGGGAGGAGGAGGTAATTTTGCGAAGCGAAGCGCCGCTGGAATTCTCTCTGCCATCATGAGTGCACAAACTGGTTCGAGCGGCGGAGCCGAGGCGAGACCTGTAAGTGACCCTAGGGTTTATTTTGCTTTAATTTAATGCATTGTTTTTGTGTTGACGCTTTTCAAAACTTTAAGATTTTTTTTTTGTTGTGATGTTTTTGTTTATCAGTTAAGGTTAGAAACCCTAGAACTGAAAATTTGATCTGTTATATATATATATATTTTTTTGCTTGCAGGTTGTTAGGAGCCGGTACCGTGTACCCGCTGCATTTACTGAGGCGCGGTTGGCATTGACCGATGATGATCTGGAATGGCTTGATGCCCTTGGGCTCAAGCTAGTGGCTCGACCGGAGCTCGTGGTTTCGGATCAGGCCTATCTGACGGCCCTGATCAAGCTTTGGGATCCATGGACCAATACTTTCCATCTCCCGATAGGGGAGATGATCGTGACTCTTGAGGACGTCTATCGGTTGCTTCGGATTCCGATAGATGGTCTGCCTATTAGGACATCTCCGTTTGATCACCGGACTCGCTATACTTACGAGATGTTTTGGGCATGGGGGGGAGCTGGGTGTAGCAGACCCAGTGGAGACAACCGAGGCGGATTGCCAGGCTGGTGGGATTTTGGTTAGCTGGTGGAAGGAGAGGGGGTGTTAGGAGTGAGGCACGCATTCTTGATGGGCCTCATTTCTAACATTCTTCTCCCTGATTCGTCAGCGCGAGGTTCCCATGGAACCCGCTTGGATTTGGTGTGGCAGTTGGCAGAGTGCCCGATAGAGGCACCGTTGATTCTGAGATGGGGACAGACTTTGTTGGCATAGCTTTACGGGGAGCTGTACGGGGTCCGCTGTCGACAGCGGAAGGGTGTCAGTTGTAGTTTTTTGTTGCAGTGCTGGGGTTGGCAGCACATAGCTGTTGAGAGGCCTACCGGGTTACCGTGGATGACTCGAGCGGTGATGGAGGATGAGGAGATTGGTTATGCAGCTTTGTGGCGACGGTCTGCGGAGCAGGGGTAGAGTCGGCGATGGGCAGGTGCCGTTGAGCACTACATTGATGCCTTTTCTCGGCTCACTCTGGGGAGGTGTTTTGGCGTCCCTATCGGGACTGTCCCAGCCCGGCCTCGAGGCCGGAGAGTGGCTCCGACGGGTACGGAGGGAGCGATGGTTGATTGGGCGGCACGGGACGGAGCATGAGTTCTTTCCGTACCGCCGGGTTACACGATAGTTTGGGGTGCGCCAGGGGTTTCCTGGTGAGCCCGTAGGCTATCGACGTCGGGGAGATGAGAGGGATATGGAGCCACCGGTCACCGTGCCATTGGGCGAGGAGTCGGATGCGGTGATTGAGGTCCCGGATGTGGATGACGTCGGTACTACCACCGAGTATGACTCGTGGTGGGTATTGCGGCGCCGGAGAGGAGAGGGTCCACTGGGAGGCACGGAGGCGGCAGTGGAGGATGCTGAGGCGGCAGGGGGTGATTGGGGGGCCGTTGGATGATGCAGACATGGTGGATGTGGGAGATGAGGATGTGGACTTGGGTGTTCCGGAGCAGCCGGACATGCAGGATGTGGAGGAGCATTTGGAGCCTGAGCAGGCTACTGTCCCCGCGAGTCCTATGCGTCCGACAGATACAGAGGAGGTGGGGTCGGATGTAGGCGATGAGGTTGCACGACTTACAGAGCTGCTACGGATGCGGGATCTGGAGAGGGATCTTCTGCGAGCTCAGTTGGCAGAGCGGGATAGAGTTTTGGCATAGCGCGATGATGCATTGTCTATCTATCATCGACGAGAGGCAGAGTGGTGTCTGTACCGGATAGACTTGGAGAGGGAGGTCATCCGCCTTGGCGGGCGGCTCCCTGAGCCTTCGATCAGTAGATCTTCTCGACGGACGAGGGATAGTTTGATCGAGCAGTCAAGATCATCTCGTCGCAGCGGTTAGATGAGGGGGTGGTAGTAGGCATGATGCGGGGGCTAGCAGTAGCCGCCCTGCAGGGTCCCGTAGGACCCACACCACGGGGGGTAGTTCCCGTCGCACCGATCCTGCGTGATCATGGTGGTCGACGCCTTAGGTTGGGTTTTTGGATATGCTTGCGGGGTCTGAGGACCGGTTTTGTAGCCTGCGGGCATCTTTTTGACGATATATATATATATATATACCTGTTTTATTTTTGGATTTGTACATGTGATGATGTGATTGATTTTTGTTATGCATGTTTATTCATTTTGATGAATGCAGATGTTATGATGAATTCAAATGTTTTAGATGTCTATGTGATATGCAAATTGAAATGGATGAATGATATTTGTGGTGATTGCACTGTAGGCTGTTTAAGAAGCTCTTTATTTACCTGGTTTTTTTTGTTTTTGTATTTTTTGATGGTATCATAAGGATGATAAGTAGCGCAGATGGTTTTGGGATGAATGTATGATTTTCTGAGATTCAGACAGTTTTATCTCACTATCCATGACTGTACTTTATCTTACAAGACTTTTGAACAAGGTATGAATCGGACCTATTTTTGACCGAGTTATTTAACATCCCTGTGTGTGCAATTGAGTTCATTTAGTGGTATTTGTTAGGATACCGCCAGTGCTAGATGGGCTTTCAACCGAACCTGTACTGAGGATCACCTAATTAGCTCCACGAATTCCTTTGTTGTATGTACTAAGATTAATCTGCGTTGTAATCCAGGATGCCATAAGCTAGCTCATCCACATGCAAACATTGATCTGTACGCAAGTTAATGTGACATATATATCGTCATGCGGGAGGTTTGCATCATTACCGATAGGATATCAACCAAATTGGTACAAAAGCTTGCCTTATGACCTATAGAATGCTGAGAGTTCCAGGGATTCAAGGTCAACTCCCTTCTTTTCTTCAATTGTATTGGGATACTTGCTCATTGTAGTGATGAGATCACTGTTTATTTTGATTTGTTTTTTTTTTTTTGAGCAAGGGATTGGGGATATGGAGTGATGAAAATCACTGTTGTTTGTGCCTTTTGATGTGTGCACTATAGTTTGTCAAATTTGGAGTTTTGACATTTTGCAAATTTTTGTGTTTTGCAACTGGTTGAGAACTTTAGGGATTCTTAGGGAATTGGGTAGGGAGGATGCTTGTCCTTTTGCCAACTCTCAAGCATTCTAGGGGTCATTCGCACAGGGGGATGAGCAAGATAACCGTTTCGCTTATGGTGACCTAGATTATTTTGCAGTGTTTCATCTTTCGTTCACACAATTTGGGAATTTTAGTGTTTTGATTTGTGTTGGGATGTTACGTAACAAGGTGTATTTCAAGTATGACTCTACCTTCGTAAAATCTGTTCGACTTGGTACACTACATGGCTAAAGAGGAAAATGATGACCGAATCACCGAAACTCTTGGTACATTCCTGCACCACTGACTGTAGTGTGGTAAAAGTTATGCTTGGTGTTTTTGTTGTTTTTGATGAATTCGAGTATGCCTAGAATTGAGATGCAAATCTTTGTTGTTTTTGATGATTTTTGTTGTTTTGTTTTTGTTGAATTTCTTGATTTTTTTTTTTTTGACTATCTGATTGTAATTCTTGGAGCTTTTGTATGACCAAGAGATTGCGATAATCCTTGGAGCTTTTTTGATATGACCAAGAGATTGCGATAATCCTTGGAGCTTTTTGGATTGACCAAGAGATTGCGATAATCCTTGGAGCTTTTTGATATGACCAAGAGATTGCGATAATCCTTGGAGCTTTTTAGGATTGACCAAGAGATTGCGATAATCCTTGGAGCTTTTTGGATTGACCAAGAGATTGCGATAATCCTTGGAGTTTTTTTTTTTTTTTTTTGGTATATGGCTTTCTTAGATATGAAATGGTCGCAAATGACTGATATTCAAGGGTTCTCGTTTCCTTGATACCGTCAAGAGAAGCTAGCCTCGTACGTTCCCGGTCCTATTTTGCTATCAATGACATAAGGACCTAGCCAATTTGCCATGAATTTGTCTCTCATATGGGACGGCAAATTAGAGTTTTGTTGGTTTTCCTTCAGAACCACATCACCAACCCGAAAGTCTCTTAGGTGAACTTTCATGTTGTAAGCTCTCTTAAGCCGCTCTTGATAGATACGTAAGTGCTCGAGAGCATTAACGCGTCTTTCGTCAAGCAACGTAAGTTGGTCTAACCGGGCCCGCCGTGCAGTGTCATCATCGATGAATTCCTGCATTGATATGCGGAGGGAAGGAATTTCCAACTCGAGAGGCATTACTGCTCTCGAGCCATACACTAGTGAAAACGGAGTTGCCCCAGTGGGCGTCCGAATGCTAGTGCGATAAGCCCAAAGGGCAAGTGGGATTTGTATGTGCCAATCCTTATGACTGTCTACGACGGTCTTTTTAAGGATGGCGACTAGCGTTTTGTTTGACGCCTCGCTTGCCCATTTGCTTGCGGATAATAGGGTGTTGAAAAGTCATGCTGAATTTTGTACTTTGTGGTTAAAGCACGCACGTCTTTGTTCTTGAATGATGGCCCATTATCCGAGATTATTTTGGATGGAATACCAAAACGACATATGATGTAATGCAAAATGAACTCCGCAATGCGGGGTCCCGTCGTAGAGGTTAACGGAATTGCTTCCACCCATTTGGTAAAATATTCTGTGGCCGTTATGATAAACGTGTGACGGCCCCGACGATGCAGGGGAGATCTTTCCGATTAGATCGAGGCCCCACCACGAAAATGGCCAAGCATACCGGACCGTCTCGTAGGGCTTGGGAAGGTGCGTGCATTAAATTGGCATGATGTTGACATTTTACGCACCTCTTGACATACGCGCAGCAATCTCGCTCTAAAGATGGCCAATAATAGCCCATGCGAAGAATGCGCTTTGCAATGGCCATACCACTGAAGTGGCCGCCACATGTACCGTCATGCGCTTGGGTGATCGCCCAAGTGGACTCTTGCTGGTCCAAGCAACGAAGAAGAATTCCGTCGTAGCTGCGACGATACAAAATGTCTCCTATCAAGACATATTTTGCCGCTTTCTGTTTGAATGTTCATTTTGCGGCGTGCGTCAATCCAAAGGGTAGATTACCTAACTTGAGGTAGTCTCTTATGGGTAAATACTAGTCCTGTTGATCGGATACCTCGACAGTTTGAATAACCAATCCCTTTTGGAGTTCTTCCCTAACAAATGCTGATTGGGATAGAACTTGTAAGAATAGCGTTGTGTTGCTATTAATGGGAGTGGGGGAGAACAAAGACCCCAGCTTGGCATGTTTCAAATAGTCTCGGATTTGAAAGAACTTATCCGAAGATGGTTCGATCTGGATCATGTGGATTTCTCGGCGCCAAGTCCGAGCTTGCGCGCTCCATCGCGGGTTGCGATAAGGTTTTGACCTGAATGGTTGTTATATCACCGGAAAGGTCTTGCGGGATTAGTGACCCTAAGGAGGCCATTGTGTCCGCAAAATGATTCGATGATCGAGGGAGTGCCTCGATGTCATACCACTCAAGTTTTGCCAAGAATTTATCCACGAGGGCTTTATAGGCTTTTAGGACTGGGCATTTGCATTGATATACCCCTTTGACTTGATTGACGATTAACAACGAATCACCAAAGATGTTCAGTCTTTTGATGTTCATGGCGATTGTTGTCTGAAGACCTAGGAGCAAGGCTTCATATTCTGCATTGTTGTTGGTGCACTCGGAAGTTTAATTTAAATGACAGGGGCATTGGAGCGCCCTACGGTGTGAAGAATACAATTCCCGCGCCACCACCTTGCTCGCATTTAGAACCATCAAAAAATAAGGTTATGTCGGCCTGAGACTCAGGCTCTTCATAATCTGGCGATTCTGAGACATGGAAGACCTCATCATCGGGTAGTTCTATGACTAGAGGCTGATCGTCTTCAAGAGGAGCCTCTGCTAGTTGATCGGCTATGACTTGTCCTTTTATAGATTTTTGCCCAATAAACTCAATGTCAAATTCCGTCAACAACATGATCCATTTCGCCGTGCGACTACTATGATAAGTACGACTCATCATGTATCGCAATGGATTCTCCTTAGACACAACATACGTAGTGTTGCTCAATGTAATGGCGTAGCCTTTTGGTAGCAAACACCACCGCCAAGCGTAGTTTTTCAACGTATGCATAGTTAAGTTCGTAACTCGACTGTGGTGCGGCTAAGATAGTAAGTAGCCTGTTCTTTGTGAAGTTCATTCTTCTGGGCTAGCATTGCGCCAGTGCCACCTCAGTAGCTGAGATGTATAAGTAGAACGGCACACCTGGTCTAGGCGGTGCCAATACTGGCGGCGAAGCCAAGTATTGTTTGATTTCGTCAAAGGCTGACTGGCACTCGTCATCCCAATGAAATGTGACCCCTTTGTGCAATAATTTGTTCATTGGTCGGCATTTGTCATATAATTGCGCTATGAAGCGTTTAATCGACGCGACCTTTCCTTGCATACTTCTGAGCTGCTTGATAGTGGTTGGGGGAGCCATTTCAAGGATTGCCTTGACTTTGTTTGGGTCCACTTCGATGCCTCTCTTGGAGACTATAAAACCCAAGAGTTTTCCGGATGTGACGCCGAACACGCACTTCTTGGGATTCGACTCGACCTTATGCTCTATGAGGCGATCGAGAATCTTGCTTAAGTCACCGAGATGATCTGAGCGCAAGAGAGACTTGGCTAACAAATCATCCATGTAATCTTCCAAAGTTTTGTGCATGTAATCGTGGAAGATATAAGTCATAGCACGTTGGTATGTAGCGCCAGCGTTTTTAAGGCCAAAAGGCATGACCTTATAACAAAATGTCCCCCAAGGCGTTGTGAATGCCGTTTTGAGTTGGTCTTCAGGATTGATACGAATTTGATTGTATCCCGAGAAACCGTCCATTAGGGAGAGCATTTCGTGACTCGTCGTAGCGTCTACCAATGCGTCGATGCTTGGCAAGGGGAAATCATCCTTAGGACTCGCTTTGTTTAGGTCTCGAAAGTCGGTGCATATGCGAATCCTCCCGTCGGGCTTCTTGACGGGAACCATGTTGGACAACCATGGCGGATAATCCACGCAGATGACAAATTGTGCATCCAACAGACTTTTGCAATTCGTCTTTGACCATCAAGGCCACTGTTGGGTGCATCTTTCTTAGTTTTTGCTTTACAGGCTTGATTTTCGGATCAAGCGTTAAATTGTGCATGACTAGCTACGGGTCTAGTCCTGGCATATCTTTGTACGACCATGCAAAAACCTCCTTCTTCTCTTTAAGAAGGGCAATGTAATCGGCTTGCTCCTCGGGGAAAGGCTTACCCTCACCTTGAGAATCCGTGGATTCATTGGATCCGTGCCGATGTCTCACGTCGCTCGTCTCTTCGATCGACATGTGGGATCCGTCCTCCAACCGATGTGGAGTTGGGATTAAATGGATATCATCACCTGAGTTAAGATCTCGCGTTTGGAACCTCGGGTCCCTCTTCAGCTTGAAAAATATCCTGAGTTGTCCTTGGGGTAAAATGAAGCATTTCACCGAAAGGCCAGTACTCTGATGGTGACAATGGTGAATTGACGCGATCCTAGTCAATGGCATCCATGTTTAGATGCAATGACCATGATGGATCGGTCGGATTGCGGATGGGTGTGGTCAAATCAATGGAGATCATGTGGATGGAATGAATTTGGTCTCCGTAACCACGGGTGTGATGACTTGATTCTTTTAGATGTTCCCTATACTCTGGATCTGGCTCTACGGGAACAGGCACGAATGGATCCTCTCTAGGTGCAAATTCATCTCTATGTGTGAAAAGGAAGGCGGGGTCTTCCCTCGGCATCGCTGTCCCGATGGGATCTCGAGGTGGACGATGCTCATCTTGAATTTGGAGCCATAGGCCTAACACTTGGTCCCACCTCACCGGGTCTACGTGCCATTCATGTCCTAACCGTATACCCATTTGTCCCATTAGATCTTCATGAGTTAGAGCGCGGTGATGTCGTCGCGCATGTCCGAGATAGTCCATTTCAGCTTTGTCTTCCGAATCGCTTTCATAGATCCAAAATTGTTCATCCTCTTCAAGATCTCGTTGCTTGCGACATTGAGGACTCTTCCCTGCTCCAATGAATTAATCTGGTCCCATTGCGGTTGTTCCACTCTTAGTGGAGGGACCCGATTCTTTTGAGACTCGTGTTATTTCGTCTGGAACCTCTAAGGGGAACAGCTTTCAAAAAATGTCCTGGAAGCCGTTGATGTTTTCTTTGAGGATTGCTCTCTAAACTTTCACCTCTCTCTAGCAAAGGAGAGGGATTATTGCTGTTTCCAGTGGGTGTTTGTAGACCATGGGAGATAATCCCCTAATGTGTATTCTTTGTTTGGATTGGCATACGGGTCTTGTTTGGATTGGCATACGGGTCTTGTGCCAATCCCCCCTTGTTGCCTATTTCTAGGCCTTGCATATTTTCAACATGTCTAATGGCAGGGGATGGTTGAACCCTACCCCCGACTTGTCATATGGCATCTCGATATCTTGGTTGGCAAAGGATCCGCATCCCTTGCTCATATCTGCCTAGCCCATACCCATGCCAATTGCATTGTTCGAGATATTTTAGGGCAAATTCTGGGTTCGACAGATAATTGATGTTTTCGACAAAAGGCTCTTCATCTGTTTCCTTTTGTTCGCATGGTTCATAACCATGATCAAGGCCCCCATACACAAAATTCGTTTGGTTCGGTGGGTAGCCTAGAGGGACGATTGTTCCAATGGGAAGGCGAGGTCTTCCCATGTCTTGTACTGACTCCAGTGTGGGGGTTGCCACAACATTTTGCACTAAATATTCCCCCAGGCCCGTACTGGCCATTTCAACAGTGATTGTTGATGATTGGGTGGGAGGAAACGGTAGTCCTTCCTGAGTCCATTCCATGTTTGGTGGTTCAGGAATCTTGGTTTCCGTTGCGTTGGGCGCTTCCTCTGTTGATATCGTTGAAATCGTGGGCAACCCCTCTTCTAGAGGCTTAACCTCTTCCATGATTTGCTTTCCCTTGTCCTTCTGTTGGGCCACGATAGGTGGCGTTGATGATGAAGGAGTAGGTGATGAAGTCTCACCCGGTTGGGATTTTGCCTTGTTGGCCACCAGTGGTACTTGCGGTATCGGACCCTGTTTAGATGGATTTAATTGAAAATCCAAATGCGTTGATGGGAGGGTCGATTGAGGTATGAATTGTACCGCATTGCAATACTTGAAGGGCTCTAAGTCCATTGGGACTACATGTATTTGCCCTTCATAGGCATACTTCAAGCACAGGTGTGCGATCGAGGGGACACACTTCATGTCCCCGATCCAAGGCCGCCCTAGCAAGATATTATAAGCCATTTCGCCTTCCAAAGACATGGCACAAGTGTGGGTATTGACTTTTGTCCTACCTCGTATAGGCGTAACAACCGTGCCGACCGTCGAGCAAATTGCATCGTTAAAAGCTCGCAGTGTGTACGTGGAAGCGGTGATGTGAGAGGTCGGCAGCTTTAAATGTTTCAACGCTCGCAGTGGTTATAATGTTACTGGACGAGCCAGTATCTATAAGCACTCTCTTGTACGGGATCCCGTTGACCCGCGCGATAACGTGCAGGGGTGGATCCGGCATGTCATTTGATATCGTTTTGACCTCGTCTTCTCTGAATGTGATGACAGGCTCCGTACATTGTTTCACATGTCCCACGAAGGCGTTGAAAGAATTTGCTTCGTGGGGTTGTACTTCAATGGCTTTTAAAATGTCCATAAGAGCTTCTCTATGGGGAGCCGATTGTTGAATAAGCTCGTAGATGGACAGCCCTAGCCGACGTGGTCCGCAAACTCTGCGTGAGTTTGGTTCGTATCGTGACCTCAGGTCTAGGCGGAGGTAACCGCGTTGGGCGTTGTTGAGGTCAGCGATGTCGACGGAACTTCCCTCGCAGCCTACCTCGGGGGCAACCGTCGGGTATCTTCTCGTTCCTTGTTACAATGCTAATCATTCCCACAAATCCTTGCGCGGGAAGATCTTGTCGCACCTGTTAATCCGGAGCGGTTTTGTCCGTGCCTCGTGGGCGGGCAAGGGGTCCTTGAATACCCCCATTTTTTGGTTGTTTGGTGCGAAGGGGTTGTCCACGACCAATGTTCTGTTGTCGATCAAATCCCGGACTAGTTCTTTGAATTTCCAGCACCCATTTAGGTCATGTCCTCTGCGCCTATGGAATCTGCAATACAATTCCTCCCTATACCCCCTAGGCTTGGGAATGTTAGGGTCAAAAATTTGGATTTCTGGCAGAGTAACTAAATTTGCCGCTGACAAGCGGTCAAATAAGGAGTCCCTAGACTCCGCATACGGGGTGAATTGTCGCCTAGGGCGACGCTGCTGATATCGCTCCCGTCTTCTGTTATCTCTTTCGTAAGCGTGAGGCACTGCCTGGTAGTTAGCCTTTTGAGGCTGCGTTTCTTGCACAAGCGCTGGGACATTTATCGCAACTTGGTTGACTGCAGCGTGTTGTGGTTGCGTTGTCCCGCTTTTAGTGGTTTTATTCCACTCTTTTTTCTTAGGCTTGGCAATTGCGCCTTCGCCTATCTTAATCTCTTCTATGACTCGGCTTGCGCCAAAGCTTCTTCTAAGCCGTCGTATTGTCGCAAGGAACAATAGACCGGAGATTGATTTTAAGCAACTTTTTGCGAACATTTGCGTGAGGTCCGACATGGGAGGACGGTAGGGTAACTTAGAAAGCAAAGCTCTCCATCGGTTCCCGTACGCTGCCATTGTTTCCTCCTCAAATTGTTTAAGGCTAGCAAGATCACTAAGTGATGCCTTCTTCCTTGTGTTGAAGGCGAAACGTTCAAGAAACGCATCTACTAGCCGATCTAAGCTGCTTATGCTGTGTTTGGGCAGCTGTGTGAACCAATCCGAGGTAGGGCCTCGCGAATGTGGTTATGAATGTTCTAAGCAATAATGCGTCATTATCTTGGATGCCGAAGCATTGGCTTAGAAATCGTGTAACGTGTTCTCGTGCGTCCTCTTCACCTTTAAAACTGCCAATTGAGGCAACTTGAAGTGTTCGGGGTAAAGAGGTGTAGGCACTGAGGGATGCACCGGATTATTGCGGAGTAGACGTAATGTGGGTTTTTGATGCCCAACAGCTTTTGTCTCCACAGACTCCAAACGCTCCAATAGCGCTTGGTATGCATCGAAAGATTTTATTTCTTCCTCTCTTGTTCGCTCTTGTTGCAAGTTACGGTAAACTGGAGGCCTATGGAGGGGTGGCCGAATGGCATCCTTCCCCGCCTTGATGGGGAGTTTCAATATATTCCTCTTCTGGTTCATACTCCTCATAAAATTCTTGAGGAGTCTCTGGGCGAAACCTGTGACCCTGATCAAGCTCTTGCTGAAGGTACCCATCATTGTTTCGGGGAGTTGCCTCCCTCTCGAATCTATGGGGTCTTGGAGGCAGAGCTTGACGAGGTCGTGGAGACCCGTCCCGCACCAACGGATTACGCCTCTCATACTCGTTCAGCTTCTTTGGATGCGAGGGGTTGGCCCCCTCTCGGGTATTTCATAGCGTAACTCATCCGCTTCGCGTTGCATGCGTTCTTTATCCAAGCGGTATTGATACTCTATCTCTTGTCGACTTTGTTTAAGCCGCATGATTTGGGCTTGACAGGTGGTATATCCGGCGACAGCATGGTCAATTTGATCTACCCTATTTTGTTCGTAAGGTTCAAATGTTCCTCCTATGGGTTTACCTCGGTTTTGATGCTCTAAAATCTCAAGGGGTCGCTTCCTCCGTCGAGGTAGGCGGTATGTGCTCGAGGTTCCGGCCTCAAGGGGTGATCATGATATCCGGTCGGTGCAGAAGCATAAGGTTCCCGAGTTGTATGTTGTTGTCCTTGAGGAATGCGATGATCTTCCTCATATTCTCTCTCATAGGTGCGTAAGGGGCAGGCGGAGTTAGGTCGCCCTATGTGAGGAACCCTACGCTCTGGATTTGGTCTCTCTTTTCTGATGAGAGGTAAAGAAGGGATGCCATATCCACGTTGCCCCTCCAAATGGACGGTGTGCCTGTCTAGCGCTTCATTGCGCGGTGGCCACTCATGCCTAACTTCAAGAGGTGATTCTCTATTTATGTCAAGGTCTACATGTAAGGCATCTTCCCGAAAGGGGCTGCTTTGAATAGGCATACCCCACCGAGGATTCTGAATTGGATTCTTTTGTAGGTTTGACCTATAAGGCGGTATGACCAAATCCTCAGGACTGAAGTGAAGGCGACTTGTGCCTGCTTTTTGTGTACCTTCCGGAGCTTCCGCCCTTGATTGGGCTTGACTGCGGGTGTACACCATTGCGGTGCTTCTATGCTATCTAAATAAGTTTTTATCTCGTTTTTATGATTTTTTTTTTTTTTGTCTACACTGAGCAGAATTAAACACACACATTCACAAAACCGTGATTATCTCTTTTAAGGATTCTTGGTGTGTCCTAAACTGGTTTAGTGCATTTTGATGTTTTGTTTTGTTTTTGTAGGTTTTGTAGAACGTTTAAATGCATCATGTAGGCTCTTATAACTCCAAAAAGGTCGCCCCTTCAATATACCAACCAAGCCGATATACCAACCTCTCTATATACCCGCCCTTACGAGAGGGAGACTATAGGTACGTGAGAGCAGAAGGTACGTGGTACGTAGGCGGTATGGAAGGGGGATTGTCCTGTTAATGGCACCTACCATAGAAAACTTATCCTCGCACGCATGGGAATCACCCCAGCTACGCTCGGTCTGTCTTCGTCAGGATTTACGCCTAACAACAGTTGACAATCGGGAAATGGATGCAAATCAAGCCAAGGTGGTGATGAAATCCACCAATGGTCTTGATCAAGGGCTGGGGTCTTACGACCAGCTCCTTGGTTTAAAATTGTTTCGTGATGTGTGTGGGATTCGTTTTATTCAACAAAAATGAAACTAGCATACATGACTTTTCCTAATGCAATGCAGGATTAAATGAAAACAATTAAAGAAACAGAAATAGAAATAAAAAATTTAATAGAGATGATAAAAATCCCTACCTCTTCTCTGCTGCTCCAGTTGCTTCTGAATTTCTGCTCTGAAAATCCACAGATAGGAATTCGTCCCTCTGGGAGACGAATTGCAGAACAGAATTCGTCCCTCCCGTAGACGAATTTGAATTCGTCCCAGGGTCAGACGAATTGCAGGAAAGAATTCGTCCCTGTCAGAGACGAATAGCAGTCTGCAACAAAAAAAATGTACCTGTCAAGCACAAACACAAAACTTTGATCAGTTTCTATGATTTTAAAAACCAGGGAACAGGTCCCACCGTGATCGCCACTGAAAGCACGAGATTCCGGGCAAAGGAAACACTAATTTATGTAATGTAAGACGAAATATAACGCTTTAACCTTATGCACCAAAACAAAGGAAAGAGACAATTTGGAAAGGAGAGAAAAGATGTAAAGAAATCACAGCCCTCTTTATTCAAATATCTTATCCTCGGTTACATAGACGTCTCCTCCCTTTTTAGGGGCTAGGAGCGTTAAATTTGTCATTGTTACAATGTGCGATTTAGTCTTCCTCCTTCCGCGTGCCCACGATTGCAATGGGCGGGCCAAGATGATGCCGCCGCTGATGTCGATGAGTTCCTAACCTCCGCTGCTTCTCCTACGAACAAAGAAACAACCAAGATGTCAGTAGCATCCGCCGCAAATGAAAAGCGTTTGCTCTCTAAAACTAACGAAATATGCATGTAAATATTTGCCCGAAACAAGAATTACAGTGAGTCCAAATGGCTTCAAAACTTGACAGAAGATAAGAAAAGTTACCGTAAGGCCACCGCCACCGAGACACCTGGCCAATCTACCTTCAACTGGAATTCGTCCCTGGGCAGGACGAATTCTGACCGCAATTCGTCCCTGGGTGGGACGAATTCTTCTGTGTTGGGGAAACCGACCCGCCGCTCGCTCCAATGTCGGATCCCGAGACCTGCAAAATGCCTGCAAATAGGGGGTTATGTAATTGGGGCCATTTTGGGACGACCCAGATGGTCGGATTCTCCCAATTTGGCCTCCACCCTCGGGAATTTGACCTCGACACCTGCAAGTCAGCGAAACGACAAAGCAACACAAAACATACTAGAATCCGACCAAAAGTTACAAAATTGCAGCTATGGATTAATCAAACCTAATAACACAAAATGCAATCTGAAAAGTAATCTAAAATGCTCAAAAACTAAAAATAGGACTTGGGAGGTGCGGGGGTGCCCAAGTGGGCCTCCCACCGTTGGCACTTGATTTTGGAGCCAATCCACCAGGGATGGGCCCAAAACCTCTTAGGATTGGGGGTCGGCGAATTGGTTGGTTCAGTGTGTCCATGTGTTGGATTTGGGTCAGGTTCGAGCTTCCAAAGGCCACCCAACAACCTCCCTTGCAAAAGAGATTGGTGGATGTGGGAAGGTGAACCAAAAGGGATGCAAGTGGGTCTTCAACTCGGCGAGCACTTCGTTGCTTGAAAACTCCTTCAACTCTCGTATATTTTGGGTGAGAAAAGTCCCACCTTTTATAGACCCATGGGGTCTCTTTTGGGAGGGAAGCACAAATGCCATGTGTTGGCCATAGGCGCCATGTGGCAGCCTTGTCTTCCCATGAGGGAGGGGAGTCCTCCATTGACTTGAGCTTTGATAAATGCCTTTTGTGACGCTCTTCTAACGGCCCCTCTCGTCCACCTACACACGCGTGCAAGGCAGAGTCCTTAATCGACTGTTCGGGCTGCCACTTGGCACCATTTGCCTTTTTGCCCGTTGCTTAGAATTCGTCCCACCCAGGGACGGATTCAGAATTCGTCCTGGGGTGGGACGGATTCTATTTTGAATTCGTCCCGGGGTGAGACGAATACTGGGCAAAGTGTCCAAGTGTGCCAAATTGCTTCTTGACCTTACAAAATTGCTATGAAAGTGGTTAAGACCACTGTTTAACCTCTGAGGGCTGCCCTGGGGACTGTGTTTGTCAAAGCGATCAGTGTTTGCAGTCACATAATCGGGTTGGTGCTGTTTTGGTGTCTACACATTACATTACTTCCTATATTGGGAGTCATTTATTCATTGTTACGTCGAGAGGCATTCCTACAATGGCAGACAAGGAGGTGGGAGGCAAAGAGGTCATACATGTCATGCCGTAAACATTTTTTTTTAATTAAAAAAATCGACATTAACAAAAACATTTAAAATATTTAAACTAGATTAGATATAAAGGATATATATCTAAAAACGTCGAGAGTTATCAATCCCGAGGTGTCTATCTTGAATATCACACCCCCAAGAAATGAGATAGGCACCTTGATATTGATAACTCTCGACGCTTTTAGATATATATCCTTTATGTCTAAGCTACTGTACCTACAATATTACCTTGCACTTGTTCTCCTACCTCGTATTTTCATCCATGACTACTTGCCTACCTAAAAAATCTATTTTAGTTCCTTTGCTTTCGTATCTTATGTCATAATTCCCTCCTCTTCTAGAATATTTAGATTCCAAATCTTTTATTGGTGAGGGGAATTATAAGAGTTGATTTAGGGTATAGTTTTATGTTTATTTATAGTTCATATTTTCATTAGTATCAAGTATAATATTGGATGTATTTAATGTTTGTTTCTTTATAGTTGATTTCTTGAAAGCCCAGTATTCAATGTCTTTTGTGAATTTTGTATGTATCATATTTTGGGTGTATATAAGCCTTTTAAAATTTCCTCTTAGTAGTATAATGTTGTGTTAATTTTATCATATCAAGGGGAACTAGTACCATGTTGACTAATTATAATGCTATAATTATTTCATTAGTGAGGATTGTAATTCATCAATGAGATCATTTCAACATCAATTATACGTCCTAATGGGATCTTGAATTTTGTTACCTATTTTACAAGTTGGGTGGAAATAGTCCTACATAAGAAACCAAACTAAAATTTGACCATGCAATTATTGAAAGGTATTGTCACAAGATTTTTGGTACATATAGTGGTGATCATGGAGAATACCAATACCTTCATGAGATCAAAAACTATTGAATCATATTTTGAGCATGGAATATTCATGAAGACTTAATTTAACTACAATTTTGAATGAAATTTTTGGCAGGTCAATAAATTAAAACATATTTTAATTCTTCAAAAGCAAAATAACAAAATCATAAATATATTATCACACTTAGTTCAAAAATGCACTATAGTTTTATAGAGTAATTCTAAAATCTTAAATCAAAAGCTTTTTATACCAGCTTCAAGCCAAGAAAGAAGTAATGTTGTTAATAATTTTGGAACTCCCACAGTTACAATGACAGGAAATTGAAATTAAAATATGTTCACACATAGCCTAAACATATCAGAATAATTGAGGTTTTATTCTTTGAAGATGAAAAAAAAATCTTCCTAAAATTTTGATGCCTACAAATATGGTACCAATCATGTGCTTGATAAAAAGGCCACTCAAATTGAGTCCAAAGTCGATCATTTGGTGCCCAAGTGACAGAAGGATAAAGTGAACCCACAAAAACATATCAAGTGTTAGCGTACTATGTACTTAGGTTATTCCATTATTAGTTAGTTGTTAAGTTGTTGCAACTATGTACCTAAGTTGGCTAGTTAGCTCCATTAGTTACGAGCTAATCTAAGCAATGCTTGTAGTATTTATACAATGATTAATCAATGTTAACTAGTCTTGCTCATAACATGGTATCAGAGCGGATAGGGAGGACTTGGTTCTTGCTTGGCATGCTTCTCGAGGAACACTTGACTCAGACTCTGGACACAGTTTGACCTGAGCATAATTCTCGAGATCTGCATCCATTTTTTGAGACAAACAAACACAGCTGACTAGATGGGGCATTGGATCCGAGGCAGACTGACACGGTCGACTGGATCGAACACGGATCTCGAGGTAGACTGACGAGGCTGACTAGAACTATCTAGACCTCAGGCATGAAACTCAAGGCCGACTGGACCTGACTAGACCTAGGGCATAGAACCTGAGGTAGATGACATGGCGATACATGGCGGATTGGCCATGTGCCACCTGGACCGACGAGCAGGGGAAACATGGTGGACTAGCCACACGCCACCTAGACATGATGTGTGGTGGACAAGCCATGCGCCACTTGGCACAGCAAAAGGAATAGGCAAGACGTCTGATTTCCCGTAGGCAATTGAAGGACGTCTGATTGCCCATAGGCAATTGAAGGTAAAAGGGCATTTTTGCCCTTTTATGCTATTTCATCATCTCCCGCCACGGCGATGTGGGATTAAGTCCCAAAGTTTTTTTTTGGCATTTCATGCCACGGAAGGGAACAAAGAGGAGAATCTTCCCTTCCCTTCCTGTCGAGCGGCATAGCCCGACTGGCAGGAGCACCAGTCGAAAGGCTCACAGTCGCGGGGTCGGGAATTCGATTCTCGACGGCTTCAAAAACATACATTTTTTGCAAAGCATGGACTCCACGGCAGTAAAGGTATTTTGTCCTATTAACTTTTTTGCAAATTAAGTTTTTTTAATATATTTTTTTAAATTAAAGTTAAAAATAAATTAAATGGATTTATTTTATATAGATTTAAAGTGTTTTTTCTATATAAAATTAATTAATTTATTTTCTTTATCTTTAGTTATTTAAAATATTTTAAAGAAAATACTTTAAATTAAAAATTGTGGGGGGATGTTGAGTAACTTTTTATAAAAGGCAATTTTAGCATTATTGTAAAGGTGCATTTTCGGCTATGCCTGACACCTAGTGGGTCATTCCTATGGGCAATTTTATGTTGTAGATTGCATTTTTTTATATTTTACACTACTTCATTAAAAGTTAAAAAAAAAAACAAATTCACTCCCCAAGTCCCCAGAATAATTAAAACCCATCCGTGCAATTTATTGCACTGCAACGTTCGGTATTTGTGATACCTCTGGCCAGCACTTACAGGTAAAGCTATCGTGATTGCGCTACTGTATCCGTCGTCTAATATAGCTGCCAAAATGACATCTAATCTTGTTCTCTATAAATCGTCGGGGAGAGATAAGTTTGTCATTTTGCATTTTTTTACTCCATCCATTACCCTAATAGTTCTTGTGTTTAGGCGTAAATCCTGACGAAAGTTCTGAAATCCAAAGTTTTTAGGGGAAGTTATGCCCCATGCATGAGGATTGCAGACTTTCTATGGTAGGTGCCATCAACAAGACTATTCCTTTTCAGTACTACTTATGTACCACATATCGTATGATCTCTAAAAATTACCTATAGTTTCCCTCACGTAAGGGCGGGTGATTTTTGTTGATCTTTCTAAATACCTATAGTTTTCCTCACGTAAGGGCGGGTATTTTGTATGGTATAACGGCCTAGAAAAAGGTATATCGAAAGGGGGACCAATTGGTGTTATAAGGAACCTTCATCATGTCTACAAAACTAATGACTGATTCTCATCAGTTGTTGAAAGGTCCTAATTACACACCATGGAAAAACAAGATGAAGGCCATCCTAGCAATGGATGACTTGTGGGCTGTTGTATCTAGAGCAACAACCAGACCTTCATCTGCTGCTGGTGCTACAGCTCCAACTACTGCTCAAAAAGACTTTGATAAGCTAGATAGCAAAGCAAAAGTGCTCATCTTGCTTGTTGTGTCTGATGAAGTTCAACCCCATATTTCTGACTATGCAACTAGTAAAGAGGCATGGGATGCCCTTAATACTATATATGAGGGAAAGAATGATTCCACAATTCTATTTATTCAATCTCAATTACACAGTCTAAGCATGAAGCAGGGGGATACAATTGAATTCTTTCTTTGCAAAGTTTCTAAATTGAAAGCAAAGTTGAATTCTTTTGGAGAACCAGTTGAAGACAAGCTCCTTACCTCCATTGTATTGAGAGATTTACCTGATTCTTATCGGGTGTTGATCACTTCCCTTCAGGTATCACAACAGAAAGTTACTTTTGTAGAATTGGTTAATATGCTTCAAGAGGAGGAGGCATGCCAACTACAGCAAGATGATTCTTCTAACACTGCCCTCTACATCAAAATCCAAGGGCAAAACCAAAATAAGGGTAATTTTCAAAATGGAGGGAATTCACAAAAGGATTCAAAAGGGAAACAACCTCAACAGAAAAAGAGATATTGCAAAATCTATGAAAAAGAAGGTCATGATACAAACAGATGTTGGCATAAGAATAAGAAATCAAAATAGAAAGGCCAAAAAAAACCACAAAAGAACAAACAACAAGTGAATGTTGTTGTTGAAGAATCTGACACGGATTCTGAGAGAGCCCACAAAGTTCTCATGACTACCACGGTGTCCAAGCAGACGGATCCTATATGGTATGTTGATTCTGGAGCCAATAAGCACATGACTGGTGACAAATCATGGTTTGAGTCTTTTGAGGCCAAAGAGGGCAAAACTATCACTATTGTTGATGATAAAACCTACAAGGTTCAGGGAGAAGGCACTGTTTTAGTCACTCTTCCTGATGGCAAGTGTCAGATTGACAAAGTTCTCTATGTTCCAGGATTGGCAAAAAATTTGTTGTCAGTCACACAAATTCTGGACAAAGATATGGTTGTGAACTTTAGTTTTGAGGGGGGCAAGAAGTGTTGTTCTATTACCAGGAGGGATAAGAACATTGCAACTACTTCATATAACCATGGCTTATTTGCGTTAGATACTATCTCTACTCCACATGTAGCCATGAAAGTCTCTACAAAGGAGGCAACTTCCCTATGGCACAAGAGATATGGACATTTGAGTTCTGGTTACTTACTTGAGTTAAGTAAGTATGAGATGGTAAAGGGTCTTCCTTCCCTTTCTACCACTTTACCAGTTTGCTCTGACTGCTTGGCAGGAAAGCAGCATAGAGTGCATTTTGAAAAGACCTCTACAAGAGCAAAGAAACCTTTGGAGTTGGTTCATACCAATCTGTGTGGTCCCTTCACTCCCAATAGTTATGGGCTTAAGAGGTATTTTTAGTTATTCGTGGATGATTACTCACGAAATATGTGGGTATTCTTTCTTCAACTTAAATCTGAAGCATTTGTTTTTTTTTAGCAATTCAAGAAATCTGTTGAGGAGTCAGGGACTTCTATAAAGACCCTTCGCTCAGATCGAGGGGGGAGTTCACCTCTAAATAATTTTTTGCATTCTTGAAATAAAATGGGATCATAAGACAGTTAACTACTGCTTATACTCCTCAACAAAATGGAGTTGCTGAAAGGAGGAATCGTTCCATCATGGAAATGGTTCGTTGCATGCTCATAGGAGCTAGTCTTGAGCAATTATATTGCGAAGAAGCTATCACCATAGTAGTATATCTATTGAATAGGGCACCCACAAAGGCCATACAAGGAATGAATCCGTAGGAAGCATGGAGTGGTAGGAAACCCTCCATTTCTCATCTATGCATTTTTGGATGTAAAGCTTTCATGCACATACCAAAATAGAAAAGGAAGAAGCTATATGAGAAGACATTGAAGTGTATTCTTATTGGCTATGATGAGCACTCTAAGGGTTATCATTTGATTGATCCCTTGACCAAGAAGATACACATTAGTAGAGATGTATTTTTTGATGAGGCTTTCACATCAGCAAACACATCAGATGTATACCTAGACCTTGTGGAAACTCAGGTTGTTAAATATCCTTCATCAAAGGTTGGAGGTTCTTCTTCATCCTCTTCAACACCTAAGAAGAAGAATCCAAAGTGGTGTACAAATACAATCAAAGAGTCTAAGCTATACACTCCACCAGATTTGACATTGGATAGGCCTTGTACTCGTAGCATGGCTCAATAGGAGAAAGCTGCAACAAAGAATACTGGGGTTGATGATCTGTGTCAATATTTTGAGGAACTTTTTGTAGATCCAGAGAGAGATATAGAAGATATGGATATTGATAGTGATAAGGTGTTTATGTCTTCAATAGACGATATTGAACCTGCATCAGTACAAGATGCTCTCGGTGAGCCTCAGTGGAATGCCGTGATGCAGAGTATAAGTCTTTGATGAAAAACAAAACTTGGAAGCTTGTCGAGAAGCCCATTGGCTACAAATGGGTGTATAAAGTCAAGTACAAAGTAGATGGGACAATTGATAAGCATAAGGCCCATCTTGTTGCAAAGGTCTATGCTCAAAAGGAAGGCATTGACTATGAGGAAACTTTTGCACCTACTACTCGAATGACCACAATTCGAGTTATTTGTGCTATGGCAGCATAGTTTGGGTGGAAAGTTCACCAGATGGATGTCAAAAGTGCTTTTCTAAATGGTGATCTCCAAGAAGAATTCTATATGACTCAGCCAAAAGGATTTGAAGTGGAAGGCCAATAGTAGAAAGTTTGCAAATTGGTCAAATCCTTATATGGACTGAAACAAGCTCCTCGAGCTTGGTATATAAAAATGGACAATCACCTCCTGTAGCATGGATTTAAGAGATTTTCATCAGATGCAAACCTCTATTTCAAGAAATAGGGTTCTGAGATAGTGTTGCTTGTACTCTATGTTGATGATCTGCTCATTACAGGGAGTTCAAAAACTATGATCTCAACTGTCAAAAGATATTTGTGTAAATATTTTGAGATGTCAGATCTTGGACTTCTCCATTATTGTCTTGGTCTGGAAGTTAGCCAGAAGGAGCACTACATCAAAGTGTCTCAGAAAAAATATGCCAAGACATTGTTGGAAAAATATCGCATGACTGATTGCAAGCCAATGGCAACTTTGATGGAGACAGGACTTCAGTTATCATGATATGATGATTCACCTCAGGTAGATGGTACTCTCTATCAATAGTTGATTGGGAGTCTCATATATCTGACCAATACTAGGCTAGATCTCGTATTTGCTATCAACTATCTTTTGAGGTTCATGCAGGAGCCTAAGACCGCTCATTGGAAAGTAGAAAAACATGTTCTTCACTATGTTCATGGCACAATGGAATATGGCCTAGAATACAATAGGAACAACAAATTCTTCTTACAAGGATACACGAACTCCGACTATGCCGGATCATTTGATGATCGCAAATCAACTTTAGGATATATTTTTCATCTTGGATCTAGTCCTGTCTCTTGGCACAGCAAGAAACAACAGGTGGTTGCTATATCATCAATAGAGGAAGAATATCGATCCGCACATGACACTGTGTGCGAAGTGATATGGTTGCATTGCATTCTGACAAGTATGGTTCATCCATCCAAATCTCCAATACACTTGTTTTGCGATAATCAGGGTGTTCTAAACCTAGTCAAGAATCCAATCCATCATGAAAGAAAAAAACACATTGACACACAATGTCATTTCATTCGATATGAAGTTCCAAAGAACCGAATTCAGCTTCAGCACATTCCCACCGATGCTCAAGTTGCAGACATTTTCACTAAGGCACTTGGACGTGTCAAATTTGAATTGTTTTGCAGATCTCTTTGTATTGAAAAGTGATGTAATCAGGGGGGATGTTAGCATAGCTAGTAGTTATTCAATTACATAAATAATGTAATAAGGGGGGATGTTAGCATACTATGTACTTAGGTTATTACATTATTAGTTAGTTGTTAAGTTGTTGCAACTACGTACCTAAGTTGGCTAGTTAGCTCCATTAGTTACGGGCTAATCTAAGCTATGCTTGTAGTATTTATACAATGATTAATCAATGTTAACTAGTCTTGCTCATAACATCAAGTTTAATTCTTTGTAGAGTAGTCCATTCCAAATAAAAAATATCTAAGGCATAAGCACACATGAATTGATAATAATGAGTGTCCTTTCATTTCTATGATTGAGTAGTCCCTTAAGCCTCTATAATTGACTAGAGGTTGAGAAATCAATTGTATACATCTATAGAGTCTCCCCTTTCTTCCTTAATAATTACACACACATATACATATAGATATAAAGAGTAATAAAGTATGATAAAGAATATTTAAACAATTTCTATCTTGAAAATCCTTAAATCCACTAAATAACCTTATTGATTTATTGAAAAGGGTCTAGATTGATTGAGGACATTGATTCTCTAAACCTTATATCGTCAATTTGTTTTAGGAATAATTCAAGAGGTTGAGAAAGGTGATAATATCATCATGACATCATCATCATCATGATAAAAGATAGTCTTATCCAATGGCTAATCAATGAGTACCAATGGGGAAGTGAAAAGATCATTGACATGGTAAATTTATCATCATAATTTTACTTACCTTCTTATGACATAATCCAAATGCTTGATCAATATGAGCAGAGCCAACTTATATGATAAGTCTCAATAAATACTAACCCATTAAGAGATCATGATAGATGACTTGATAACATCAGTGTCTAAATATTTAGATCTTTAACTTTGAAAATCATTCTATGCATGTGAAGGAAATTATGATGCATTGAGTATGGTTTAAATGTGATATGTGTGTCAAATATTATAGTTTATAGTACTAAATTTAGTCAAGGGTAAAGGCTATAGTAAGGGCTCACCACAACATATGAAAATCATTGAAGAACTTACCATAGAGTTGAGCATCCACTATGATCTCAATATAATAGTGACCAATCTTAAAAAATCAAGCCCAATCCATGTGTTGAAATTCAAAGGAAAATATGACTATGGTTTAAATTTGAGGATTGGACTTTATAAAGAAGTAAATTCAATCATTAGAGGATATCATCAACTAGTTATGGATTTAAAAGGTGTTTTTCGTAGTTGTAAATATAGAGTTGTTGTATACAAAATGGTAACACTTTAAAAATTTAAGCCAAAGAGCACCATTGAAAAATTATTTCGACAAGTGAATCATGTCATTAATTGGGTGACCTTGAATCACAAGTCTCTTTAAAAAGACTCTAAACTTTACCAATGTTCAAGTTTATCAATTTACTAAGTTCCAATTAGGTAATCAATAGTTGGTTTATTGAAAAGTGGTAAATTATTTATTATATTCGAATGTCCTCATTTGATGGCCTTCCCCATTGGATAAAAGTAAAAAAGAAAAAAAAATTAAAATTCACTACTCTCAAAGGCCCAATCAACTCATGTGTATCTACTAAAAAAATATTTTCAATTTGTTGATATTTGGTGATGTCATGTAATGATATTATTATAATGCATGAATATACTAATTGTAGAAAAATATTTAGTAATGTAGAGATATTACATTAACCTTTATTGACAAGAGGACCACTCACCAACAAGAGAATAAAATACAAAAGGTTATAAAATCTGATTAGAAATGTTTTATAATCAAATCTTGTACTTATCATGAAAAGTCATAAGTTGATCATCATATCGTTCTTTATGAACCTAATGATGTAATACATATTTATTATATTATCTAAAAAAATTATTTAACATTTAAATACCTACCCACGTGTTGCAGGTGAGTTGGAGAGGGTAGGACAATCCTTCAAGGGAGGTCCCTGGTTCGAATCTCCACCCTGCAAAACATACATTGGATACCCAAAATCTAGTTGATTATGCTGGTGTATTCAGGGCTAGGTGTGAGGTCCCGATCATCCATCTCCCCCTCCACACCCATCGAAGCCACTCTTCAGCCTCAGGCCAAGCCGGATAGTCCTGATATGGCTGCCAGACCACCTCCCCAAGAGCAAGCCATGAGAAGGCATCAGTGTAGTGACTAACATCACCTACCCACCACCAAATCTACCCATGCTCCTCCGACCTATTCCACGGATCCGCATACCCTATCTCTTTGCCCACCATCTCTACCCGAGTGGTCCACAACAAACCTTGTGGCCGCTCCATAGCTATGTGATGCCACCCCCAGCATTGCAATAGGTAGCTACACCCAATCCCCTTCTGCCTCTAGTAGCAGACCTCGTACAACTTTTCATGAAGTTGTGCTAGCAGTGTTTGACCCCACCTCATAATCAAGGGTGTTGAGGTCGGACACTCCACCAATCTGAACATTACCTCTAGCAGGTTCCAAGGGAACCTCGCGCCAGATGAGTCAAGCAGCAACATGTTGGAGATGAGGGTCATGAGAAGTGCATGCCTCACCCCCAACACACCCCTCTTTATCCACCACCGCACCAAAATCTTGTCAATCAGGCAGTCTCCCTCTGCCCTCTCCATTGGACTATCCACCCCCATCTCCACCCCATGCCCGAAGCACCATGTTAGCATTGACGTTCGCTGGTCCCGAGGGGTAGTTTGAATGGGCAATCCATCTATCAAAATCCGTAGAATCTGATAGACATCCTCAAGAGTCACTATCATCTCCCCTGTTGGGAGATGAAAGGTATTGATGCAGGGATCCCACACATTGATCATGGCAGTAAGATATGTCTGATCCCCCACCACAGGCTCCAACCGAGTCACATGCTTGAGCCCAAGGGCATCAAGCCAATCCCATTTCACCACAGTCAGCGCCTCCTGTGCATCAGAGAATACCGTCAGCTAACGGTATCGGCTCTTCACCACCTGAAAATAAAAAACAACACAAAAACATTAAAAACATGACAAAAAAAAATTGTACAACAAAAACATTTAATAAATGTACAACAAAAACATTAACAAAATGTACAGTACACACATTCAAAAAATAAAATAAACAATGCAATGCAAAAAACAACAAACAAATTCAAAATAAAAATTTGTCAGTTACCTAGGGTTTTTAACTTTAGTTCAAACTGATAAATAAAAAACAAAAAACAAATTCAAAATAAAAATTTGTCAGTTACCTAGGGTTTTTAACTTTAGTTCAAACTGATAAATAAAAAACAAAAAACAAATTCAAAATAAAAATTTGTCAGTTACCTAGGGTTTTTAACTTTAGTTCAAACTGATAAATAAAAATAAATAAATAAACAAATTCAAAATAAAAATTTGTCAGTTACCTAGGGTTTTTAACTTTAGTTCAAACTGATAAATAAAAAAACAAAAAAAACAAATTCAAAATAAAAATTTGTCAGTTACCTAGGGTTTTTAACTTTAGTTCAAACTGATAAATAAAAAAACAAAAAAAAAAAATTCAAAATAAAAATTTGTCAGTTACCTAGGGTTTTTAACCTTAATTTAAAACTAAAAAAAAAAAAACAAATTCAAACTAAAAACTGTCATTAACCTAGGGTTTTTAACCTTAGTTTAAACTAACACAAAAAAAAAATAAAAAAATTGTCATTAACCTAGGGTTTTTAACCTTAGTTTTAAACTATAAACAAAAAAAACAAAAAAACAAAATAACGACAAATAAATTTTTAACCTAGGGTTTTAACCTTAGTTAAATTGCAAAAGAAAAACAACCAAATCAACACAATTTTTTACATCTAGGGTTTTTAAGAAAAATAAAACAATTTTAACCTAGGGTTTAAAATTAGTTTAAACAAAACATAAATTAAACTAGGGTTTCGATCTTAGGTTACCAAAAAAAAATGAAACGCAAATTAAATAACATTACGATTTTAAACTGTAAAACAAAAACAAAAAAATAAAGGTAAGGAGCACTCACCGGTATCACTTTGGCTCTTTCACTCGATGATCCGGTCCGTGAACTCATGGTGTCTGCAAAAATTCGATAGCGCTCCTCTATGCAGACTCTAACTCATCCTCTTCACAGCTCCAAATCGCCAAAAAAAACAAATGCAAATGAGCCCAAAACCTAGTTTTGACCCTTAAATAGGCTTTTAGGCCTGTAATTGTTCCACCCTAGGATGAGCGCTCTAGTTAGTGCTTGTCCCACCCTAGGATGATTACAAAATTGGTATTCGTTCCACCCTGGGACGATTACAAAGCAAGAAAATCAAAAACAACAAAAACTGCATCCAAAATGCACCAAAAACAGCAATAAAATTGCCAAACAAACGCCTTTGCGCCTACGATTCAAGGCATAAAAAACTGACGTCGAGGTCACAAATTGTCACTATCCTACTCCCTAATAAGGCTACCATAGCCGGACCGCTCCACGGGAGGACAAATTTTTGATAATTTCATCCCCAAAAGGCATCACCAAAAGGGTTAAAACCCACCAAAAATATGTCCAATTTTTGGGAAACTGCATAAGCATTCAATGAAAAACAACTGAAGGCACCCTTACCAAAAGTCATCTTGGGTAAAGTGACTCGTCGCTTTTCTCATTTCGGTCATTACCTCATCGATTCGTCGCTTGAGGGGGTAGTCACACTTAGTCACCAATCAACAAATACACACCCAATCAAGGAAATGGCATGCATTCAAAGAATCATTGACAAAGACAATCACACCCCTGCTTGGGGCAGAAAACAAGAAATAATCACAAGCTGATAAAACACTTGGCATTCATGAATCATGAACACAAGGTTCCCACAGACAAAAAGTTGTGCCCTTTGCCTAACTCATGACTGAACAATGTCCAAGATCAAGTAACACCTCACCAAAACAGGTTAACACTTGAATTAATCTCCTTAGCTCGTCAGAAGCAAGGATTCAAGAATGCGTGCCCTCTCCATACTTGGGGAATCAAAATTTGGTTAGGTTATTAAGAAACCCTAATCATTAAGTGCTTTGGTTATCTATTTTTGCTCAGCACTGTGCCATGCACAACGCATCCCAAAAAGTGGCATCTGTAGACACCAAAATAGCACCAATCCGATTATGTGACGACAAGCACTGATTGAATTAACATACATAGCCCCTAGGGCAGCCCCCAAAGGTTAAACAGTGGTCCTAACCACTCCTACAATAGTTTTGGAAGGTCAGAGGACAATTTTGCACCTTTCAGGCACTCTGCTCCTTATTCGTTCCACCCTGGGATGATTAGAATGCTATTCGCCCCACCCAGGGATGATTAACAGTATTCACTCCAGGGTGGGGTGAATAGCAGGTTTGACAGGCAAAAGGTCAAACCTTGACAAATGGTAGCTCAAATATGCCACTCAAATTCACCTTCAATGCATGGGAGTGCGAGTAAGCATTTTTGAGCTCAAAGAGGCAGTCATTGAGCCCTTAATCAGGGAGGAATCTTCTTCCCCCTGGCAAGGCATGATGGCCAAGTGGCACCTCTACATGGTCATTCACAAGAGACCTCCAAAGTCTTCTCACACCAAAAATAGGATAGATCAGGAGCATTTGGAGCAATGGAGTGCTATCGAATTACATCCTCATCCATCGCTTGTGCTTCTCACATCCTTGATCTCTCTCTTGGAAGGAAGGTTATTAGGTGAACATTGGAAGTGCAATATGGACCCAAAACCCAAAATTTTGGCCACAATATCCCACCCAATTTGTTGACACAACCCCCTAGGAGGTTTTGGACCCATCCCAAGTGGATTGGTGCCAAAACCAAGCCCCAAACCGTGGGTGTCCTGCCCTCGGGTGCCCCCTGCACTGCTACAGTCCTAATCACCCCACCCCAGAGTGATTAGAAATCTATGGTAGATTTCCTTTCTGTTTCTTTTGCATTTGTTTCCATGTCATTCATATATGCTGTCATTTAAATTTCATGTTGTTCTTATGAGTTTTGACTATGATTTTAGTATTTTACGCTTTCATTAACATATAGGGAGCACTTTCAGATACAGGGCGATTGGAGCAGAACCTGCAAAATCTGACCTTCTAGGTCGTATCAAAATGCCTCATTTTGCCTAACCCCAAATTTACAGGTGTTTTGGAGGCCCATGAATTGAACATTTAGGAGGTCACCTTCTGATGTTTTATGACAGTCCTAATCATCCCACCCCGGAGCGATTAGAAATCCATGGCAGATTTCTTGACTGTTCCTTTTGTAGTTGGTTCCTAGATCTCGACATCGAAGGGGCAGCAAGGACCTACATACATATTCATGCAAGCGACGACGATGTTTGGTCCACCCATTTCAAATGTGGGCATGCGAAAGATCCCATTCTAGGGTGTAACAAAACTACCTTTAACGCTTATGGCCCCTGAAAAGGGAGGAGACGTATTGTAACCTGATATTGAGCAAATTAATAATAACGGGCTGCACTTTATATTTTTCTTCATATCTCGTTTCAGTTTTCTTGTTTTCCCCTTTCATGTATCTTAGTCTTTCATCCATTCATAGGACATAGCCTTACGTTTTGCTTTTGTTTGCATCGCACCTGATACGGGCATTTGCTTCCGTATCCTTTTGCTTTCAAGGAGAATACAAGGCTTGTAAGCCTATAAAAGCATTTAAATCCTCCCGATCTTTAAATGACATAAAATTATTTCTCATGATAATTTCCATAGCCATAATTTTATAGATATATGATAAAAACATAGAATAAAATAAATGATGTCAATGCCAGACCTGGAACACAATCTCTCCATTAACTAAACTATAAATGGAAAATGAGTTTTTGTAAATTGACCCTATGAATATTAACATGTGACTAATAACATGTATTTGTACAAAATTGAACTACTTTGGAACACATATTGACTAATAAAGACTTCAGGACATCTTCAATACATGCCATAAATAGTAAAAAGGATTCCAAAAACTAAAATAGCCATATCAATGGTTTTTTTTTAATTTAGAGAAATTTTAAAAGCTTTAAGGTGAATTAATGTTGGGAAAAAAATGTAAGAAATGTACATATTGAGCTCTCCACCCAAGAAAAAAAGATGTTGAATCCAAGAATAGGTGATGCAAATACTGCATGCCTAACAACAAAGCCCACGTGAAGAATCTTAAACAGGGTCATTGGCATATGAAAGAATGATGTTTTTTGAAACCAATTATTTTTCACTAATTTCATTTTAAAATTTTCTTCATGACTTGAAATATGAATAAAATATCCCACCTTTAGAGAAATTGTAGACCAGTCACTCAAAAATTTTGAATTGCAAGATATCCTCTTCAATCCAAAACCAACATAAAAAGTAGTAACAATGTAAAATTCAAAACCCAATACTTACAAATTTCCATCTCTGTCATTGTAGCTTTAGGTGATGATGTCAAACTGAATTCCACAAGTAAAACAATGCAACCCTAGCATTAGAATGCAAGGCATACAAGCTTGTGAAAGCATTTAACTCCTCTCAACCTTAAAATAACATAAAATCATTACTCATGATAATTGCCATAGCCATAATTTTACAAACATCTAATAAAACAAAGAAGAAAGTAAGTCATGTCAATTCCAAACCCATGCTAACACAATCTCCCCATTAACTAAAATATAAATGAAAAATGACTATTTATAAGTTGACCCTATGAATATTAACATGTGACTAATAACATGTATTTGTACAAAATTGAATTGCTTTGGAACATAGATCGATTAATAAAGACTTCAAGACATCTTCAATATATGCCATAAACTTTAATACATGTCATAAATAGTAAAATATATTCCAAAAACTAAAATGGCCATATCAATGGTTTTTTTCTCAAAAATTTGGAGAAATTTTAAAAGCTTTAAGGTGAATTAGTGTTGGAAAATAATTGTAAGCAATGTACAGACTGAGCTCTCCACCGTAGAAATAAAGATGTTGAATCCAGGAATAGATGATGTGTGGGGGGAGGGGGGATGCATGGAGGGAAAGGGGAAGGGAGGATGCATGGAAAGGAAGGGGATGCATGGGGGCACATGGAAAGGTAGGGGCAGGGAAAGGGAGGATGCATGGAGAGAAAGGGGATGCGTGGGGGACCAAAGAGGGGGATGCATGGACCAAGGAAAGGAAAGGGGGTGTGTGGGTTAGGGGAAGGGAATTTGAATAGTTGCTTCTCTTCTTTGTCATAGCAACACGATCCATGTGCCTGCTTCCTCTCCCTCGATGGATTTGAGTGCCACATCAAATGTTTTTCATCTACGTGTTTCATGTCTTTTGAGGCTACTTTTTGCTCACATCGCAAGCATGGTCAATGGAAGTCATTCATGTTACATAGGTGAATCTACAATTTCTCATTTACCAAGCTATTAGGTAAGGTGATCCACCTTCAGACTGTGTTGACTACCTATCAAAAGATATAGCTACTCTACCTACATTCTGGTGACTCTTGACTTGATGCACCTAACAAATCATCAATGCCTCTCTCAACCACGATATGTGCCTCTACTACTATGAGGCTTCTCGTGGGCTTGAAGAATGGTGACATCCTATTTAGAGGTGAATATTTGCAGTAGGATCAGATCCATGACATCGACGATGGTGTTGACTATAGGTTGTGCTCAAAACAATTGTAGTTATCAGCCTCTTGATGAATCCACGATGGATACGAGGCCTTTGATAAACATGTGTCTGTTGTTTGAATTGGGCATTTTGGGAGCCCTACTAATAAACACATAGGAGGAAACCATATTAACATATACACATAGCATTACATTAATTAAAAAAATTATATATAATATATTTTCCACATTGTCCATCAAATTTTTACTTTACAAATGCAAGAGAGCATGATCACCCCTATCACCTAAATGACCTTTAATTAAATAAATATGAAGAACCCTCTGCTATAGTTATATTACATTACCCATTACATCCTGCACTGGTTGACTACATGGAGGAGATTTTGGATTTTTTTTTGTTCTTCTAATCAGGGATTACGTAGACACAACCTGCATGTAGTTTAATGATAAACTGATATGATTTTTTGTACACAAAGTTTCTATTATGTCCAATAATACTTACCATGTGAATAAAAAATATACAACAAGCCTTTACCATGTGAATAAAAAATATACAACAAGCCTTTACCATGTGAATAAAAAATATACAACAAGCCTTGTGGGTTCTAACGAAACTACTTTTGTTATGCTCTGATCATTAATTACCTATTCTTATGTTATGCTCTAGCATTGTTCATCTGCTTCCTTTGTGTGTTCCATCAAGAATCTACTCTAGTCAAAAACAAATTTCCACAGATTTTGTACTAGTTTTGGTTTGTAAGGGCAACCTTAACAAGACCATTCATACACACAAATTAAATTAAATAAAAATTTTTCAGTTTATTTTGAAGGTTTTAATAAACTAATACCAAAGCAAAGGACTATGACTAGTGAGTTCTAGGCTCTGTTCTGAAACCTAATAATATGAAATAGATACTCTTATTAAATCTTCTTTAAAATTAAAATTGAAATAGTGCTTAGGAATAAGAGCTTATTGTACCTGCATCCCGATTTCCATTGAATCTAGTTGCAATTCCAATCCAACATCTTCTAGAGATTTGTCAGACTTGTGAATCTTTGAAGAAGTTGTTGATCATCCTGAGAGCTTCGAAATGTGCTCAAGTATTTTTCCATACTCTATGCTCCATAATACAAGCCTCTGAAAGCTTGTTGTTTTCCAGTGCAAAATACAACATTTGGAGGGTAGCTTTTGCATTTTCTATATAGCATGTTGTACCAGTGTTGGAGCAGAAGATATAATAGCCAAATGGCCTATAGGAACTAAGTCTGATTAGGTATTTCACTGCACCTCCTAAAAAATTAGCAGACCCCATAGTAAGAGCCTCAGTATCATAAGCCATGATTTGAGAAGCATCCCTAATAACTCATTTTACAAAGTTGAGGGAATCTTCTTTCGTGAGTGGCTTCCATTTTGGAGTGGTTGTTTACTCTCTGCCCCTGTCTCTTTAGCCTTGGATTCCATGGATTTGTACCAAGTGGGCACTAGATATTCCAAGGCTTTGTAGACTTCTAGTAATTTAAAAGGGGAGAAACAAATTTTGGGTACAATGTCATACCTAGAGATTCCAAGGCTTTGTAGACTTCTGGTAATTTAAAAGGGAAAAAAAAAATTTTGGGTACAATGTCATACCTTGAAACTATATGGCAGAAGTAGGGATACCAGACCATTTTTCTTGTTCAATTGCTTTGGAAAATGTCTTGTCCTTAGACACCCAAATGTAATGCAAATTGGAAGCTTTTGAGTGTGTTGCTCTAGTGCCCAGACTGTCCACATAAGCCTCACTATTAATAAACTGATCTTGTAAATGGGCATCCATTCAAAATGCTTTCTTGCACAAAGAAACATCAAAATGCCATTCAAAATGCTTTCTTGCACAAAGAAACATCAAATTACCCATGCCCCACCAATCTAAAAAATTAAAAATCTTTTCAAAAACCTAAAAAATAAAAATTTCCTTTCACCCAAATCCTTCATTATTTTTACCTCCCATTTGAATTCTTCATTACTTTTTAGTTTATTATCCATCCTAATATGATGGTTTATAACTGCCCTCTTAGGGTGACCCTAAGAGGGCGATTATAAACCATCATATTAGGGATAAGAGGGCAGTTATAAATCGTCATCTTAGGGCTAAGAGGGCATTTTAAAACCGTCATCTTAGGTCACCCTAAGATAAAAAAATTTAACCATCTTAGGGTGACCTAAGAGGGCGGTTTTGAACCACCCTCTTATACCTAAGATGGTGGTTTAAAACCACCCTCTTAAGATATATTAGGGAATTTTTTTATCACCATAAAAAAATGTATTATTTTAGCCATCATTAAAGCCTTTTTTTGGTGTAGTGCTAGTGTAAACAAGAAGGCTACTACTACCTCAAATAAAGCAAAATCAAGCCACATCACTAGACCATAACTATTTGGTTATATCAAACATACTCTTAAGCATGTATATATATTTTTAAAATTAGGTGACATAACAACAATCCATGTATGAGGTAATGATGCTCTATTAATATAATTCATTATAGAAAGCTATATATACTTGAATGTAATAAGTTTAAGGGGTTGTCTCTTAAGATTTAACATTTTACATGTATGAAAGTACATTAAACTCTAAGAAATACAATTAGATTATTGTTTTGCATCTAGTTCAAATCTTTGTAGAACACATATGTATGAATGGTTTTTTATTTCTATTTTTATCTTGTTGAATGAGCACTATGGTAATTCTATTCTCTATATATTTGCATATATTTTTTCTCTAGTCATAGAATCTATAATCAAATAGCACATGAATTAGATAAATGTAATATTCTATGATTGAAAAAAATTAGTTTGTCTATTAGGTAATCAATGGATATCTCATGTCTATAGTTTTTTATATATTAAGTATCTTGGCGTGGCTTAACTTGCACCATTATAACTTATAGCTTTAGCATCCTTTATTTATTTTAGCATCCTTTTTCCATAAATTTTAGGGTTATCCAATACGAACCAACATACTCTAGAGATTTACCTTTGAAGCTTCGCACCTTCAATATATTTTAATGTTGGTCAAAGTATTAGGGCATACAATTTATACCTTGGAGGATTTTTAGACCAACAAGTTGGAGGAAAATAAAAAATGAATAGATACATGAGTGGACGAACCTAATCAAAGTTCTACTTTTCAATCCTCATATCCCCAATGTGATGAAGGTTAGGACCAACTATACTAAAGGGAATTAATTCATGGAAGAGGGTACCACCATAGGTGACATCGATGGTAGGATTTTGCATTATGGCAATCCATACCTATAGCCTACCTTAGATACACCATATTCCATCATCCACCCACCCAAAAATCCTCCACCTACTCTCCCTTCTTCTCCCATAGGTATTCAATCACAACCTAGTCAACTTCTCATCACTAATCTAGTTAATTGTTGCATAACAAGTAGTTAAAATCATGCAACCAAAGTAACAATAACGATGCCTTGTGTAGGTCACAATGGATCCTTACTTTATATATATGTATGTATGTATATAATAAGTTATTTTCAAAAAAATAGGGAGAAATATTTTTCGAAAGAGAGTGGTCTTCTTTTATAAGGGTGATGTAATTTTTTTTGCAACCTTAAAAATTCTATTTTGTAAGGATTGTGATTGTAAAAGGTGCATTTTTTATGGATTTTGACACCTTCTTTATTTAATTTCTAGTTTTGCAAGGATATGATTTATTGCACTGAATGAAAAATAAATTCCAAATACAAAAATCATCTTTTTCTCAAATATTTAAGGTTTGAAGTAGTGTTTGGTATAAAAAATACCTCTAACGGTCATTTATAGGTAATATTGTCATAATTTCCTATTGTGCTTCATACCTAGTATAACTACAACAATGAAATTTGGGATCTATCCTTATAAATAATTAGAGAGAAATAAGAAATCTAAAAAAATATTTTATTCACTAAAAAATTCATCCTCTTCACCACTATTGTTTGATATAGATCCTATAGTTAAGACTCTCCTCAAAAGTATTTCTAAGCAGACCTCTCTTATTTTACCACTACCTACTCTACAATGTATTACTTTTTTATAATACCTAGGTTCCACTAACTGTACTCTATCATGTAACTTAAGTTATCTCATTTATGACCATATATATCGATAAGACTAGCTTCTTCTAATACCAATAGGCATATTATAAGGGTAAGTATACTGAAGCTATCATATATCAAATTTGTGGTATATTTTTAGGAGGCCATTTTTTTAGAGGTAAGGAACCCTTAGAATATCCACTTCTAAATTATTTAAATTATTTTTCATAGATTCTCAACTCTTAAAAGGTCTCAACTTCGACCCATCAAATACAAAGATACAAACTATCTTGACAATGGAGAAGCTATAAGATATTGTGATAAACACCAAAACATGATCTAAAGATATGATCCAAGTAGATAAATAGGCATGGGATGCTCTTACAACCATTTTTTAAGGGAAAAATTAGTCCACTATTCTTAACCTTCAATCATTAAGAATGGGAGATGTAGAGAGTATATAATAATTTATTTGTAGTCTTATAGATCTAAAGACCTAATGGAATGCTATAAGATAAAAAATTTAAAATAAGTTCTTAGTTCCAATCATACTTTAAGATTTATTATATTCCTTTTGAGTGCTTACCACCTCCTTTCAAATCTCTAATAGAGTGGTTTCCTTTGAACATTTGGTCAAGGTGCTACAAGATGGAATGGAATGCTATAAGATAAAAAATTTAAAATAAGTTCTTAGTTCCAATCATACTTTAAGCTTTATTATATTCCTTTTGAGTGCTTACCACCTTCTTTCAAATCTCTAATAGAGTGGTTTCCTTTGAACATTTGGTCAAGGTGCTACAACAAGAAGAAAAAATCAATAAATTAAGGGATTATATGCCAAATAGTGTACTAATTTGTCAAAAATCTAGGAAATAGAAAATTTAAAAGGATTCTTCATGGAAAGGTTCTTCAAAAAAATTACTTCTTCATCGTCATAATAGAAGCAACCTTAGATGCCAAATAGGTATTAACATAAATATGAATGAGAAGGATATGAAACCAACTATTTTTGGTACAATGAAGCCATATAGGATGATAAATCCTACAAACCTTAGTAGAAGAAGCAATAGTATAGGTCATGCTCCAAATAGAAGAAACAAAAATAACATGTTTCTATTGAAGAGTCAAATAAATATTCTAAACAAGCATACAAAGAGTCAAGTTTATATTTTGAACATACACACAAAGTACTTAGTATAAAAGATACCACTACACCCACAAATGATGTTTGGTACATTTATTATCATACTAGCAAGTACATGACAAGGGAAAAATAATGGTTTGCTACCTAGGAAGAAAAATAAGGGAAACCAATGATTGTTTCTACTAATCAAACCTACAAGGTGAAAGTAGAAGGTGATAGTTCAATTCATCTTCTAGATGGACAATGCACTATCAAAAAGGTCCTCTGTGTCTTAAGACTAGACAACAACTTGTTATTTGTAGCCATTAATTGGGTGACCTTGAATCACAAGTCTCTTTAAAAAGACCCTAAACTTTACCAAGGTCCAAGTTTTATCAATTTACTAAGTTCCAATTAAGTAATCAATAGTTGGTTTATTGAAGGAGAAGCATAAGTGGTAAATTACATTCAAAAGTCCTTATTTGATGGCCTTTTCCATTGGATAAAAGTAATAAAAGAAAGAAAAGTTTTAAAATTCAACATACTCTTAAAGCCTAATCAACTCGTATTAATCTACTAAAAACTATTTTCAATTTATTGATATTTGATGATGTTAAACGATATCATTAGAATGCTTGGATATACTAATTGTAGAAAAATATTTAGTGATGTAGAGATATTACATTACCTTTGCATTTATTGACAAGAGGACCACTCACTCACCAACAAGAGAGTAAAATAGAAAAGGTTATAAAGTTTGATTAGAAATTTCTTATAATCAAGTCTTGTACTTATCATGAAAATTCATAAGTTGATATGATGTTGGATGATCATCATATTGTCCTTTATAAATCCAATGATCTAACACATTTTTATTATATTATCTAAAAAAATATATTTAACATATAAATACCTTATAAATTAAATATACCATTAATACCCAGGTGTTGTAGGTGAGTTGGAGAGGAGAGGGTAATCCTCCAAGGGAGGTCCCAGGTTCGAATCTCCACCCTACCAAAAAGTTGTATTGGGTACCCAAAATCCAATTGATAATGTTGGTGCAAGCAGGATTGGATGCGACTCCCGAGTGACTTTGACGGTGTAGAACCCCCTGTTCGTGGTCTTTTCATGGTCTCTTAGACCAATGCGGCCCCACAAGGGGTTTTTCGCTTTAAAAAATAATATATACCATTAATAAAAATTTAATATAAAAATATTAAGATTAAAAATATTTAAATAATTTGATAAAATTCATATCTAAAAATCAACTCCTTTAGGCCTAGTTCACCAATTTTTTATTTTTATTTTTAATAATACTTCTTATACACATCCATACACATCCATGCATGAAGGTTAAATTTGGGTCTCATCCATAATACAACATCCATATCTAAAAATCAACTCCTTTAGGTATAGTTCACGAAATTTTTATTTTTATTAATATTTATTATACACATTCATGCATGAAGTTTAAATTCGGGTGAAGGTTAAATTTGGGTCTCATCCACAATACATGTGGCATCCTAGTTCACCAGTTTTTTATTTATTTTTATTTATTTTCTATGTACACATCCACCCCTCACACACTCATCCACATCATGATTTGAACAAATCCAAACACGCTGTCCCGGAGATCCATGTATAAAGGTTAAACCCATATCTCACCAATACAAGTAACATCACCTACTCCATGGTTTGGGCTCAAGCCCAAAGGTGCTGTCCGCTTGGAACATTTTTTTATTTTTATTTTTATCAGTGCTTCTTATACCCGAATCTCACACATAATATAAATGACATCCTTACACTAAAAATTTTGTTCTATTCTTTTTATTTTAAGCTATTCTCTGCCGACGCTATAAATATGCTTCAAGGGTTTTAATTTTAATGGTTGTATTATGGTAAATTTGTTCATATATTAGAAAATAAAGACATACGTGTGCATCGAGTGCGAATGTGTGAATTTTCAAGAGCGTGATCTCTGACATCCAAGCGAAAGACATGCGATTTACTTAGGGGTTGAAGAATTCGGTAAGAGCGTTTTTTTGTTTGAGTATTGGTTTCTTTTCCTTTCTTACACTCATAACATTTTATTTTATTTCATTTCAAAGTTCAACAATTCAACAAATTGTTGAAAATTCCAATACAAGTTTTTGAGAATAATAAATATATTGAATCTCCTAAAGCGGTGACTTTGTAATCGATCTTCTTACCAATCTATTTGTTTTTGAATGAACCTGATTTGTTTCTTTGAAGGCACACCATTTCATACTCATTTCGGTTTGGTTCAACCAACCAAGCTAGAATTTTATTGTTCTGAAGTAAAGGAAGAGAAGCTGATTAAAATGGAGAAGAGGAACACAGAAACTGTAATGTCTGAAATACCACAGCATGTGAAAGAGGAAATACTAATTTTGCTTCCTATGGACACTATAATTCGTTTCTTTGAAATTTCTAAAGAGTGGAACGCTCTATTGGCTTCTTCCCGGTTTATATACAAGTGGAATCACCTTTCAAACAGGAGCAGTCCATGGTTATTATTGTGCGGGCCTGGGGAAGGCTACCGAGTGTATTGCTTTTCCGAGTGTAGATGGAAGTTCAAAAATTTAGAAAAATTTCCGTGGGGTAGAGTTAATTTCTTTTGCGGAGGATCTGAAAATGGACAACTTCTAGCAAACACCTCAATGGGTTGTCAACAAAGACTTTGTCTTTACAACCCACTGAACAAGGCACTTTCTGAAATTTCTTTTCCTCTGAGACCTCCATATAATAACAGTTTCTACCACGCATGCATTGTGAGAGGGGATTGTGGAGACACATGCATAGTGGCGATACAGCGTTTCAGGGGCCAACGTGATACTTCATCGAATTCTTGGGCCAACGTGCTCTCCTTGCCAAGGATTATCAATTTTCTTTCAGAAGTTGTTTTTCAGAATGGATTGTTTTTCTGCCTTTCGTATTACCCACGGTACTCTCCGACATATGTTATTATGGTTTTCGAGTATAAAAGAGCGGAGAAATACATACCAGATGTGGGTATTTTGCAGGTGCCTCGGTTGGCGCAACATCCGTCTCGAGACTTCAATTACAAGTTCTTTAAATGTGGGTCTTCCATGATATTTGCTTGTTTGTTCCGCAGCAATGGTATCTACGATTCAGTTATCTGGGAGCTTCAATTTAAATCAAAGGAAGATTACAATTGGAAGGAAATAACAAGGATTCCTCCACATATGTGGGCGTCCTACTTCTTTGGCGGGGCGACCTACGACTTTGCCGGGGTAGGTGAATTTATCTGTGTAATAGAGCAATCGATTAAAGAGGTGAAAGTGGCAACATACAATAAAAGACAGGATTCATGGCTGCTTCTTCCTCCTGTTCCAGTTTCGATCCACCTACAGCCGCCTTTACGAACATGGAGGCAAAAATTTTACAGTGCTATAGCCTTACATCCAAGGCCTGATATTCAGTTAAGTTGAATCAAATAGGAATACTCAATTTTAAACTAATTGAAGGTACTATGATAAGGCCCGTGAGGATCGCTCTTAACCATTATTTTTTATTTTTTTCTACTTATTCATTATTGATTTTATGAATGGTTGATTTGTTTCAAAGAATGTTTTTTTAATATGTGTGAACTTAAAAATGTGTAATTTTTTTTTTTTTTATATTCATTATTGATTTTATAAATGGTTGATTTGTCTTAAAGAATGTCTTTTTAATATGTGTGAACTGAAACTTTAACACAGTCTACAATTTAAACTTTGGACCTTTTCAAGAAAAGTTAAAACCCTGACAAAATGTTAAATAATATAATATTATCAAAAGAAATTAAAACTCTTTATAAAATTAATTTTAAATTTATTTAATAGATTATTTATTTGATAAGAGAAGTTTTGTTCTTTAAGATCTAAATTTATTAATTATTAATTTATTTTTATAACTAATTAACATGTAAATTTTTATTTTAAAAGTAAAATTATAATTAAAATTATTATAAATTAGTCAAATTCTATAAATATGTTAATTATAATTAAAAAAATTAATATGTTATTATTTATTTATATAAATATTTAGTATATAATTGGCTTAATGGTTGATGTTAGTATATTAATCTTTATTGTATAATTACCTAATTTTAGATATTTTTAAATTTTTGTATGAGTACAAATATTCTTTAATTCAACATCTTCTTCACATTTTTTCTATAGCAACCTTTACACTACCAAAACTTTACCCTTACTATCTATGCATTGCATCTTAGCAGAGTAATATTTCCAAAACATTGCACTATCATAATCATAATCTACTTTACCAAAATTGGATTGCTAGTTTCCTTATTCAAATACAAGTGTAGCCACAAAAATTATAATAAATAGTTTATATGAAAACACATTATTGTTATAAAATAAAATAAACATTACCAATGAAAAAGGTTACAGTAAATCTTAATCATTATTTGATTTAGGCAGTCAACATTTTCTTATGAGCTTCAACTAAACTTACTACTTCTAACCATGGAAAGGAGAATTTAAATTCATGACTATAAATCAAAAACCTTTTATTGGCTAGCATATTTGCATATTTTTTCATGTTCCTTAATGTATGTGTAAACCCTATTTCTTTAAACTCTTTAGCAAGATCTAGAGTTCCACAATTATCTCTTGTATGTTCCATGGAGCCTTTACTTTCCTCAAAATTTCATTTATTACTGAGGGAATCATCTTACATCCATACTCTATTGTATCTTCTAGTGATTTAAAATTTAAAGGACTAAATTTTAGTGTGACTAGAGATCATTTCTTACTCACTCTAGAAATATCTTACATTCTAGAAATTTTCCATTTAATTGCATTAATTCCTATATTGGGAGTCATTTCTTCATTGTGTACCTACAATATTTCCTTGCACTTGTTATCCTACCTCCATATTTTCATCCATGGCTACTTGCATACCCAAAAGTGCTATTTTAGTTCCTTTACTTCCATTATTATGCCATAATTCCCTCCTCTTCTAGAATATTTATATTCCAAATATTTTATTGGTGAAGGTAATTATAAGAGTTGATTTAGGGTATATTTTTATGTTTATTTATAGTTCATATTTTCATTAGTATTAGGTATAATACAAGGTACATTTAATGTTTTTTTCTTTATATTTGAATGCATTTTAGTATCAATTGTTGAAAGCCCAATATTCGATGTCTTTTGTGAAGTTTGTATGTGCCATATTTTTGTTGTATATAAGTTTTTTAAAAGTTTTTCTTATTAGTATAAGGTTGTGTTAATTTTCTCAGGAACTAGTACCATATTCACTAACTAAAATGCTAGGATTATTTCATTAGTGAATATTATAATTCATCAACAAGATCATTTCAACATCAAGCATGCGTCCCAATTGGATCTTGAATTTTGTTACCTATTTTACAAGGCGGGTGGAAATAATCCTACATAAGAAACCAAACCAAAATTTGACCATACAATTATTGAAAAATATTATCACAAGATTTTGGATACCTATAGTGATGATCATGGAGAATGTCAATATCTTCATGAGATCAAAAGCTACTTAATCATATTTTTAGCATGGTATATTCATGAAGACTTTTTCAAACTACTATTTTTAATAAAATTTATTGGTAGGTCAATAAATTAAAGCATATTTTAACTCTTCAAAAGCAAATAGCAGAATCATAAATAGATTATCACACTTAGTTAAAAAATGCACTATAGTTTGATAGAGTGATTCTAAAATCTTCAATCAAAAACTCTTTATACAAGCTTCAAACAAAGAAATAAGCAATGTTGTTAATAATTTTGAAACTTCCACAATTACAATGACAAATTCAATTGGAATTAAAATATGCTCACACATAGCCTAAACATATCAGAATAAATGAGGTTCTATTAATTGAATATGAAAAAAATTATTCCTATAAGTTTGATATCTACAAATATTCTATCAAGCATGTGCTTGATAAAAAGGCCACTCAATACCCATGGTGGATGTGTATAAGAAGTATTACTCAAAAACAAAGGCCACTCAAATTGAGTCCAAAGTCGATCATTTGGTGCCCAAGTGATAGAAGGATCAAGTGAACCCACAAAAATCATATCAAGTTTAATTCTTTCTAGAGTGGTCCATTCCAAATCAAAAATATCTAAGGCATAAGCACATATGAATTGAAAATAATGATTATCCAAAAATTATTCATTTCTATGATTGAGTAGTCCCTCAAGCCTCTATAATTGACCAGAGGATGAGGCCTCAATTGTATACACCTATAGAGTCCCCCTTATTCCTTTCATATTTATCTTCCTTAATTATTACACACACATATTCATATAGAGATAAAGATTAATAAATTATGATAAATAATATTTAAAATTTTATCTTGAAATTTTTATCTAAATAACTTTATTGATTCATTGAAAAGGGTCTAGATTGATCAAATACATTGATTCTCTAAACCTTATATAGGAATAGTTCATGAGGTTGATAAAGGTGACAATATCATCATGACATCATCATCATCATGAACAATGACATAGCCTTATCTAATGGCTAATCAATGATTACCAATGGGGAAGTGAAGAGAAGATCATTGATGTGGTAAACTTATCATCATAATTTTTTACTTAGCTTCCCATGACATAATCCAAATGCTTGATCAATATGAAAAGAGCCAACTTATATGATAAGTCTCAATAAACACTAACCCATTAAGAGATCATGTTAGATGTCCTGATAACATAAGTGTCTAAAAATTTAGATCTTTAACTTTGAAAACCATATTATGCATGCCAAGGAAATTTATGATGCATTGAAAATAGTTTAAAGGTGATTTGTGTGTGTGTGAAAGGTTATGAATCTGGTAAGAGTGAAAATGATATTATAATAGGTGACTTAACTAATCCATATTTAATTTATTATGGTTGATGACTCTATAATGTGCATGCAAAATAATTTATAGTACTGAATTTAGTAAGGGTAAAGGCTATAATAAGGGCTCACCATAACATATGAAAATTATTGAAGCACTTACAATAGAGTTGAGCACCCACTATGATCTCAATCCAATAGTGACGAATCCTAAAAAATTAAGCCCAATTCATGTGTTGAAATTCAAAAGGAAATATAACTATGGTTTTAATTTGAAGATTAAACTTTATAGAGAAGTAAATTCAATCATTAGAGGACATCTTCAACTAGTTATGGATTTTAAGGGATTTTTCTCCTAGTTGTAAATATAGAGCTGTTGTAGACAAAGGAGTATCAAATTAAAAATTTAAGCTAAAGAGAACCATTGAAAATTTATTTCAACTAGTTAATCATGCCATTAATTGGATGACATTGAATCACAAGTTTGTTTAAAAAGACCCTAAACTTTACCAAGGTCCAAGTTTTGTCGATTTACTAAGTTCCAATTAGGTAATAAATAGTTGGTTTATTGAAGGAGAAGCATAAGTCGTTTATTATTTATTATATTAAAAGTTCTTTGGCCGTCCCCATTGGATAAAAGTAATAATTTTTTTTTTTAAATTCACGACTCTCAAAGGCCTAATCAACTCATGTTAATCTACTACTAAAAACTATTTTTAATTTGTTGATATTTAGTAGTGTTATTTAATGATATCATTAGAATAATTGGATATATTAATTGTAGAAAAATATTTAGTAATGTAGAGATATTACATTGTCTTTATTGAAAAGAGGACCAGTGACTCACCAAGAAGAGAGTAAAATAGAAAAATGTTATAAAATCTGATTAGAAATTATTTGTAAATCTTATACTTATCATGAAAAGTTTATGAATCCAATGATCTAACACATCTTTATGATGGTTAAGCGTTTTTCTAGTTAGGAATTTACAAAAAATACACCAAGGTTAGGTATTTATCAAGAAGACACCAAGGTTCAAACCTCGAGGGTAGTCTGTTTGCAAAGGTAGTAGTCTGATCTAAATCTTCTAAGTGCGCACCAGATCGACAATGATGATACTAATATGAGTGATTGGTGGTCCCCTTCACACCTGTTCAACAATAAAGAAGCAAAATAGATTTGATGGAAGCAACTCATGTATTTTGAGTCTTGCACTTGTTACTAAAAATAATATGGTTGTGACCAACTCTCCTATGTAACCGAGAGAAAAAAATCTATTTAACATTTAAATACCTTATAAATTAAAGATACCATTAATAAACATTTGAGATTAATAAACATTTAATATCCCCATGTTACACCTATGTGGTTAGGGCTTTGACTTTATTTTTGGAGAGGTTCAAACCACCATGGTGCATGGTGTGTGAGTGAGTTTGTGTGTAAAAGAAATATAATTACGTTAAAATTAAATGTATTTAAATAATTTAATACCCAGGTTCAAATCTCTCCTCTCACATGTTGCGGATATGTTGTATATAGGATATGTTGTATATAAAAGGTTCCTCATCAAAAAATAAATAAATAATTTAATAACTTTATTTATTTTATTTTTTTTTATTTTTTATTTTTTTAAATTTGTTAAAATATAACTTATTTGTCCTAGGGTACAATGTAATGGTTCAATATTTGGCTCTTCTTCAAAAGTTCCAAGGTTAAAACCGTGGTGTGGGGGCGAGTATGTGAACGGGTGGGTGTGTGGTGGTTATGTGTTAAATTCCCTATTGATAAGCATAGCTTTGAGCTTTAGTAGGGTCATGGTTGGGAAAAGCCTACTCAACCCTCTAGGTTGGTCGTAGGGGTTTCTCACACTAACCAAATAATATCTAAAAATCATCTCCTTTAAACTTACTCCCCTAATTTTTTTTTTTTTTAATTAATATTTATTATACACATCCTGGCATCCTTACTTATTTGAAAGTTTTTCTTTTAAACTCATGAAATACAACTTATTTAATAATATCCCTATCTAAAAATCAACTCCTTTAGCCTATTTCTCTAATTTTTTTTATTTTATTAATATTTTTTATACACATCCATGTATGGGTGCTAAACCTGTGTCTTACCGACAATGCAAAGGTTAACTTGACAATGCAAGTGACATTTTTTTTTTTAGTAGGTAAAAGTAAATTTTATTTACTTTACATATTGAAGGGGCTTGACCCTATTTACATATGGAATAGTTGCATAAAATTTGCAGACGATACAAATATGAACATGTCAGGCCACAAGGCTGGCAAAAATACAAAAAGAAACAAGCCCTCTAACCCAGGCATCCCAAAACCAGAAACAAATGTAACTGAGCAACATAGAAAAATAAAGGAAACCCCCCTCTAAAACCACTAGAACTGCCATTGTCATTTCCCAGTATCCTGGGACTTGTCATGCTCTCTTCTCATGGCTACAACTAGTCTTTGTTTGGCTGCACCATTTATTCCTCTCGTGTTTTAGGAGAGGACTTTCATTTAGAACTCTTGGATGTTTTCTTGCCCCCTTTTCCTTGTTGAGCAGGGGGTTTGGTTCTTTTGCCTACATTATTTGAGCTTCTTGCTCCTTCCTGAAAGAGCGTTCTTTGGGTCCCATTGGCTATGTCTTTCATGTGTCTTTGTTCCTCCTGTCTGAATCCATCGGTCAGCATTTATTTTTTTCTTTCCCCACATCCATCTAGGATTTTTTGTAGCTTCAGGTTTGTCTGGGGCTCCTTTGCTCAGGGGACGATATATCCTCGTCCTCATAGTCAGAGATGACGGGTTCGAAGGGGGCTGGTGAGGCTAGGGTTTCATGGATCGAGAAGGGAGAAATATGGGGTGGGTTGGAGGGAGGCTTCGAAGGGTTCCCAAGGGAGCTAGGGCTTGAGGAGGGAGGGGGGATGGGAGTTTGCTTGGCCAGGGTAATAGTCTGGGAAGGGCAGGGAGGGATGATAGAAAGGTTTTGTAGGATCGAGGGGATGGCCATCGGCGCAGAGCTCCTAGGGATATTCCCTTCCTCAATGTCCTCGATAGAAATAGAATTTTATAAAGCACTAAATTTATTGACCATGGGAACAAAGGTACTTGCCTTATGAGCGAGTTGTCCCAACGGGGGTTTGGCGATGGTTCTGTTCTACACTGGAGGAATGGAATACTGGCGATGGTTCATCGTTCTCAACTGATCCTCAGAGCAGGCCATTTGGGGTGGGAATCAGAGCTTGGGATACTGCGATGGGAGTTGACCCTGGGATTGACATTCAAGGCAAAAATCTAGTTTTTTTCATAGATGAGCATCTGTTTCCACTTGAAGTCCCCATAAATTAGGTTCAGGTGATCTGGCAGTTGGCTCTCCAGATTCACATTTACACACACACACGCCTGGGTTAGACGGGTCCTTGCACAGGTGGTCGGGTCAATGGCCACGAGTTTTCTAATGGCCTTGGAAAGACCCTGGAGGGCATCTTCATAGAAGAAGTGGGTTGGGAGATTCGAGAGCCTGACCCAGATGCGGGCAAAGTTGATATTCTGGTAATTGGGATCAAATTTTGCTTGCCACTTTTTCAAAAATAGACTTTGCCTTCCAAAGAACCATGGGCCTCCGGATAAGATGTGTTCAGCATCTTCCTGGGTGTTGAGCTGAATCATGAAAATCCCTCTGGTCATTGTTGAGATATCCATATTCCTCAAGGTTTTCCACTTGGATGCAGCCCATCTGTGAATGGCGTCCATATCGGGGAGGCCTTCGATAAATTTTCCCACTAGGGAGTGGGTGTCTCGGGACTCATAGCCCTCCATAAGGCTTTTAGGGCACAAAACGTCACTTCCATGGGTGATGAATTCGTTTACCGCGGATGAGGGAAGGAACCACTTTTTCTATAAAAGATAAGCGAATGATGCTTTCCCACTAAGAATTCCACCATCGAAGAGTTGGAGGGCTGCATGGAGATTCCCGTCTCCTCCTAAAAATAGACCGATTCGAACGCAGACCATGGGCTCAATCCCGCTAAGGTTCAGGGCATTGCAGTCCCCGAACTCAAAAATGCTTGGCGACATCATGGGAAACCTTTACGTTCCACATTCATTCGTCGCACTAGTCCCTAACAGCCAAAATACTAGCGGTGCAGGGGAGTCTGATGACGACGCTGAAATATAATGTAATTTATATATCTTGCTTAAGAAATGAAATTTTCTTTTAATAATGCAAGTAGCATCCTTATTTGATTTGAAATTTTTTTTTGTTAACTCATGAAAATACAACTTATTTAATAATATCCATATTTAAAAATCAACTCCTTTAGCCTACTCCCTTAAAAAATATTTTTCTTTTTTTAATTTTTTTTTTTTTTTTTAATTAATATTTCTTATACACATTCATGAGTGAGTGTTAAACATAGGTGTGAGCGACAATGCAAATGACATCATTATTGATAGATCACTCCTTTAACCTACTCTCCTATTTTTTTTTTTATTAATATTTTTTATACACATCCATACATGAATTGAATGTTAAATCTGGGTCTTACTGAAAATACAGATGACATCCTTATAAATAGATGACATGCACGCAAATTTATGCTAAAAATTTTGCTCAACATTGTTTTGATTAAGTTATTCTAGCTATTCTCTTCCGACGCTATAAAATATGCTTAAGGGTTTTAATTTTAATGGTTGTATTATGATAAATTTGTTTATATATTAAAAAATAAAGACATAGGTGCATCCAGTGCGAATGTGTGGATTTTCAAGAGCCGGATCTGTAACATCTCTTCGCTTTACATAGAGGTTGAAGGATTCGGTAAGAGCCTTTTTCGTTTTGTTTGAGTATTGGTTTCTTTTCCTTTCCTGCACTCATAACATTTTATTTTATTTCCTTTTCAAAAAAAAAATTAATTCAATAATTTGTTAAAAATTTGAATATAGTTATTTGAGAATCATAAATCTATTGAATCTGCCTGATATTCTGTTAAGTTGAATCGCCAGCAATGCTCAATTTTAAACCAATTGGTGGTTGTTATTTTTTTAAACCCATAGAAATTAAACTTTTAGATTTAGCCCGCAGAAAATATTCGATATTCTATGATACGGTCCGATGATCGGTCCTAGCCATTAATTTTGTGCTGGTTATTTATTATTGAATTTATCAACCCTTGATTTGCTGTGTATGTGTGAATTTAAAAAGAGGTAAACTGTTAGATTTCTGCTCGGAGAAAATATTCGAAATACAATGATAAGGTCTCGTGCTAGTTAATTATTATTGAATTTATCAACCGTAGATTTGCAGTGTATGTGTGAATCTGTTAAAGAATGTTATCAGAAGAACTATTTATAAAATTAAATTTTACGTTTATCTACTAGACTTGATAGTAGAAGTTTTGTTTTGTAAGAAATAAATTTATTAATAAATAGTTTATTTTTATAATTAATTAAATTGTAAAGTTCTATTTTTATAGTAGAGGTTAAACTGTTAGTTTTTAGCCCCGATATAATATTCGATATACTATGATAAGGTCCTGTGATCGCTCTTGCGCCGGTTATTTATTATTGATTTTATCAGCGGTTGATTTGCATGAATTTAAAAATTGTTAAAGAGTTCTAAGAATGTTATTAGAAGAATTCTTTATAAAATTAATTTTAAGTTTGTTTACTAGACTTGATAGTAGAAGTTTTGTTTTTTAAGTTCTAAATTTATTAATAAATATTTTATGTTTATAATTAATTAATGTAAAGTTTTATTTTAAAATTATAACTATAATTATTAATAAAAATTATTTTAAAATATTATTTTTTAAATGAGTTAAGAAGGATTTTGATCTCCTTATATTAAGTGGGGTTTGAACTTTGGACCTTTCAAACAGAGGCTAAAGTCATTATCACTGTAGTAAGCTTCAACTATTTTTTTAATATATTATTTTTTTAATTTATTTTTGGCTAGATAATAATGGGTAGTAAAGGTAGGCCAACATCCTATACCACCTCCAGTGTAATCCTAGAGTGACTTAGTATAAGCCTTAGGTAATTCCTCTTTCCCCTCCAACTATTTTTAGTACTTAGTTGTTAATGGATATAGTTTTTTCAAGGGTGTCATCAATTTGTGTAAGAATGCATCCAATGATTCAATCATTTTATAATTGTACTAGAATATAGTTATATGGATTCTAACTTAAATATTAAGTTTAGAAGTAATCTACTATAGTATATTTATCAAAATTTTAAATTTTAGAATTTTCAACATTGACTATGTTTATAATCAAGTACAATTGGATGAATAAAATATCAAATGACCATCATTTCACAATGTTTTCATTTTTTTTCTTCTTCTTTGTAATGTTATTATGTAAAGCATTCTAGTACTCATTTTATAATTTCTTCTTCCACTATGTTCTACCATCCAATTTTCCTTTTAAAGACTCAAATATGTTTGATAAGTTTCATCATAATTTTGAATGTTTCAAATTGAAAAATAAAGCTTTGATAATATATTATGTTGATGGGAGAGCAATTAATATTCTTATTAAAGTTTTCAAAGAGGAAACAACATAATAATTGTTAATGGAACTCAGTAAGGTCATATTAATTCAACATACTACTTTTACTCCTTGATTTGTGGATATAGTCACATGTGATACGGTATGGATTATTTCATATATGGTCGTTTCAAAATGATATGATAACTCAATGTGATGTATTTAAAAACACATGTACACTATAGAAGTACAACATAAATTATCTTATTCACAATTCTCCTTCATTGGTTCTTCACGATAAACTTCATGCTTTGACATTTTTCTACCATACGTTATGACTGCAATGGGATTAAATCTACAAAGATAATATTTCAAATTTCTTAATTTCTTTTATTAGTTCTTGATGAATTAACTTTATCTCTTGTTTATATCATCCTCCTAGTTTATATGAGAATGTATTTTCTCATGATCTAACATTTAAAGGACTAACTTGTAGTGTGACTAGAGATCATTTCTTACTCATTCTACAAATATCTTACATTCTATAAATTTTCTATTTCATTACATTACTTCCTATATTGGGATTCATTTCTTCATTGTGTACCTACAATATTTCCTTGCACTTATTCTCCTACCTCCATATTTTCATTCATGGCTACTTGCCTACCTAAAAATACTATTTTAGTTCATTTACTTCCATATCTGATGCCATAATTCCCTCCTCTTCTAGAATATTTAGATTCCAAATATTTTATTGGTGAAGGAAAATATAAGAGGTGATTTAGGGTATAGTTTTATGTTTATTTATAGTTCATATTTTCATTAGTATTAGGTATAATATTGGATGTATTTAATGTTTGTTTCTTTATAGTTGGTGTCTTGAAAGCCCAGTATTTGATGTCTTTTGTGAAGTTTGTATGTGCCATATTTTGGGTGCATATAAGAATTTTCAAAGTTCCTCTTAGTTGTATACGGTTGTGTTAATTTTCTCATATCAAGGGGAACTAGTACCATATTGACTAATTATAATGCTAGGATTATTTCATTGGTGAGGATTATAATTCATCAATGATATCATTTCAACATCAAGTATACGTCCCAAAAAAAAATTTAACATGAAAAATCCCTTGTGGGACTGCCTTGGTCTGAGAGACCACAACCAGGGGGTTCTACACCATCAAAGTTACTCAAGAATTGCACCCGTATCTGCCCGCACCAACATTATCAATTGGATTTTGGGTACCCAATTCAAATTTTTGGTAGGGTGGAGATTTGAACCTGGGACCTCCCTTGGAGGATTGTCCTCTCCTCTCCAACTCACCTACAACATATGGGTAAGTTTATGTTCCAATTGGATCTTGAATTTTGTTACCTATTTTACAAGGTGGGTGGAAATAGTCCTACATAAGAAACAAAACCAAAATTTGACCATGCAATTATTGAAAGGTATTATCACAAGATTTTGGATACCTATAGTGGTGATCATGGAGAATTTCAATACCTTCATGAGATCAAAAGCTATTGAATCATCTTTTGAGCATGTCATATTCATGAATATTTGCTTAAACTACTATTTTAAACTAATTTTTGGGTAGGTCAATAAATTAAAATATATTTTAATTCTTCAAAATAAAAATAGCAAAATTATAAATATATTAACACACTTAGTTCAAAAATGCACTACATTTTGATAGAGTGAATCTAAAATCTTAAATAAAAAAAAATTATACAAGCTTCAAGCCAAGAAAGAGGTAATGTTGTTAATAATTTTGGAACTCCCATAGTTACAATTGCAAAGATAATTGAAATTAAAATATGTTTACACATAGCTTAAACATATCAAAATAAATGAGGTTTTATTCTTTCAATATGAAAAAAGTCTTCCCAGAATTTTGATGCCTAAAAATATGTTATCAAGCATGTGCTTGATAAAAAGGCCACACAAATTGAGTCCAAAGTCTATCATTTGGTGCTCAAGTGATGGAAGGATCAAGTGAACCCACAAAAAGCATATCAATTTTAATTCTTTGTAGAGTAGTCCATTCCAAATAAAAAATATCTAAGGCATAAGCACATATGAATCGACAATAATGAATGTCCTTTTATTTCTACAGTTGAGTAGTCCCTTAAGCCTCTTATATTGAGAACTCAATTGTATACATCTATAGAGTCTCCCCCTTATTCCTTAATCATTAAACACATATACATATAGAGATAAAGAGTAATAAAGTCTAATAAAGGATATTTAAAAAATTTCTATCTTGAAAACCCATCAATCCACTAAATAACCTTATTGATTCATTGAAAAGGGTATACATTGATCGAGGATACTGATTCTCTAAACCTTATATCATCAATTTGTTGCAGGATTAGTTCATGAGGTTGAGAAATGCGACAATATTATCATGACATCATCATCATCATCATCATTATAAAATACATAGCCTTATCCAATGACTAATCAATGATTACCAATGGGGAAGTGAAAAGAAGATCATTGACATGGTAAATTTATCATCATATTTTTTTACTTAGCTTCCCATGACATAATCCAAATGCTTGATCAATATGAGAAGAGCCAACTTATATGATAAGTCTCAATAAAAAACTAACCCATTAAGAGATCATGATAGATGTCTTGATAACATCAGTGTCTAAGGATTTAGATCTTTAACTTTGAAAATCATTCTATGCATGCAAATGAAATTTATGATGCATTGAGAATGGTTTAAATGTGATATGTGTGTGAAAGGTTATGACATTGGCATGAGTGACAATAAAATTATAATAGGTGACCTAACTAATTGAAGAGATTTACAGAAACTTATTCCATAATGCTAAAGCAGAATTAAATAACTTAGAAAGAAAAATGATAACTCACAATAAACATGCACATATGACACACGAGATTTACCCTTGTTCACCTGATGTGGGCTACTCCAGCAAAACAAGAGCCCCTCCTCCTTGATATTATTATTCTCTTCCTTACCCAAAAATGGGACATTACAATAAAATATAAAGGAAACTATCACAACCCTAAACCACTATGTGGTATTAGACTACAACGGGCACAATACCATGGGCTAAACCACCCACACCCACCAACCACCCACCAAACGATGGAATCTCGACAATCACTCCGCCAATCACTCTGGAAAAAGGGGGGAAAAAATTTTAGCGTTGTCGAAAACTGCCTTCGGCGTGGCCGGGGGGGGTACCACCCCCCGAACCCCCCGAGCACCCCCGAGGAGGGCTTTGCCCTCCTCTTGAGGAGCTCCGCTCCTCTTACCCTCTCATGCCTGTCGTACGAGATTTCCTCGACAAAGGATGAGATACATCCAACACTAATCCACATTGATTTGATTTATTGTGGTTTTTAACTCTAGAATGTGCATTTGGAATAATTTATATTACTAAATTTAGTTAAGGGTAAAGGCTATAGTAAGGGCTCACCACAACATATGAAAATTATTGAATCACTTACAATAGAGTTGAGCATCCACTATAATCTCAATCCAATAGTGACCACTCCTAAAAAATTAAGCCTAATCCAAGTGTTGAAATTCAAAGGGAAATATGACTATGATTTTAATTTGAGGATTAGAATTTATAAAGAAGTAAATTCATTCATTAGAGGATATCATCAACAAGTTATGGATTTTAAAGGGTGTTTTTCCTAGTTGTAAATATAGAGTTGTTGTAGACAAAAGGGTAACAAATTAAAATTTAAGTCAAAGAGCACCATTGAAAAATTATTTCAACAAGTGAATCATGTCATTAATTGGGTGATTTTGAATCATAAGTCTCTTTAAAATACCCTAAACTTTACCAATGTCCAAGTTTTATCAATTTACTAAGTTTCAATTAAGTAATCAATAATTGATTTATTGAAAAGTGGTAAATTGTTTATTATATTCAAAGGTCCTCATTTGATGGCCTTCCCCATTGGATAAAAGTAATAAAAGAAGGAAAAAAATTTAAACTCAAAGACCCAATCAACTCATTTTGATCTACTAAAAATATTTTCAATTTATTGATATTTGGTGATGCCATGTAATGTAATGATATCATTAGAATGCATAGATATACTAATTGTAGAAAAATATTTAGTGATGTAGAGATATTACATTACCTTTATTGACAAGAGGACCACTCACCGACAAGAGAGTAAAATAGAAAAGGTTATAAAATCTTATTAAAAATGTTTTATAACCAAGTCTTGTAATTATCATGAAAAAGTCATAAATTGATATCATATCGTTCTTTTTTAATCTAATGATCTAACATATTTTTATTATATTATATAAAATATATATTTAACATTTAAATACCTACCCAGGTATTGTGCGTGAGTTGGAGATGGTAGGGCAATCCTCTAAGGGAGGTCCCTGGTTCGAATTTCCACCCTACCAAACACACATTGGGTACCCAAAATCCAGTTGATTATGTTGGTGTGGTCAGTAAGTGATTTTGATAGTGTAGAAACCCCTCATTGTGGTTTCTCAAACCAAGGCCACAAAGGGTTTTTTTTGCTAAATTCAAAAATATTAAATACCTTATAAATTAAAGATACCATTAATAAAAATTTAAGATTCGTCTGTGTTGTTAGGGCTTTGGGCTTTCTTTGAGGAGATGTTCAAACCACCAAGGGACGTGGTGTATGTGTGTGTGAGAGCTTATGTACAAAATTATCTAAATTCAAAAACATTTAAATACCTTATAAATTAAAGATACCATTAATAAAAATTTAAGGCCCCGTGGACACCGATATGGTTAGGAATTTGGGATTTCTTTCGAGAGACCCAGGTTCAAACCACCATGGAACATGGTACCCAAATTCAAACCACCATGGAACATGATGTGTGTGCAATTAAACTTGTGTACAAAAAATAAAATTAATATAAAAATATTAAGATTTAAATAATTTAATAACTTTATTTTATTTAAAAGTTTTTTTTATTTTTTTTATTTTTAAAACTCGTTAAAATAGAATTTATTTAACACCATCCATACCTAAAAATCAACTCCTTTAAACCTACTCTTAATATTTTATTTTTATTTTTATTAATATTCTTATATACAACTTGCATTGTTAATAATAGACCACAATTAAACTTAAGTCTTACGGACAATTCAAGTAGCATTGTTACTAATAGACCACAATTAAAGCTAAGTCTTACGGACAATGCAAGTAGCATTGTTACTAATAGACCACATGCACGCAGATTTACGCTAAAAAAATTTGTTATTGTTTAAATCATTTTGATATTGCTTTGATTAAGCTATTCTCTGCCGAAGCTATAAAATATGTTTTTAGGGTTTTAATTTTAATTGTTGTATTATGGTAAATTTCTTTATATTAAAAAAATAAAGACATAGGTGCATCCAGGGCAAATGTGTGGATTTTCAACAGGGGGATCTGTAACATCCAAGCGAAGACATGCGATTTACAGAGGTTGAAGAATTCGGTAAGAGCCTTTTCTTTTTTTAATGAGTATTGGTTTCTTTTCCTTTCCTACACACTCATAACAAACGAAAGTTTTTTAATTCCACAAATTGTTGAAAATTCCAATACAAGTTTTTTGAGAATCATAAATCTATCGAATCTGCTTAGTCTGGTGACTTTTGTTATTGATATTTTTTCAATGACCCTGATTTGTTTGTCTGAAGGCACATATTTCATACTCATTTGGGGTTCAACCAACCACACTAGAATTTTATTGTTCTGGAGGAAGAGAAGTTGCTGAAAATGAAGAAGAGGGACAAAGAAACTGTAGTGTCTCAAATACCACAGCTTGTGAAAGAGGAAATACTAGTTTTGCTTCCCATGGACACTATGATAACCTTTACCGACAATTCTACGAAGCATGCATTGTGAGAGGGGATTATGGAGACACATGCATAGTGGCGATACAGCGACTTAATCCGGAAACGTTACATATCTATGATATTTCATCGAATTCATAGACCAATCTGCTATCCCTGCCCGGGAGTATAGTTTTTTTTTCAGAAATTATTTTTCAGAATGAATTGTTTTTCATCTTTTCGCATTATTACGGGACATATGCTATTATGGTTTTCGAGTATAAAAGCACAGAGGAACACATACCAGATGTGGATATTTTGCAGGTCCCTCGGTTGGCGCAAGATCCATCCGTACGCTGGCCCTGTAAGAAGTTCTTTGCATGTGGGTCTTCCATGATGTTTGCTTGCTTATTTCGGAGCAAATTATTTGTGGTATATACGATTTTCGTACGCTGGCCCTGTAAGAAGTTCTTTGCATGTGGGTCTTCCATGATGTTTGCTTGCTTATTTCGGAGCAAATTATTTGTGGTATATACGATTTTCGGAGCAAATTATTTGTGGCTTATCCTCTTTGGTAAAGGGTTTTTGCAGAGCAAGGAGGGTTTGCGGCGGAGTATTGTATTAAACATCTATTTCATCGTGTTTACGGCAAGATACTGAAGCAGGACTGAAGCAGAGCACGGGGATACTGAAGCAGAGCCGATAGAACGAAGAATATTTGAACTGTACACTCCAGACAAGAAATATCAGCACAAAAAAAATTAAAGGGTTTGCGGCAAAGGGTTTTTGCAGAGCAAGGAGGGTTTGCGGCGGAGTATTGTATTAAACATCTATTTCATCGAGTAAGCATATTTTTTTGTCCTCTTTCAATTTATAAAACAATTTAAGTAGGTAGGAGAAATACATTCGTTATAGGGGTTTGCGGCAAAAGGTTTTATTATCAGCAAGGGTTTGCAGCAGAGGGTTTGCAGAGCAAGAGGGTTTTATTACACATTTATTTCAACGAATCAATAGTACAGAGGGTTCGGCTATAAAGGGTTTGAAAATGGAATAAGGGAAGCAACAATTGCAAGAACCAATATATGTCAATGAGAAACAGTATTGGAGGATATTAAGGCGTCGACAAGCTTGAGCAAGGGCAACAACAATGAAAATGGCATATCAAAAAATAAAAATAAAAAATATTATACCACAAACAGGTGGAGAATAAGGAACAATCAAAGGCAAATCACCAAAATGAGTTTTTAGATGAGGAAGAAACTTACAGTCCCACAACTACACCACTCATGTGGGCACCAAGACTTTATGTGCAAGAGCTAATGAAGATGAAAGAGAAACTTGAAAGCATGGAAATGAGGGAGAAATTAAGAGAAACTAAATCGGATGAGGTTATAAACACCATTCGAAGGTCGGAAAAAGAAAACAACCAACTCAAGGAGCAAGTGTCAAAGCTACAAAACCTTGCAAACATGGGTCAATGTGAATGGCATGTCCTCAAACAAGCCATCCATCCCCCAATCAATGATGCAATAGAGGTGAAAAAAACAAATGCAAATCAAATAAAAGAGGTACATAAAACACTCCAAAACATTGAAACAAGAGAAAATGAGCTACAAAATGAATTAGCAAAGACAAAGACATGGTCTCAAGTAGTAAAAGAACTAGTCAATCAACAAAAAGAGTTGATAGAGAAGCAAGTAAAAATTCAAATAACAGAAGAGAAAGAAAGACATGAGAAGTTAACAAATATAATCATCAAAGGGTTGAAAGATTATGGGGACAGGGAAGACACAAATCATTTAACCAGGAACTTCTTGTCAGATCGATTACAATGGAAGGGTCAGATAAAAAAAGTAAGTAGAATTGGCAGGTTGAGAGAAGGAGGCAGAGATAGACATATTCAGGTCACATTGATGAGCTACGAGGATAAAATAGGGTTACTTAAAAATAGAGGCATGCTGAGAGGGTCACAATTTTATTTAGATGATGACCTAACATTTTTACAACAGGAAGAAAGAAATAAGGAATGGAAAAAGGTGAGGGCAGCAAGGAATGAAGGGAAACAGGCATATTTAAGAAATGGAAAGGCATACATCACATCTAAACAAATCCAAAATAAATAGGGAGTATGGCCCGCCCGGGAACATCTTACAATGGTAAGTTGGAACTGTAGAGGTTTCCCTTGGAGAAGAGGACCCGGGTTAGGGCCCATTGCTAGAGACAAATATATAATCATATTGACAGAAACACATGAACATGATGGATGTAGGACTCCAGAATTTGTGGGATACAAAAAAATAGCAATATGGAATAAAGCAACAGAAAATGGCAAAGGGCATGGGGGTATTATGGTTTTAATAAAAGAGGAATGGGATAGGGTCATTAAAATTGAAAAATAAGATGAAAACAAACAAGTACATTTGGATAAAGATCCTAGAAAATAAGTCAGTTATTAGCATAGCAAGCATGTTATTTTGCTCCCAAGAATTCTAAATTCTATAAGAAACATGACCTTAACAGAGAAGACCCATACTCCTCCCTAAAAAGAGACATTTCAATATACAGTAAGTTGGGGGATATTATATTAATTGGAGATTTCAATGCAAGGATAGCAAATAAGCAAGGTAACATTCTAGAAGGTAATGAATATATTGAGATTAATCCTCTTTGGATGCCAGAAGAGGAAAATCAACAGTGGACCAGGACTTCAGAAGATGAGCATGGGGCTATCACGCAATATGGAGAAGAGTTGTTAGGTCTTTGTAGCATATACAATTTGATTATTTGCAATGGGATGAACAAATGGAAAAATTCAGGAAAGTATACATGCAAAACATATAAGGGACAAAGTGTAATAGACTATGTAATATGCTCACAGAATTACATACCAAAAATAGAGGAGCTAGAAGTGGAAGATTCTCCAGTGGAACTTAAGTCAAATCACAACCCAATTGTTATGAAACTTCGAATGCATGGAGACAAACCAAGGGAAAAACACTTGCAAGGCAATCAAAATAAATATCCTCACAAGGGAAAAATTCTCTTAACAGATGAAAATCGGCAAAATTTTAGAGCAGTATTAAATAATAAGTTATAGGAAAGGGAAGAACTACATCACAGTAGTAGAGATTACAGGAAGAGTGAATGGTTAATGCAAGTTATTCAAGAAGCTCTAAACAAATGCAAGAGAGCTAAACCTAAAAAGAAAGAAAGGAATAGCTTCCCAACCAACCCATGGTTCGATGAAGATTGCAAAAAAATGCGAAGATTACTAAAGGAACCAACAGGTAAAACAAGAGCAAACAAAAAAGCATATGAGAAACTGGTAAGGGCAAAAAAATAAGAATACACTAAAACAAGGAGGGAAGAATTGATTTATTTAGGGAAGCATGAACCAAAGAAATTTTGGAAGGAACTAAGCGTGAAAATGATGCAAACTGAAAATAGCATAGTTAATCAGTGGTTGGAGTATTCAAAACAATTGTATCAGCGTAGTAACCAGCAGGAGACACCCCCTACTATCATTGTCAAGAAAGAACTTTTCACAATTGAAGACATTATTCAAGGGATAAAAAAGTTAGCAACTGGAAAAGCCCGTGACATAGACAATCTTCAAGCAAAGCATATAAAATGGGGGGTAGATATCTTGGCACCGCAAATTAAAGAAATTTTCAATGAGGTCATACAAAATGGCTTCCCTACCGAGTGGACAACTAGCTTGACCATTCCTTTGTTTAAAAGTGGAGATGTAAATAATCCCTCAAACTATCGAACTATCATGATCAACCCTCTCTTTGCAAAGTTGTTTGGGAGTATGATAGAGCGTAGGATCAGCATATGGGCGTAAGAAAAGGGAAAGAGAGCAAAGGGGCAAGCGGGTTTTAGGCCCAAGCACTCAACTATTGATCACTATATCACGCTCAGACACATAGTGGAAAAAATATGGGACAAAAAAGAGGAGGCTTTTTGCTATTTTGTAGACTTCAAAAAGGCATTTGACACAGTGCCTAGGAAAAAATTATGGAGCAGAATGGAAGAGCTAGAGGTTCCAATTCACTATAGGGCAACAGTTCACAGACTATATGAGCATGTAAAAGCTAGAATCATAACACAGGAAGGGTTATCTCGAATGTTTTGGTAGTGACATAGGTGTCAAACAAGGTTGCCCTCTATCTCCGACCTTATTTGGGCTGTACATTGACAAGTTAGAAGAATGGATAAACAAATTTGGGGGAGAGGGTGTGCATTTAGCCAAATATGTGGTAAAACTCCTCATGTATGCAGATGATGTAATTCTTGTGGCCAAAACATCCAAAGATCTAGAATATCACCTTCAAGCTCTAGAACTCTTTTGTAAAGAAGTTGGGATGCAGGTGAACACGAGCAAAACAAAAATTATGATTTTTTTAGCAAAAAATAAGAAGCAACAACTCAAATTTCAGTTTGCAGGAGAACCGCTTGATGTAGTAGTAGAATACAAATACCTAGGCATAGACTTTCATGACAAACTTAATTGGAATACATGTAGGATGAAAAGAACTCAAAGTGGCTGGAGAGCACTATATGCACTTCAAAATAGGTGTAGGAATGCCGAGTTGTGGGACTGGAAGACCACCAAGGTCTTATTTGGCCTACTTGTTACACCGGTTCTGTTGTATGGTTGCGAGGTGTGGGCTAGTGGCACAACAAATGCAAAATGGAGGCAAATAGAAAGGATTCAAAAATATCTAATCACAAACTTTCTCAAAATTAAGGCCACAACCCCTTATGAAATTATTCTAGCTGAAACTGGAATGTTCCCTTTAGAAGCAATTGCTATGACCAAGCCGTTATGTTACTTGAAAAAAACAGAAAACATGACAAATGATAGATGGCCTAGAGAAGCTAGGGACGAAGAGTTGCATAGGCGAAAGAATACGTGGATGAAACAAAATCAGAAATGGATGAAACGTTGGGAAATCAACATAAATGAATGCCCAAATGTCAACAAAGACATTAAAATTTATGTGAATGAAAAGTTCAGAAGTGGAATGTGGAAAAATGCAAGCAGGAAAAGACAATATTATATTGCAAATTTTAACCCAACGTATGACCACAAGGAAAAAGCGTATATAAGCGCTAAAATCAAGTGGAAGGAAAAAATACTCATTGGTCAGATAAGGACTAGCTCTCATAGGCTTAGATGTGAAACAGGGAGATGGACAACGCCCAAAGAACAATGGGAAGAAAGGATATGTACTCTATGCAACACAAGGGCAGTAGAGACAGAGGAACACTTCATCTATAAATGCCCGAGTTTTTCAGATATCCGTGACAACTACAAAGAAACACTTAGGAACGAGTTTATTACAGATTTATTTGAAGACAGTAAAATAAAAAAAGTTGGAGAATTGCTAACACAAATCAGCAGGAGAAGGAACAACCTTCTCAAAGATATTAAAGATCATATGATATGATTTGAGTAATTGTACTTCCATATTTAAGGTCCCATAGACCATATTTAGGTCTCGCGGACGTAATTAAAATCTTTCATTCATTCATTTATCTGGGAGCTTCAATTTAAATCAACGGATGATTACAATTGGAAGGAAATCACAAGGATTCCTTCTCATATGTTAAAAAAGTTTAAAGGTTGGGAGGACTACGACATTTTCGGGGTGGGTGAATGTATTTGTATTACAAGGCGCAGGTCTAAAGAGGTGAAAGTGGCAATATACAATAAAAGACAGGATTTATACAATAAAAGACAGGATTCATGGATTTTTCTTCCTCCTGTTCCACCTTCCTTCCACTGGAGGAAATTATGTTACACTCCTGTGGCCTTCCATCCAAGGCCTGATATTCTGTTAAGTTGAATCGCCACGAATACTCAATTTTAAACTAATTGGTGGTTTTTATTCTTTTTAACCCATAGATAGAGGTTAAACTCTTAGATCTTAGCCCGGACAAAATATTCGATATACTATGATAAGCTGCAATGATCGCTCCTACCAATTAATTTTGTGTTGGTTATTTATTACTGAATTTATCAACCGTTGATTATGTATGAATCTGTTAAAGAATGTTATCAGAAGAACTATTTATAAAATTAAATTTTATCTACTTGATAGTAGAAGTAATTAATTATAATGTAAAATTCTATTTTTATTGTAGAGATTAAACTGTTAGTTTTTATCCGGGAGATAATATTCGATATACTATGATAAGGTCCTGTGATCGCTCCTATCCATTAATTTTGGGTTGGTTATTTATTATTTTATCAACAGTTGATTTGCAGTGTATGTGTGAATTTAAAAAATATTAAAGAATTCTAATGTTAAAGAATGCTATTAGAAGAATTCTTTATAAAATTAATTTTAAGTTTGTTTAATAGACTTGATAGTAGAAGTTTTGTTCTTTTAAGATCTAAATTTATTAATAAATATTTTATTTTTATAATTAATTAAAGTGTAAAGTTTTATTTTAAAATTATAATTATAAATATTATAAATTAGTTGTTAATATTTTTAAATAAGTTAATTATAATTATTAAAACTATATATGTTTTAATGTATTATTTTTGTGTTAATGAAGGGTCTTGATTTCCTCATACTAAGGGGGGTTTGAACCTTGGACCTCTCAAATAGAGGCCAAAGTCATTACCACTGTAGTAAGCTTGCAATTATTTTTTTTAAATGTTATTTTTTTATTTATTTTTGGTTAGATAATAAGGGGCGGTAAAGGTAGGTCAACATCATATACCACCTCTAAGTTAGTGTAATCTTAGAGTGACTTAGTATAAGCCTTAGGTAAGTCTTCTTTCCCGTTCAACTATTTTTAGTAATTAGTTGTTAATGGATATGGTTTTGTCACGGTACCATCAATTTGTGCAAGAATACATCCAATAATGGAATCATTTGATAATTGTACTAGAAAATAGTTATATTGATTCTAACTTAATTATTAAGTTTGGAAGTAATTTACTATAATATATTTATCAGAAGTTTAAATTTTAGAATTTTTAACATTGACTATGTTTATTAATCAAGTACAATTGGATGAATAAAATATCAAATGACCATCACTGCACAATGTCCTCCTTTTTCTATTCTTCTTCTTTATAATGTTTTTATGTAAAGCATTTTAGTACTCATTTTATAAGTTCTTCTTGCACTTTGTTCTACCTTCCAATTTTCCTTCTAAAGACTCAAATATATTTGATAAGTTTCATAAATATTATAAAAAATAAGGGTATGATAAGTTTGAATGTTTCAAGTTGAACAATAAAGCTTTGATTATATATTATGTTGATAGGAGAGCAGTTAATATTCCTATTAAATTTTTCAAGGAAGAAACAACATAATAATTGTTAATGGAACTCAATAAGGTTATATTAATTCAACATACTACTCCAAGAGGTCATGACAATCTCCTTATAAAATAAGTACACATATCCAATGATTTATCATTTGTATGTACTCTCAAGAGTGATCCATAAGAAAAATAGTCAAACAAATAGTTGTTAATAATATGGTCCTATCTATTAAGCCTTATCCTTTTGCTTATACATTTTTGTGGAAGGATAGCATTTCCACTACACATATCATTTATCATTCCATATTACACTTTACTTTTACTCCTTGATTTGTGGATATAGTCACATGTGACACAATAAATATGGATTATTGCATACATGGTCGTATCAACATGATATGATAACTCAATATGATGTATTTAGAAACACATGTACACTATAGAAGTACAACATAAATTATCTTATTCATAATTCTCCTTCATTGGTTCTTCAAGGTAAAATTCATGCTTTGACCTTTGTCTACCATACTTTATGACTACAATGGGGTCAATCTACAAAGGTAATATTTTCTTTCTTAGTTTCTTTCATTAGTTCTTGATGAATTAACCTTATCTCTTGTTTATATCATCCTCCTAGTTTATATGAGAATGTGTTTTCTCATGATTTAACACTTAAAGACTAACTTGTAGTGTGACTAGAGATCATTTCTTACTCATTCTACAAATATCTTACATTCTAGAAATTTTCTATTTCATTACATTACTTCCTATATTGGGATTCATTTATTCATTGTTACATCGAGAGGCATTCCTACAATGGCATACAAGGGGGTGGGAGGCAAAGAGGTCATACATGTCACGCCGTAAACATTTTTTTTTAATTAAAAAGTTGATATTAACAAAAACATTTAAAATATTTAAACTAGATTAGATATAAAGGATATATATCTAAAAATTTCGAGATTTATCAATCCCAAGGTGTCTATCTTGAATATCACACCCCCAAGAAATGAGATAGGCACCTCGATATTGATAACTCTCGATGTTTTTAGATATATATCCTTTATATCTAAGCTAGTGTACCTACAATATTACCTTGCACTTGTTCTCCTACCTCGTATTTTCATCCATGACTACTTGCCTACCTAAAAAATCTATTTTAGTTCGTTTGCTTCCGTATCTTATGTCATAATTCCCTCCTCTTCTAGAATATTTAGATTCCAAATCTTTTATTGGTGAGGGGAATTATAAGAGTTGATTTAGGGTATAGTTTTATGTTTATTCATAGTTCAGATTTTCATTAGTATCAAGTATAATATTGGATGTATTTAATGTTTGTTTCTTTATAGTTGATTTCTTGAAAGCCAGCATTTGATGTCTTTTGTGAATTTTGTATGTATCATATTTTGGGTGTATATAAGCCTTTTAAAATTTCCTCTTAGTAGTATAAGGTTGTGTTAATTTTATCATATCAAGGGGAATTAGTACCATGTTGACTAATTATAATGCTAGAATTATTTCATTAGTGAGGATTATAATTCATCAATGAGATCATTTCAACATCAATTATACGTCCTAATGGGATCTTGAATTTTGTTACCTATTTTACAAGTTGGGTGGAAATAGTCCTACATAAGAAACCAAACTAAAATTTGACCATGCAATTATTGAAAGGTATTGTCACAAGATTTTTGGTACATATAGTGGTGATCATGGAGAATACCAATACCTTCATGAGATCAAAAACTATTGAATCAATTTTTGAGCATGGAATATTCATGAAGACTTGCTTTAACTACTATTTTGAATGAAATTTTTGGCAGGTCAATAAATTAAAACATATTTTAATTCTTCAAAAGCAAAATAACAAAATCATAAATATATTATCACACTTAGTTCAAAAATGCACTATAGTTTTATAGAGTAATTCTAAAATCTTAAATCAAAAGCTTTTTATACAAGCTTCAAGCCAAGAAAGAAGTATTGTTAATAATTTTGGAACTCCCATAGTTACAATGACAGGCAATTGAAATTAAAATATGTTCATACATAGCCTAAACATATTAGAATAAATGAGGTTTTATTCTTTGAAGATGAAAAAAAAATCTTCCTAAAATTTTGATGCCTACAAATATGGTATCAATCATGTGCTTGATAAAAAGGCCACTCAAATTGAGTCCAAAGTCGATCATTTGGTGCCCAAGTGACAGAAGGATAAAGTGAACCCACAAAAACATATCAAGTGTTAGCATACTATGTACTTAGGTTATTACATTATTAGTTAGTTGTTAAGTTGTTGCAACTACGTACCTAAGTTGGCTAGTTAGCTCCATTAGTTACGGGCTAATCTAGGCTATGCTTGTAGTATTTATACAATGATTAATCAATGTTAATTAGTCTTGCTCCTAACATGGTATCAGAGTGGATAGGGAGGACTCGGTTCTTGCTTGGCACGCTTCCTGAGGAACACTTGACTCAGACTCTAGACGTAGTTTGACCCAGGAATAATTCTTGAGATCCGCATCCATTTTTTGAGACAGACAGACACGATTGACTGGATCAAGCACTGGATCCGAGGTAGATTGACATGGTCGCCTAGATCGGGCATGGATCTTGAGGAAGACTGACGAGACCGACTGGACCTGACTGGACCCCAAGCACAAAACCTGAGGCCGACTAGACCTGACTAGACCCCAGGCATAGAACCCGAGGTAGATGATGTGGCGACACATGGCAGACTGGCCACATGCCACCTAGACGCAACACATGGTGGACAATCCACGTGCCCCTTGGCATAGCAAAAGGAGTAGGTGAGACGTCCGATTGCCCGTAGGCAATCGAAGGTAAAAGGTCATTTTGGCCCTTTTATGTTGTTTCATCATCGCCCATCGCGACGATGTGGGATTAAGTCCCAAATTTTTTTTTTGGCGTTTCACGCCGTAGAAGGGAACAAAGGGGAGAATCTTCCCTTCCCTTCCCGTCGGGCGGCATAGCCCGACTGGTAGGAGTGCCAGTCGGAAGGCTCACAGCCGCGAGGTCGAAAGTTCAATTCCCGACAACTTCAAAAACATACATTTTTTGCAAAGCATGGACTCCGTGGCGGTAAAGGTATTTTGTCCTTTTAAAAATATTTTTTTTGAAGTTTTTTTTATATATTTTTTTAAATTAAAGTTAAAAATAAATTAAATAGATTTATTTTATATAGATTTAAAGTCTTTTTTCTATATAAAATTAATTTATTTATTTTCTTTATCTTTAGTTATTTAAAATATTTTAAAGAAAATACTTTAAATTAAAAATTGTGGGGGGATGTTGAGTATTTTTTTCTAAAAGGCAATTTTGGCATTATTGTAAAGGTGCATTTTCGACTGCGCCCGACACCTAGTGGGTCATTCCTGTGGGCAATTTTATGTTGTAGATTGCATTTTTTTCTATTTTACACTACTTCATTAAAAGTTATAAAAAAAAAACAAATTCACTCCCTAAGTCCTCAAAATAATTAAAACCCATCCGTGCAATTTATTGTACTGCAGCGTTCGATATTTGTGATACCTCTGGCCAGCACTTACAGGTAAAGCTGTCGTGATTGCGCTACTATATCCGCCGCCTAATATAGCTGCCAAAACGATGTCTGAGCTTGTTCTCTATAAATCGTTGAGGAGAGATAAGTTTGTCATTTTGCATTTTTTTACTCCACCCATTACCCTAACCAGAAGAAGGGTAATTTTCAGAAGGGAGGAAATTCACAAAAGGATTCAAAAGGGAAAAAACCTCAATAGAAAAAGAGATATTGCAAGATCTGTGAAAAAGAAGGTCATGATACAAACATATGTTGGCATAAGAATAAGCAATCAAAATAGAAAGTCCAAAACAAACCACAAAAGAACAAACAACAAGTGAATGTTGTTGTTGAAGAATCTGACATGGATTCTGAGAGAGCCCACAAAGTTCTCATGACTACCACAATGTCCAAGCAGACGGATCCTATATGGTATGTTGATTTTGGAGCCAGTAAGCACATGACTGGTGACAAATCATGGTTTGAGTCTTTTGAGGCCAAAGAGGGCAAACCTGTCACTATTGTTGATGATAAAACCTACAAGTTTTAGGGAGAAGGCACTATTTCAGTCACTCTTCCTGATGGCAAGTGTCAGATTGACAAAGTTCTCTATGTTCCAGGATTGGCAAACAATTTGTTGTCAGTCACACAAATTTTGGACAAAGATATGGTTGTGAACTTTAGTGTTGATGGAGGCAAGAAGTGTTGTTCTATTACCAAGAGGGGTAAGAACATTACAACTACTTCATATAAGCATGGCTTATTTGCCTTAGATACTATCTCTACTCCACATGTAGCCATGAAAGTCTCTACAAAGGAGGCAACTTCCCTATGGCACAAGAGATATGGAAATTTGAGTTCTGGTTACTTACTTGAGTTAAGTAAGTATGAGATGGTAAAGGGTATTCCTTCCCTTTCTACCACTTTACCAGTTTGCTCTAACTGCTTTGCAAGAAAGCAGCATAGAGTGCCTTTTGAAAAGAGCTCTACAAGAGCAAAGAAACCTCTGGAGTTGGTTCATACCGATCTGTGCGGTCCCTTCACTCCCAATAGTTGGGGGGTTAAGAGGTATTTTCAGTTATTCGTGGATGATTACTCACGAAATATGTGGGTATTCTTTCTTCAACTGAAATCTGAAGCATTTGGTTTTTTTTAGCAATTCAAGAAATCTGTTGAGGAGTCAGGGACTTCTATAAAGACCCTCTGCTCAAATCGAGGGGGGAGTTCACCTCTAAATAATTTTTTGCATTCTTGAAATAAAATGGGATCACAAGACAGTTAACTATTGCTTATACTCCTCAGCAAAATGGAGTTGCTAAAATAAGGAATCATTCCATCATGGAAATGGTTCGTTGCATGCTCACAGGAGCTAGTCTTGAGCAACTATATTGGGTAGAAGCTATCACCACAATAGTATATCTATTAAATAGGGCACCCACAAAGGCCCTACAAGGAATGACTCCACAGGAAGCATGGAGTGGTAGGAAAACCTCCATTTCTCATCTACGCATTTTTGGATGTAAAGATTTCATGCACATACAAAAAGAGAAAAGGAAGAAGCTAGATGAGAATACATTGAAGTGTGTTCTTCTTGGCTATGATGAGCACTCTAAGGGTTATCATTTGATTGATCCCTTGACCAAGAAGATACACATTAGTAGAGATGTAGTTTTTGATGAGGCTTGTAGACACAAAAACAACACCAATCTGATTATGTGACTACAAACACTGATCGCATTGACACACACAGCCTCGAGGGCAGCCCTCAGAGGTCAAAAAGAGGCCCTAGCCACTCACACAGTAGTTTTGGAATGCCAAAAAGCAATTTTGCACTTCCAGACACTTTGCTTCAAATCCGCCTCACCCCGAGAAGAAATGCAAACTTGAATTCATTTCGACCAAGGATGAATTCCAATCCATTCCTTGGTAGGACGAATTCCAATCCATCCCTGGGTATGATGAATTCCAATTTCAATGAGCAAAAATAAAAAGCATGACAAGCGACAGTGGAAGTCAGTTAATCACTGCTCCCTGCCTCGCATGCATGCAAGTGGGAGAAGAGCAAACTATCACATAGATAGGGTAGACAAGCATGGGGGACCAGGCCAGAGGAATCTCCTCCCTCATGCATGAACACCAACTGGCATCCCTGCATGCCCATACAAACTACACCCCTGAGTTCTATAAATTGTAGAGCTCTCTCATCCAAACAAGGACAGGTTATGAGCATTTTGAGCAACGAAGTGCTGCCAAGTTGATACTGCACCTTCCCTTTGATTCACTTCTTTCATCCTTGATCTCTTTTGCAAGAGAGGTCATTGGGTGGCTATTGGAAGTGTGAATCCGGATCCAAGGATCCATCCATTCATCGACAATACTCTATGTTTTGCTACTGTTCCTCTTGAAAGTTGATTTATGCTTTTTGAATAGGTTATATTTCAAGTTTTAGGTTGTTTCAAGCACTCCCTCTCGAGCAGCATGATGCTTCGCTCATAGAAACCGTAGGAACCTGCCCACTGAGATAGACAATCTCCTCCTATAGATCACAATGCTACCACAACAAGTCCCTCTCTCATCAAAAATATGTTGCAAGGTTATCCCGTAGATGCTCCATCTCTCGAGCAGCATTTGTATCCCCCTCCCAACAGTGAAATGCAGCCAATGTGTTCTCTTGCTCTGCCAGCTGTGTACACAAGAGATCCCTATCTTGTAGTGCATTCCCCAGATCCTCATCCCATCGTCAAAGTAGCCCCACCAAACGCGTAATCTCTTGATCCTGTCATCGAAGCAGCCCCGTTGAACATGTAATCTCTTGATCTCATCCCCGTAGTAGCTCTATCAACTGCACCACCTCCGTGCGCAACCCTACATCTACATCTCCCATAATGACCTGAGGCATAGGCATCTCTAGAGTGGTCACCTACCTAGGATCCCACTACTCTGGTACATCCCAATCCTCTGACTGATCTAAAAACCCAAAGTCCTCCCCTGCATCCACAACCTCTACCATCTCCACATCTACCATGGGAGCTCCCCAACCCTCTCTTGGTGCCTCTGCACCCTCCCTGCCTGCTGCTGCATCATCCCCTCCCAGTGGCCCCTCACCCCGCCATCTTCGAAGGGTCCACCATCCCTTATACTCAACTATAACCTCAACGTCATCCATGTTTGGGGTATCAAGTACTACATCCACCTCCTCCCCCAGGGGATTTATGATGGGCACCATCAAGGTCCTCTCATCGCTTCGACGTCGATAGACTAAGGGCTCCCCAGGCACCCCCTAGCGCACCCCAAACTATCATGTGACCCGGGTGTAGGGAAAGTACTCTTGCTTTGTGCCATGCCGACCAATGAGCCACCTACCCCTCTGGACTCATTGAATCCACTCCTCAACCTCGAGCCATGCGGGACAATCCTGATATGGCCTCCACACCACATCCCCTGGAGTCAATCATGCAAACAAATATGTGTAATGGTCCACGTCTCCTACAAACTACTAACTATGTCCCCGCTCCTTTGATCGGTACCATAATGTCACATACCCAATATCTCGGTCTACCATATCAGCCCACATCATCCACGGTAGCCCTAGCGATCGATCCACAGCTATATGTTGCCAGGCCCAGCTCTGTAATAAGAAACTATAGCTGATCCCCTTCCACCTCTGACAGTGGACCTCATACAACTCACCATACAGCTAAGCCAAAAGTGTTTGCCCCCATCTCATGATCAAAGGCTCAGTCATAGGGCACTCCACTAACTACAACACCACTTCCAGTAGGTTCCATGGGAACCTTGCCCCCGAGGATTCTGGCAGTAGCATGTTAGAAATGAGGCTCGTGAGTAGTGCCTGCCTCGCTCCCAACACTCCCTTCCCATACCACCACCACACCAGAATCCCCCCAATCTAACAATCAAGCTTAGCCCTCTCCAACGGGCTCTCCCCATCCAAGTCCTCCACATGCCCAAAGCAGCGGGTCAGTACGGCTGTTCGCTGATCCTGCGGCATAGTTCGGATCGGCATCCCATCTATCAAAATTTGCAGGATCCGATAGATATCCTCCAAGGTCATCGTCATCTCCCCTATCGGGAGATGGAAGGTGTTTTTTTGTGAATCCCACAGACTAATCAGGGCTGTCTAGTAAGCCCGATCCCCCACAACTGGCTCCAATCGAGTCACATGCTTGAGCCCTAAGGCATAAAGCCACTTCCAGTCCTCCGCTGTCAGCGCCCCTCAGGCATCAGAGAACACAGTCGACACCCGATACCAACTCTTCACCACCTGCACATCACAGAAGATAAACACATCAACAACATGAACCAAACCCACATCACATGTACAAAACTGCATCAATATACAGCAACACCATTCATCCACATGTACAAAAACAAAAACAAAAAATAGTTCTCTAGAGTTTTTAATTCTAGTGTTAACTGACAAAAACAAAGTTGTACTTTAACAAAAAAAATAGTTCTCTAAAGTTTTTAATTCTAGTACTAACTGACAAAAACAAAGCTGTACTTTAAAAACAAAAACAAAAAAAATAGTTCTCTAGATTTTTTAATTCTAGTACTAACTGAAAAAAACAAAGTTGTACTTTAAAAAAAAAAAATAGTTCTCTAGAGTTTTTAATTCTAGTACTAACTGACAAAAACAAAGTTGTACTTTCAAAACAAAAACAAAAAAACAGTTCTCTAGAGTTTTTAATTCTAGTGTTAACTGACAAAAACAAAGCTGTACTTTAAAAACAAAAACAAAATGTTGACATGGTCTACCTACGGTTTTTAACCTAAGTTAACCAATTCAAAAAAAAAAAAACAATCCAGTCATCTTAATCTAGGGTTTTATTTAACTCCAAAAACACAACAAAATTTTGACCTGGTCTACCTACGGTTTTTAACCTAAGTTAACCAGTTAAAACACAAAAAAAATCATCCATTCTAATCTAGGGTTTTATTTAACTCCAAAAACACAACAAAATTTTGACATGGTCTACCTATGGTTTTTAACCTAAGTTAACCAGTTAAAACACAAAAAAAATCATCCATTCTAATCTAGGGTTTTATTTAACTCCAAAAACACAACAAAATTTTGACATGGTCTACCTACGGTTTTTAACCTAAGTTAACCAGTTAAAACACAAAAAAAATCATCCATTCTAATCTAGGGTTTTATTTAACTCCAAAAATACAACAAAATTTTGACCTGGTCTACGTACGGTCTTTAACCTAAGTTAACTAGTTAAAACACACAAAAAATCATCCATTCTAATCTAGGGTTTTATTTAACTCCAAAAACACAACAAAATTTTGACCTAGTCTACCTATGGTTTTTAACCTAAGTTAACTAGTTAAAACACAAAAAAAATCATCCATTCTAATCTAGGGTTTTATTTAACTCCAAAAACACAACAAAATGTTGACATGGTCTACCTACGGTTTTTAACCTAAGTTAACCAGTTAAAAAACAAAAAAATTCATCCATTCTAATCTAGGGTTTTATTTAACTCCAAAAACACAACAAAATTTTGACATGGTCTACCTATGGTTTTTAACCTAAGTTAACCAGTTAAAACACAAAAAAATTCATCCATTCTCATTTAGGGTTTCATTTAACTCAAAACACAATCTAAGTTTTAACCTAGGTTTTAATCTCGGGTTTAATCTAGGTTTTCCTCCATGTTTCAATTGGTTTACTGCCAGGTTTCAGTATAGTTTTAAACATGGTTTTCAAATCAATCCATTTACCTTTAATTTTCTTAATTAGGGTTTCATTTTTTTTAACAAAAACAAAAACACACTAAAAATCCAAGTACAATTTTCAACACACAATAACACAATAAGAGTGGCTAGTGCACTTATTGGTCTTGCCTCGACTCCTCCGCTCGATAACACAGAATGTGCACTCATGGTGGCTCGACAATCTGGCAGTGCTTCACGTTGTAGAATCTCTCTCCTCCTCCTCAGATCTCCGAACGCCAAAAAAATCGAATGCAAATGAGCCCAAACCCTACTTTTTGCCTTTAAATAGACCTTTTTGGCCTGAATTCGTTCCTTCCTGGGACGAGCGCTCTAGTTAGCCCTCATCCCACCTTGGTATGAATTCTAAACAGGAATTTGTCCCACCTTGAGATGAATTTAGAACAAGAAAAACAAAAAACACCAAAAATAGCAAGAAATACTCCAAAAACATGCAATAAAGCTACCGAAAGAAAGTGCCTTTGCACTTGACATTCTTGGCATACAAAACTAATGTCGGGGCCACAAATTGTCACTATCGTACTCCCTAAGAAGGCTTCCATAGCTGGACTGCTCCTCAGGAAGACCAATGTTAGCCAATTTCACCCCCAAAACACGTCACAAAATGGTCAAAAACCACCCAAAAACAAGTAATTAAAGCGCCAAACGAAGGCACATCCATGCCTGACATTCTTTGCACGTAAAACTAACGTCAGGGTCACAAATTTTCACTATCCTACTCCCAAATAATGCTATCATAGCCAGACCACTCCACGGGAGGACAGATTTTCGCCAATTTCATCCCCAAGCAATATCGCCAAAAGGATTCCAACTCACCAAAAATAGGTCCAAATATTGAGAAAATGCTTAAGCATTCAATGGAAAACATCTGAAGGCATCCTCACCTAAGTCATCTTGGGTCAAGCGACTCGTCGCTTTTCTCATGGCATTCATTCCCTCATCAATTTTTCGCTTGAGGGGGTAGTCACACTTAGTCACCAATCAACAAATACACACCCAATCAGGGAAATGACACGTATTCAAAGAATCATTGACAAAGACAAATAACGCTCCTACTTGGGGCAAAAACCAAGCGATAATCATAAATTGATCAAATGCTTGGCATTTGTGAATCATGAATTCAAGGTTCCCCCAAAGACAAAAGGTTGTGCCCTTTGCCTATTCATGACTGATCAATGTCTAAGCTCAAGTCACACCTCACCAAAATAGGTTAACACTTGATTTGTGGATATAGTCACATGTGATACGGTAAATATGAATTATTTCATATATGGTCATTTCAACATGATATGATAACTCAACGTGATGTATTTAAAAACACATGTACACTATAGAAGTACAACATAAATTATCTTATTCATAATTCTCTTCATTGGTTCTTCATGATAAACTTCATGCTTTGACCTTTGTCTACCATACTTTATAACTACAATGCGATTAAATCTACAAAGATAATATTTCAACTTTCTTAATTTCTTTTATTAGTTCTTGATGAATTAACTTTATCTCTTGTTTATATCATCCTCCTAGTTTATATGAGAATGTATTTTCTCATGATCTAACATTTAAAAGACTAACTTGTAGTGTGACTAGAGATCATTTCTTACTCATTCTACAAATATCTTACATTCTATAAATTTTCTATTTCATTACATTACTTCCTATATTGGGATTCATTTCTTCATTGTGTACCTACAATATTTCCTTGCACTTGTTCTCCTACCTCCATATTTTCATTCATGGCTACTTGCCTACCTAAAAATACTATTTTAGTTCCTTTACTTCCATATCTTATGCCATAATTCCCTCCTCTTCTAGAATGTTTAGATTCCAAATATTTTATTGGTGAAGGAGATTATAAGAGGTGATTTAGGGTAAAGTTTTATGTTTATTTATAGCTCATATTTTCATTAGTATTAGGTATAATACTGGATGTATTTAATTTTTGTTTCTTTATAGTTGGTTTCTTGAAAGCCCAGTATTTGATGTATTTTGTGAAGTTTGTATGTGCCATATTTTGGGTGCATATAAGACTTTTCAAAGTTTCTCTTAGTAGTATAAGGTTGTATTAATTTTCTCATATCAAGGGGAACTAGTACCATATTGACTAATTATAATGCTAGGATTATTTCATTGATGAGGATTATAATTCATCAATGATATCATTTCAACGTATAAATCACAAAAAAAAATTAACATGAAAAATCCCTTATAGGGATGCCTTGGTCTGAGAGACCACAACCAAGGGGTTCTACACCAGCAAAGTTACTCGAGAATCACACCCATATTTACCCACACCAACATTATCAATTGGATTTTGGGTACCCAATTCAAATTTTTGGTAGGGTGGAGATTTGAACCTGGGACCTCCCTTGGAGGATTTTCCTCTCCTCTCCAACTCACCTACAACACTTGGGTAAGTTTATGTTCCAATTGGATCTTGAATTTTGTTACCTATTTTACAAGGTGAGTGGAAATAGTCCTACATAAGAAACCAAACCAAAATTTGACCATGCAATTATTGAAAGGTATTATCACAAGATTTTGGATACCTATAGTGGTGATCATGGAGAATTTCAATACCTTCATGAGATCAAAATCTATTGAATCATATTTTGAGCATGTCATATTCATGAAGATTTGCTTAAACTACTATTTTAAATTAATTTTTGTGTAGGTCAATAAATTAAAATATATTTTAATTCTTCAAAAGAAAAATAGTAAAATTATAAATAGATTAGCACACTTAGTTCAAAAATGCACTACAGTTTGATAGAGTGAATCTAAAATCTTAAATAAAAAAAAATTTATACAAGCTTCAAGCCAAGAAAGAGGTAATGTTGTTAATAATTTTAGAATTACCATAGTTAGAATTGCAAAGATAATTGAAATTAAAATATGTTTACACATAACATAAACATATCAAAATAAATGAGGTTCTATTCTTTGAATATGAAAAAAGTCTTCCTATAAGTTTGATGCCTGAAAATATGTTATCAAGCATGTGCCTGATAAAAAGGCCACACAAATTGAGTCCAAATTCTATCATTTGGTGCTCAAGTGATAAAAGGATCAAGTGAACCCACAAAAGGCATATCAAGTTTAATTCTTTGTAGAGTAGTCCATTCCAAATAAAAAATATCTAAGGTATAAGCACATATGAATTGACAATAATGAATGTCCTTTTATTTCTACAGTTGAGTAGTTCCTTAAGCCTCTTATGTTCAGAACTCAATTGTATACATCTATAGAGTCTCCCCCTTCTTCCTTAATCATTACACACATATACATATGGAGATAAAGAGTAATAAAGTCTAATAAAGAATATTTAAAAATTTTATATCTTGAAAACCCATCAATCCACTAAATAACCTTATTGATTCATTGAAAAGGGTCTAGATTGATGGAGGATATTGATTCTCTAAACCTTATATCATCAATTTGTTGTAGGAATAGTTCATGAGGTTGAGAAAGGTGACAATATCATCATGACATCATCATCATCATTATAAAATATAGCATTATCCAATGACTAATCAATGATTACCAATGGGAAAGTGAAAAGAAGATCATTGACATGGTAAATTGATCATCATATTTTTTGACTTAGCTCCCATGATATAATCCAAATGCTTGATCAATATGAGAAGATCCAACTTATATGATAAGTCTCAATAAACACTAACCCATTAAGATATCATGATAGATGTCTTGATAACATCAGTGTCTAAGGATTTAGATCTTTAACTTTGAAAATCATTCTATGCATGCAAATGAAATTTATGATGCATTGAGAATGGTTTAAATGTGATATGTGTGTGAAAGGTTATGACGTTGGCATGAGTGACAGTGAAATTATAATAGGTGACCTAACTAATTGAAGATATTTACAAAAACTTATTCCAGAATTCTAAAGAAGAATTAAATAACTTGGAAATAAAAATGATAACTCACAATAAACATGCACATATGACACATGAGATTTACCCTCGTTCACCCGATGTGGGCTACTCCATAAAAAAAGGAGCCACTCCTCCTTGATATTATTATTCTCTTTCTTACCCAAAAATGGGACATTACAATAAAATATAAAGGAAACTATCACAACCCTAAACCACTATGTGGTATTAGAATACAATGGGCATAATACCGTGGGCTAAACCACCCACACCCACCAACCACACACCAACAGTGGGAATCCTGACAATCACTCCACCAATCGCTCTGGAAAAAGCGAGAAATTTTTTTAGGATTGTCGAAAACCACCTTCAGCGTGGCCGAGGGGCTACCGCCCCCCGAACCCCCGCGGCACCCCTGGGGAGGGCGCCCTCCTCTTGATGAGATCTGCTCCTCTTACCCTCTCGTGTCTGTCGTATAATATTTCCTCTGCAAAATATGAGACACATCCAACACTAATCCACATTGATTTGATTTATTGTGGTTGATAACTCTAGAATGTGCATGTGGAATAGTTTATAGTACTAAATTTAGTCAAGGGTAAAGGCTATAGTAAGGGCTCACCACAACATATGAAAATTATTGAAGCACTTACCATAGAGTTGAGCATACACTATAATCTCAATCCAATAGTGACCAATCCTAAAAAATTAAGCCTAATCCAAGTGTTGAAATTCAAAGGGAAATATGACTATGATTTTAATTTGAGGATTAGACTTTATAAAGAAGTAAATCTAGTCATTAGAGAATATCATCAACTAGTTATGGATTTTAAAGGGTGTTTTTCCTAGTTGTAAATATAGAGTTGTTGTAGATAAAAGGGTAACAAATTAAAATTTAAGTCAAAGAGCACCATTGAAAAATTATTTCAACAAGTGAATCATGTCATTAATTGGGTGATTTTGAATCATAAGTCTCTTTAAAAGACCCTAAACTTTACCAGTGTCCAAGTTTGATCAATTTACTAAGTTTCAATTAGGTAATCAATAATTGATTTATTGAAAAGTGGTAAATTATTTATTATATTCGAAGGTCCTCATTTTATGGCCTTCCCCATTGGATAAAAGTAATAAAAGAAGGAAAAAAAATTAAACTCAAAGACTCAATCAACTCATGTTGATCTACTAAAAATATTTTCAATTTGTTGATACTTGGTGATGTCATGTAATGTAATGATATCATTAGAATGCATAGATATACTAATTGTAGAAAAATATTTAGTGATGTAGAGATATTACATTACCTTTATTGACAAGAGGACCACTCACCAACAAGAGAGTAAAATAGAAAAGGTTATAAAATTTTATTAAAAATGTTTTATAATCAAGTCTTGTAATTATCATGAAAAAGTCATAAATTGATATCATATCCTTCTTTTTGAATCTAATGATCTAACATATTTTTATTATATAAAAAATATATTTAACATTTAAATACCTACCCAGGTGTTGTGCGTGAGTTGGAGAGGATAGGGCAATCCTCTAAGGGGGTCCCTGGTTCGAATTTCCACCCTACCAAACACACATTGGGTACCCAAAATCCATTTGATTATGTTGATGTGGTCAGTAAGTGATTTTGACAGTGTAGAAACCCTTGATTGTGGTTTCTCAAACCAAGGCCACAAAGGTTTTTTTTTTTTTGCTAAATTCAAAAATATTTAAATACCTTATAAATTAAAGATACCATTAATAAAAATTTAAGGTCGGTCATGTTGTTAGGGCTTTGGGCTTTCTTTGGGGAGATTTTCAAACCACCAAGGGACGTGGTGTATGTGTGTGAGTGAGCTTATGTACAAAATTTTCTAAATTAGAAAACATTTAAATACCTTATAAATTAAATTTAAAGATATCATTAATAAAAATTTAAGGCCCCGTGGACACCCATATGGTTAGGAATTTGGGATTTCTTTCGGGAGACCCAGGTTCAAACCACCATGGAACATGGTACCCAGATTCAAACCACCATAAAACATGATGTGTGTGCAAGTAAACTTGTGTACAAAAAATAAAATTAATATAAAAATATTAAGATTTAAATAATTTAATAACTTTATTTTATTTAAAAGTTTTTTTATTTTTTTATTTTTAAAACTCGTTAAAATATAATTTATTTAACAACATCCATACCTAAAAATCAACTCCTTTAAACCTACTCTCTTAATATTTTATTTTTATTTTTATTAATATTCTTATATACAACTTGCATTGTTAATAATAGACCACAAACCTACTCTCTTAATATTTTATTTTTATTTTTATTAATATTCTTATATACAACTTGCATTGTTAATAATAGACCACAATTAAACCTAAGTCTTACGGACAATGCAAGTTAATATTTTATTTTTATAATTAATTAAAATGTAAAGTTTTATTTTAAAATTATAATTATAAATATTATAAATTAGTTGTTAATATTTTTAAATAAGTTAATTATAATTATTAAAAATATATACATCTTAATGTATTATTTTTTTGAGTTAATGAAGGGTCTTGATTTCCTCGTACTAAGGGGGGGTTTGAACCTTGGACCTCTCAAATAGAGGCCAAAGTCATTACCACTGTAGTAAGCTTGCAATTATTTTTTTAAAATGTTATTTTTTTATTTATTTTTGGTTAGATAATAAGGGGCGGTAAAGGTAGGTCAACATCATATACCACCTCTAAGTTAGTGTAATCTTAAAGTGACTTAGTATAAGCCTTAGGTAAGTCTTCTTTCCCCTTCAACTATTTTTAGTAATTAGTTGTTAATGGATATGGTTTTGTCAAGGTACCATCAATTTGTGCAAGAATACATCCAATAATGCAATAATTTGATAATTGTAATAGAAAATAGTTATATTGATTCTAACTTAATTATTAAGTTTGGAAGTAATCTACTATAATATATTTATGAGAAGTTTAAATTTTAGAATTTTTAACATTGACTATGTTTATTAATCAAGTACAATTGGATGAATAAAATATCAAATGACCATCACTACACAATGTCCTCCTTTTTCTTTTCTTCTTTATAACGTTTTTATGTAAAGCATTTTAGTACTCATTTTATAAGTTCTTCTTGCACTATGTTCTACCTTCCAATTTTCCTTCTAAAGACTCAAATATATTTGATAAGTTTCATAAATATTATAAAAAATAAGGATACGATAAGTTTGAATGTTTCAAGTGAACAATAAAGCTTTGATTATATATTATGTTGATAGGAGAGCAGTTAATATTCCTATTAAATTTTTCAAGGAAAAAACAACATAATAATTGTTAATGGAACTCAATAAGGTCATATTAATTCAACATACTACTCCAAGAGGTCATGACAATCTCCTTATAAAACAAGTACACATATCCAATGATTTCTCATTTGTATGTACTCTCAAGAGTGATCCATAAGAAAAATAGTCAAACAAATAGTTGTTAATAATATGGTCCTATCTATTAAGCCTTATCATTTTGCTTATACATTTTTGTGGAAGGATAGCATTTCCACTACACATATCATTTATCATTCCATATTACACTTTACTTTTACTCCTTGATTTGTGGATATAGTCACATGTGACACAATAAATATGGATTATTGCATACATGGTCGTATCAACATGATATGATAACTCAATATGATGTATTTAGAAACACATGTACACTATAGAAGTACAACATAAATTATCTTATTCACAATTCTTCTTCATTGGTTCTTCAAGGTAAACTTCATGCTTTGACCTTTGTATACCATACTTTATGACTACAATGGGATCAATCTACAAAGGTAATAGTTCCTTTCTTAATTTCTTTCATTAGTTCTTGATGAATTAACCTTATTTCTTGTTTATATCATCCTCCTAGTTTATATGAGAATGTGTTTTCTCATGATTTAACACTTAAATACTAACTTGCAGTGTGACTAGAGATCATTTCTTACTCATTCTACAAATATCTTACATTCTAGAAATTTTCTATTTCATTACATTACTTCCTATATTGGGAGTCATTTATTCATTTTTACGTCGAGAGGCGTTCCTACAATGGCAGACAAGGGGATGGGAGTCAAAGAGGTCATACATGTCACACCGTAAACAATTTTGTTTTAATTAAAATAGCCGACATTAACAAAAACATTTAAAATATTTAAACTAGATTAGATATAAAGGATATATATCTAAAAATTTCGAGAGTTATCAATCCCGAGGTGCCTATATTGAGGATCACACCCCCAATAAATGATATAGGCACCTTGATATTGATAACTCTCGATGTTTTTAGATATATATCCTTTATATCTAAGCTAGTGTACCTACAACATTACCTTGCACTTGTTCTCCTACCTCGTATTTTCATCCATGACTACTTGCCTACCTAAAAAATCTATTTTAGTTCCTTTGCTTTTGTATCTTATGCCATAATTCCCTCATCTTCTAGAATATTTAGATTCCAAATATTTTATTGGTGAGGGGAATTATAAGAGTTGATTTAGGGTATAGTTTTATGTTTATTTATAGTTCATATTTTCATTAGTATCAAGTATAATATTGGATGTATTTAATGTTTGTTTCTTTATAGTTGATTTCTTGAAAGCCCAGTATTCGATGTCTTTTGTGAATTTTGTATGTATCATATTTTGGGTGTATATAAGACTTTTAAAATTTCCTCTTAGTAGTATAAACGTTGTGTTAATTTTATCATATCAAGGGGAACTAGTACCATGTTGACTAATTATAATGCTAGGATTATTTCATTAGTGAGGATTATAATTCATCAATGATATCATTTCAACATCAATTATACGTCCTAATTGGATCTTGAATTTTGTTACCTATTTTACAAGTTGGGTGGAAATAGTCCTACATAAGAAACCAAACTAAAATTTGACCATGCAATTATTGAAAGATATTGTCACAAGATTTTGGGTACATATAGTGGTGATCATGGAGAATGCCAATACCTTCATGAGATCAAAAGCTATTGAATCAAATTTTGAGCATGGAATATTCATGAAGACTTGCTTTAACTACTATTTTGAATGAAATTTTTAGCAGGTCAATAAATTAAAACACATTTTAATTCTTCAAAACTAAAATAACAAAATCATAAATATATTATCACACTTAGTTCAAAAATGCACTATAGTTTTATAGATTAATTCTAAAATCTTAAATCAAAAGCTTTTTATACAAGCTTCAGGCCAAGAAATAAGTAATGTTGTTAATAATTTTGGAACTCCCATAGTTACAATGATAGGCAATTGGAATTAAAATATGTTCACACATAGCCTAAACATATCAGAATAAATGAGGTTTTATTCTTTGAAGATGAAAAAAAAATCTTCCTAAAATTTTGATGCCTACAAATATGTTATTAATCATATGCTTGATAAAAATGCCACTCAAATTGAGTCCAAAGTCGATCATTTGGTGCCCAAGTGACAGAAGGATAAAGTGAACCCACAAAAGCATATCAATTTTAATTCTTTGTAGAGTAGTCCATTCCAAATAAAAAATATCTAAGGCATAAGCACACATGAATTGATAATAATGAGTGTCCTTTCATTTCTACGATTGAGTAGTCCCTTAAGCCTCTATAATTGACCAGAGGTTGAGAACTCAATTGTATACATCTATAGAGTCTCCCATTTCTTCCTTAATCATTACACACACATATACATATAGATATAAATAGCAATAAAGTATGATAAAGAATATTTAAAAAATTTCTATCTTGAAAATCCATAAATCCGCTAAATAACCTTATTGATTTATTGAAAAGGGTCTAGATTGATTGAGGACATTGATTCTCTAAACCTTACATTGTAAACTCGTTTCAGGAATAATTTGAGAGGTTGAGAAAGGTGACAATATCATCATGACATCATCATCATGATAAAATATAGTCTTATCCAATGGCTAATCAATGAGTACCAATGGGGAAGTGAAAAGATAATTGACATGGTAAATTTATCATCATAATTTTTTACTTAGCTTCTTATGACATAATCCAAATGCTTGATCAATATGAGAAGTGTCAACTTATATGATAAGTCTCAATAAATACTAACCCATTAAGAGATCATGATAGATGACTTGATAACATCAGTGTCTAAATATTTAGATCTTTAACTTTGAAAATCATTCTATGTATGTGAAGGAAATTTATGATGCATTGGGAATGGTTTAAATGTGATATGTGTGTCAAATATTATAGTTTATAGTACTGTATTTAGTCAAGGGTAAAGGCTATAGTAAGGGCTCACCACAACATATGAAAATCATTGAAGAACTTACCATAGAGTTGAGCATCCACTATGATCTCAATATAATAGTGACCAATCCTAAAAAATTAAACCCAATCCATGTGTTGAAATTCAAAGGAAAATATGACTATGGTTTAAATTTGAGGATTGGACTTTATAAAGATGTAAATTCAGTCATTAGAAGATATCATCAATTAGTTATGGATTTAAAAGGTGTTTTTCGTAGTTGTAAATATAGAGTTGTTGTAGAGAAAAGGGTAACAAATTAAAAATTTAAGCCAAAGAGCACCATTGAAAATTATTTCAACAAGTGAATCATGCCATTAATTGGGTGACCTTGAATCACAAGTCTCTTTAAAAAGACTCTAAACTTTACCAATGTTCAGGTTTATCAATTTACTAAGTTCCAATTAGGTAATCAATAGTTGGTTTATTGAAAAGTGGTAAATTATTTATTATATTCGAATGTCCTCATTTTATGGCTTTCCCCATTGGATAAAAGTAAAAAAATATTTAATGATGCCATGTAATGATATCATTATAATGCATGAATATACTAATTGTAGAAAAATATTTAGTAATGTAGAGATATTACATTAACCTTTATTGACAAGAGGACCACTCACCAACAAGAGAGTAAAATACAAAAGGTTATAAAATCTGATTAGAAATGTTTTATAATCAAGTCCTGTACTTATCATGAAAAGTCATAAGTTGATCATCATATCGTTCTTTATGAATCCAATGATCTAACACATCTTTATTATGTTATCTAAAAAATTTATTTAACATTTAAATACCTACCCACGTGTTGTAGGTGAGTTGGAGAGGGTAGGACAATCCTCCAAGGGAGGTCCCTGGTTCGAATCTCCACCCTACGAAACATACATTGGATACCCAAAATCCAGTTGATTATGTTGGTGTAGTTAGGGCCAGGTGTGATTCCTAGGTGATTTTGATGGTGTAGAAATCCTTGGTTGTGGTTTCTCAAACCAAGACGACCTGCAAAGGATTGTTTTTCAAATTTTAAAAATATTTAAATACCTTATAAATTAAAGATACCATTAAAAAAAATTTAAGATCCCTCTCGGATATCCATGTGGTTAGGGCTTTGGGCTTTCTTTAGGAAAACGTTCAAATCAACGTTGGGCATGGTGTATGTGTGTGATATTTAAATACCTTATAAATTAAATATACCATTAATAAAAATGTAAGGTTCCCTTGGGACATCCATGTGGTTAGGGCTTTGGGCTTTCTTTGAGGTAATGTTCAAACCAAAGTGGGACATAGTGTATGTGTGAGTGAACTTGTGTATAAAAAATTTCTCTAAATTCAAAAACATTTAAATACCTTATATATTAAAGATACCATTAATAAAAATTTAAGGTTTTCATGGGACAACCATGTGGTTAGGGATTTGGGCTTTCTTTCAGGAGACCTAAGTTCAAACCATCGTGAACGTGATGTGTATGCATATGTGAGTAAGCTTGTGTACAAAAAATAAAATATTTAAATAATTTAAAAACTTTATTTTATTTAAAAAAAATTATTTTTATTTTTTAAAAGTCGTTAAAATATAATTTATTTAATAACATCCATATCTAAAAATCAACTCCTTTAAATTTATTCCCTTAATTTTTTATTTTTATTTTTATTAATATTTCATCTATTGGTGACCTAAATCTCATAGTTACTAAACATGCACGTAGATTAAACATTTTGTTATTGCTTTGATTAGGCTATTCTAGCTATTCTCTGCGGACGCTATAAAATATGCTTAGGGTTTTAATTTTAATAGTTGTATTATGGTAAATTTGTTTATATATTAAAAAAAATTAAGACATAGGTGCATCCAGTGTGAAAGTGTGAATTTTCAAGAGCGCGTGATCTCTAACATCCAAGCGAAGACATGCGATGTACTTAGAGGTTGAAGAATTCGGTAAGAGCTTTTTCTTTTTGTTTGTATTGGTTTCTTTTCCTTTCCTACATTCATAACATTTTTTTATTTGATGAATACACATTTATTTTGTTATATATTTATTTATAATATTTTATTATTTTTTTAATTTAATAAATTGTTGAAAATTTTAATATAATTTTTGAGAATCATAAAACTATTGAATATGTTTAATCTGGTGATTTTGTTTTTGATCTTTTCACTGATCTTTTTTTTTTTTCAATGAGCCTGATTTGTTTGTTTGAAGGCACATCATTTCATATTCATTTGGGTTCAAACCAACCAAACTAGAATTTTATTGTTATGGAGGAAGAGAAGTTACTGAAAATAGAGAAGAGGGACACAGAAACTGTACTTTCTGAAATACCACAAAATGTGAAAGAGGAAATACTAGTTTTACTTCCTATAGATACTATAGTCTGTCTCTTTGAAATTTCTAAGGAGTGGATACTATTGAATATGTTTAATTTGGTGAATTTGTTATTGATCTTTTCACCGATCTTTTTTTCAATGAGCCTGATTTGTTTGTTTGAAGGCACACCGTTTCGTACTCATTTCGGTTCAACCTACCAAACTAAAATTTTATTGTTATGGAGGAAGAGAAGTTACTGAAAATAGAGAAGAGGGGCACAGAAACTGTACTGTGTGAAATACCACAGAATGTGAAAGAGGAAATACTAGTTTTACTTCCTATGGATACTATAGTCTGTCTCTTTGAAATTTCTAAGGAGTGGAACGCTCTATTGACTTCTTCCTGATTTATATACAAGTGGAAGAACTTTCAAACAGGAGTCCATGGTTATTATTGTGGGGGTTTGAGTGTGAGGATATTGAGTGTATTGCTTCTCTGACTGTAGATGGAAGCTCAAAAACTTTGAAATTTTTCCATGGGTAGACTTAATTTCTTTTGTCGAGGATCTAAAGCTGGACAACTTTTGGTGAACACCGAACATGTTACCTCAACGGGTCATCAACAAAGACCTTGTCTTTACAACCCCCTAAACAAGATACTTTCTGATTTTTATCTTCCTTTCTTACTTCCATATGATAATCATTATTGATAATTCTACCAAGCATGCATTAGGTATTTTACAAGTCCCTCGGTTGGCGCAAGATTCATGTGTACACCCGAGTAAGAAGTTATTTGCATGTGGGTCTTCCATGATATTTGCTTGCTTATTTCAGAGCACCTTATTTTGTGGTATATACGATTCAGTAATCTAGGAGCTTCAATTTAAATCAAGATATGATTACAATTGGAAGGAAATCACAAGGATTCCTCCACATATGTTAAAAAAGTTTAAAGGTTGGGAAAACTATGACTTTTTCAGGGTGGGTGAATGTAATTGTATTATAAGGAAAAGTTCTAAAGATAGATAGATAAGGTAAAGGTATAAATATAGATAGATAAGGCAAATGTCTAAAGATAATAGATAGACAGACATAGGTCTAAATATAGATAGACAAGGCAAAGGTCTAAAGATAGATAGATAGGTCTAAAGAGGTGAAAGTCGTAATATACAATAAAATACAGGATTCATGTTTGCTTCTTCCTCCTATTTCACCTTCGTTCCAATAAAGGAAATTATATTACACTCCTATGGCCTAATATTTTGTTAATTTGAGTCACTAGGAATACTCAATTTTAAACTAATTGGTGGTTGTTCTTCTTTCTAACCCATAGAGGTTAAACTGCTAGCTATTAGCCCAAAGAAAATATTCAATATACTATGATGTTAGGTCTTCAACCATTAGATATTGCATTGATAATAATAAAATATATAATACAATGCTTAGGCTAAGAATAGCCAAGATAGGTAGGAAATAATATTCCCCTTAATCCATGCTAACGACTAACAAATATCGCTAACAATAAGATATTCTCTAACCAAATATATTAGCAAATAATTAACCTAGGATAGAAACCTGCCACCTAGGAAAATCTACATATTATCAAATAGGTAATAGTAATAGTCACTCTAACATAGTAACTCTAACACCTCCCCTTATTACATTATTTGAGATAATGTATATAACTTCCTCCTAAAGTGAAGGAGAGAAATTGAAAGATGCTTTTGTGTTGGCTATGTCTTTGGCTCATGGCTCTGGATCTAGCTTTAAGGTTACCTCTAGAATTGCAATTGGATTTGCCTGTGGAACTACCTCTAGATCTGCCAGTAGGTCTACCTCTAGATCATTTTCTTTGGATCTGCCATTAGGTCTGTCACTGGGTCATTGCCTTTGGGATTGTTGCTCGATCTTTCACTGGATATGCCTTTGGATATACCATAGGTTTTACCTTTTCTATAGAAGCCATACAAAATTTCTTTCATCTTGGTCCATTGTGTGAGATTTGTCCATCCACAATCAATATGAACCTTGTTGGCCATTTTCACTTTGTACCAACAATTTATAGAGGAGTGATTATTACATCCACAAGAATCACAAAGATATAGTTTTCAACACCTAGCTACTACATGTCGTGTTCTACCACAATGACTGCAACAATGCTTTTTAGGAGTTGTAGGAGATTTAGGTTTTACAAACATGGTTTTACTGGTACTTGTTTGTCCATCATAGCCAAGGCCTTCATTTTTTGGCCTAACATTTGGTATTATAGGATTTTTAATGCCCTTCCCATGTTTACCTAATATTTCACCATTGAATACCATTTTGTTCATCAATTTGGATCTAATACCTTTGGTGTGCTTTTCAAAACACCAAAGTTCTTTATCTTCATCAATGTTTTTAATAATATGGTATTTGTCACAATTGATAATATTATGGAGCTCATTTTGAGGATGTACAAATTTTAAGTCACTGGTGTTGCAAGTAAAATATGCTCTTATGATGATATCACTTGTGCTACAACTGATATTTTCCATTATAGGCATGAGGTTTCGTGTATCACAACAAGCATTGGCCACAACGGGCTTAAGGTCACTTGTGTCACAACAAGCATTCGTCACCATAGGCTGAAGATCACTTATGTCACAATAAGCATCGACCATTAGAATGATGACCTCTAATTCCTCACTGATGTACTTTTTCTTTTTACATTGGGCAATGTCAAGTGAAATCAATGACATGTATACTGCCCTTACAACACCAATAGGGATTAGAGAACCATTGTTCTGAAGATCTTCACAAGACTCAAAATCTTTTAAAATGGATTTTACACCACTATGTAGTGTGAGAAATGTGTCATCATAAAAATCCATTCCTTCCATCCCTAGTGGAAAGTAAGGACCTCTAACTAATCTTACATATTCATTAGTTTGGTTTGGGGAATTCTTTTTATTTGATTTGCCCATATTTTAAAGGTATCGAACTCTGCCGAAAGTGCATCTTTTACAAAGTTATTTTGCCAACAAAATTGATAAAGTGGCTAAAGTGTCGATCGTGGCCAAAAATGCACCCTTATAAGTTTATCACCCTTTTGTTTGTAAAATTATGCTTTGATGGAGAAAAAAAAATTTGATCCCCCCCTTAGTGCAAAAAATTGCTACTATGAAGATTGACAACTATGCTTTAGCAATGACCAGTATGAAGGTTCCTTATCTCTCCAAAATAGTCTCTCTTTTTATACACCACAAATGAGTACTGAAAGAGAACTCACTCAAATTTATGTTTAATGACACCTACCTAAAAACCCTTCTGAAGAAGAATGATCGGTTTGAGGAATTTAAGCCAAACAAGAAGAGTGAATTAGGGTATATGATGGAGTGAATATCAAAATAAAATTGGCTCTACCTTATTTCTCCTCAAAAATTTATAGAGAACAAGCTCAGATGTCATTGTTGCAACTGTATTAGGCATTAGATATAGTAGCCCCAAGGCATGATAGCATTACCAGTAAGTGTGGGCTAGAGGTACCATTTATACCGAATGTTGTTGTGCAAATAATTTGTACAAAAGGATTTCAAATTTGGGGTCTTATGTGACTTTGAATTTTAACTTATGATGTAATTTCCAAAAACTGGAAAATAAATGCAACGTACAATCAAAAGTGCCCACAAATTTTGAGATATAGGTGTTAGTTTCCACCGAAAATGTGCCTATTTTTACAATGCCAATTTTAAGGTGTCGAATGCAATCGAAAATGTATCTTCTTACAATAATTTTTGCAAGAAAATTTTTATTTGAGTTTGCACAAAAATTGGTATTCATAATTCCCCCCTTTGTGTTACAATTTTGCAAAAAAGAATACAAATTTGTTTATCCCCCCTTTTGTTTGTAAAATAAACAAGGTTTTGGAATTTTTAGATCCCATTTCAGTTTGCAAAAAACATGTACAATTATTGTGTTGTATCCTTCCTTTTGAGAAAAAAATTGCATAATTTTGGTCTTCAAAGTTTGCAAAAAAAATGTGCTCTTTTTGCTTTGTTTTATGTTTGCAATCAAAATTTTAATCAACTAATTTCAATAATAATAAGATATATGCTTAAAAAAATAATTACTTAAAAGAATTTATCAAGCATAATATCAAATTACTAAAAAAATAATTTAAAAAATAAAAAATAATTGCAAAAATAAAAGTTTTGTTACCATTATTTTTACAACAAAATGTTTACCTGTGGCGTGCACAAGAATGGATCCTATGACCTCATGCACCTAGCGCCCATGATCCAACTGGTTGGGCTACTGCCTTTTTTGGAATGTAAAGGGAACAATGTTCCCTTTATTTTATCCTCCATCGCAAGGCAAAAAAAAAATTGTTGGGACATTAGTCCCACATGCACGTTGTTGTAGCATATTTGGTGTTTAAAACCTCAAACGCTTACCTTGATATTTGATGGCCTTTGGATAATCAAGCAGACTATGGAGGATACTTTTTTGCCCATGCCAACAAACCAAAGGACACCACATCAGTGCAGGGATCGACAAATCACACTACGACACATCACCACTGCCAATTGGATCACCATGGCAGCCCTTGGAGTTTGCATACACCAGGTCAGGAGTGCCACATCAGTAGCCCACCTCAATCCATGTGTCACTATATCAGCAACCATATGTTCACCACACGTACCTAAGATCTGTGCCCAAGGTGACGATGGTCCTTGGGATCCATGCTCAGGGACACATGTAGGTGGTTGTTGGCTTTCAAATATCGAGATCCATGCACCAGGTGGTAGTCATATCTAGAGTGCATCAGAGTTCAGGTGGCGATCAGGTGATATTTTATGCCTTGATTCACCAATCAATCATCATATTAGATCCTAGCATCCAATGCAAATCATCGTCAGGTTTTCGTGCCAACTAAAATTCATATTATCTGTGATCCATAGGGTTTAAGTGGAGTCTGAAGTTTGGCCAACACCATCTTGTCAGGTCCAAAATCTATAGTCGGGTGTCAATTCGTCCAGCAGTGTCAGTTGCGTCAGAGTCCATCCAGTGTTACCTCAAGAAATGTGTATAGGTTTGGTTTGATCAGATCTTGTCCATCTAGGGGGTCCCATATTGGTATTTGTGCCCCCGTGATCTGTTTCAGTGCCTCAAGAATCATGTCGAGGTTGTTCAGGTGTAAACAAAAAATTGCTACCTTCACCCAACTCCACAGATCCCACTCACAAGTCACTTTGATACCAACGTTAGGTCTTCAACCATTAGATATTGCATTGATAATAATAAAATATATAATACAATGCTTAAGCTAAGAATAGCCAAGATAGGTAGGAAATAATATCCCCCTTAATCCATGCTAATGACTAACAAATATCGCTAACAATAAGTTATTCACTAACCAAATATATTAGCGAATGATTAACCTAGGATAGAAACCTGCCACCTAGGAGACTTACATATTACCAAATAAGATAATAGTAATATATACTCTAACATAGTAACTCTAATATATGATAAGGTCTGATGATAACGCCTAGCCATTAATTTTGTGTTGGTTATTTATTATTGAATTTATCAATAGTTAATTTGCAGTGTATGTGTGAATTTAAAAAATGTTAAAGAATGTTATCAAAAGAACTTTCTAAAAATTAATTTTAGTTTTATTTAATAGACTGGATAGTAGAAGTTTTGTTTTCTATGATGTAAATTTATTAATTAATAGTTTATTTTTATAAAAAAAAATTAATAGGTTATATCTTCATTTTTATAATTAATTAAAATGTAAAGTTTTATTTTAAAATTATAATTATAATTATTATAAATTAGTTAAAATTTTTAAATAAGCTAATTATAATTACTAAAAAAATATTTTTTATATTATTATTTTTTTCAATGAGTTAATGAGGGGTCTTGGTCTTCTCATACTAAGCGGGGTTTGAACTTTGGACCTCCCAAAGGGAGGCCAAATCCCTTTGAGAGCACGAGATTTCGGAAACAAAAAGGGAGAAATACTAATGCGACGCATTCAAAATCAAACAAACGCTTAAGTCCTAAAACGTGAAATGCATGAAATGAAAGAGACGAATTGAACTGAGATAAAAGAAAGTACAGAAAGCACAACCCTTTTTATTTAACTCTCTTAATATTAGTTACAAAGATGCCTCCTCCCTTTTCGGGGGCTAGGAGCGTTAAATGAGTTTTGGTTACAATCATGACTTAGTGTTCCTCCTTCCGCGTGCCCACATTTGAAATGTGCGGGCCAAAGTGTTTCCGCTATTGGTGTTGATGAATCCTTGATCCTTGCTGCTCCTCATGCGTTCAAAGAAACAAGTCGTTAGTAGCACCTGTGACAAAAGATAAAGCTTTTGATCTTAAAAACCAATGGAAGATGCATGCATAAGATTAGCTAAATCGATAAATAAAATGACTCCAAATAACCTGCAAATTTGATAGTAACCAGGGAACATTACCAGAGGGCCACTGCCATCAAAAAAGTCAGACAATTTTCCGCTTATTCGAATCCGCTCCTGGGCTAGACGAATTCGACTGTAATTCGTCCCGAGGTAAGACGAATTCTCCTGCGATAAAATGCCGAAATGGTCCTACCTAAATGTCGCATCTCGGGAGCTCCAAACTACCTGCAAACTTAGGGGTTAGCTAATTGGGGGAATTTTGGGAAGACCCAGATGATCAGATTTCCCCGATTTGACCTCCATCAACGGGAATTTGACGTCGCTACCTGCAAGTTAGTGAGGACAACAAAAGCGACAAAACATGATAAGATTTGATCAAAGCCTTATGAAATTGGAATTACAAACTATTTAAACAACATAGAATGGAATGCAAGATAAACAAATGACAAAAGAACAATTTTCCATGAATTCCCAATCGTTCTTAAAAAAGAATATTAGGCTCGCAGGAGTGCGGGGCGCCCGGGCGGGCCGCCCACCGTTGGAACTTGATTTCGGCACCAATCCACTTGGGATGGGCCCAAAATCTCTTGTAATGGGTTATCGACGAATTGGTAGGTCAATGTGGTCAAATGTCGGGTTTTGGATCCGGATTCACACTTCCAATAACCACCCAATGACCTCTCTTGCGAAAGAGATCAAGGATGTGGAAGAGGTGAATCAAAAGGGTAAAATGTGGTATTCAATTTGGCAGCACTTCATTGCTTGAAAATGCCTCCAACTTGTCCTCTTTTGGGTGAGAAAGTTCACCATTTTATAGACCTAGGGGGTCTCTTTGGAGGGGCATGCATAAGCGCCATGTGGCAATCATGCCTTCCCATGAGGGAGGAAAGTCCTCCATGACTTGGGCTTCCATGATTGCCCTTGTGACAGTCCTCTAACATCCAATCCGCCCACCTACACGCGCATGCAAGGCGAGAGGCATTAATTGACTGTCCTCAGCTACCATTTGGCATAATTCTTCTTTTTTCCCGTTGAACCTGGAATTCGTCCTGACCCAGAGCGAATTCAAAATTTGTACCTGGGTGAGACGGATCCCAATTTGAATTTGTCCTAGGGTGGGACAGATATTGAGCAAAGTGCCTGAATGTGCCAAATTGCCTTCTGACCTTCCAAAATTGCTACAAAAGTGGTTAGGACCACTGTTTAACCTCTGAGGGCTACCCTGGGGGCTGTGTGTGTCAAAGCGATCAGTGTTTGCAGTCACATAATTGGATTGGTGTTGTTTTGGTGTCTACAGATGCCCCTTTTTGGGATGTGCTATGCATGGTGTAGCGTCGAGCAAAAATAGATAACCAAAGCACTAATGATTAGGATTTCTTGGTAACCTAACCAACTTTTGATGCCCCAAGTATGGAAAGGGCATGCATTCTTGAATCCTTGCTTTTGACAAGCGAAGGCACTCAATTCAAGTGTTAACCTTTTTCGGTGAGGTGTTACTTGACCTTGGACATTGATCAGTCATGAATAGGCAAAGGGCGCAACCTTTGTCTCGTGAGAACCTTGAGTTCATGATTCATGAAATGCCAAGTGATTTGATCGGATTGTGATTATTGCTTTTTTACTGCCTCAAGTAGGAGCGTAATTGTCTTTGTCAATGATTCTTTGAATGCATGTCATTTTCCTTAATTGGGTGTGTGTTTGCTGATTGGTGACTAAGTGTGACTACCCCCTCAAGCGACGAATCGATGAGGGAATGACCTTCGTGAGAAAAGCGACGAGTCGCTTGACCCAAGATGACTTATGCAAATTTGCCCTTAGATGGTTTAGCGTTAAGCATGTGCAATTTTTCGACATTTAGACCTATTTTTGGTGGGTGGTAACCCTTTTTGCGATGCTTTTTGGAGCTAAAATTGGCAAAAATCCGTCCTCCTGTGGAGCGGTCCGGCTATGGTAGCCTTCTTAGGGAGTAGGATAGTGACAATTTGTGACCCCAACATATGTTTTGTATGCCCGGGATGTTAAGTGCAACAGCACTCTCATCGGGTAAGTTTATTAGCTGTTTTAGTGCATTTTTGTTCAATTTTTGATGTTTTTTGAAATTTTTGCCCTGAATTCGTCCTAGGGTGAGAGGAATACCAGCTTAGAATGCGTCCCAGGGTGGGACGAGCGCTAACCAGAGCGCTTGTCCCAGCGGAGGATGAATTTAAGCTCAAAAGGCCTATTTAAAGGCCAAAACTAGGGTTTGGGTTCATTTGCATCTGATGTGGATTTGGAGGGCTCCGGATTAGCCGAAGATGTAGGAACTTGCAGAGCAGTGGGAGCCAGAGCAAGCTACTATTCTAGAGAGTCCCATGCCTCAGGCGGATGAGGAGTACATGGAGTTTGGGGTACGTGCTGAGAATGTGCAGTTGGTGGAGCTGCTGTGGAGGCGAGATGAGGAGCTGGGGGATGCGCTATGGGAGAGGGATCTCCTGTGGGCTCAGCTAGAAGAGCAGGAGAGCACACGGGTTGTGTCTCATTGGCAAGATGGGGATACTGATGCTACATGGGAGAGGTATATCCTACAGATGTAGCTGGCAAAGAGGGATAGGGTTTTGGCACAGCGCGATGATGTAGTAGCTTACTACCATCGATGAGAGGCAGAGTGGGATTGATGGGAATCATATTGGCGGCGACATCAGCTGGATATGGAGGGGGAGATTATCCACCTCGGTGGGCAGCTACCTGAGCCGTCGGGAGGTGGGTCGTCACGTCGGACGAGGGGCAGTGATACTGAATAGTCAACATCATCTCGTCGCAGGCGACTGGATGAGGGAGGGGGCAGTAGGCATGATGTGGGGGCTAGCAGTAGCCGCCCTGAGGGGTCCCATAGGACCCACACCACGGGGGATAGTTCCCATCGCATCGATCCTACATGATCATGGTGGCCGATGCCCCAGGCTTGGGGGTTTTTGAGCTTTTGGATTATGCGGGGTCAGATGACCGATTATTGTAGCCTGCGGGCATTTTTTTTTTTAATGATATATATATATATATATACCGGCTTTATTTTGGTTATGCATATGTGATGATTTGATCTTATGCATGATGGTTGATGAATATGGATGTATGCATGTTAATTTATTTTGATGGATGCACATGTTATGATGAATGCAAATGTTTTTTATTTATATGTGATATGCAAAATGTAATGGATGAAATGAATTTGTGTTGGTTGGTTAGGGCACCATAGACTGTTTAGGACTTTGTTATTTTGCTTTTAGGCGATTGTTGTGGTAAATGACTTTGTATGTATACATGTGGTTTTTTGTATTTTTTGATGGTATTGTAAGGATAAAAAGTAGCGTAGTTGATTTAGAAATGTAGCTAAGGTTTTCTAAGACTCGGACGGTTTTTAACTCACTAGCCACGACTGTACTTTATCTTACAAGACTTTTGAACAAGGTATGAATCGGACTTGTTTTTGACCAAGTTATTTCACATCCCTGTGTGTGCAATTGAGTTCATTTATGTGGTATTTGTCGAGATACCGCCAATGCGTGATATGTTGTCAACCAAACCTCGTATCGAGGATCACCTAATTAGCTCCACTAACTCCTTTATTGTATTTAGTCAGATTAATCTACGGTGCTATCTAGGATACCATAAGCTAGCTCATCCACATGCAAACATTGATCTGTACACAAGTTAATATGACAGATATATCATCATGTGGGAAGTTTACCACCAGTGACCGATAGGCTATCAACCAAACCAGTACTAAGGCTTACCTCATGACCTGTAGAAATGTTGAGAGTTCCAGGGATTCAAGTTCTACTCCTTTCTTTTCTTCAATTGTATTGGGATACTTGCTCATTGGTAGTGATAAAAATCACTGTTTATTTTTATATATTTTTCTTTTGAGCAAGGGATTTGGATTCGAGTGATAAGAATCACTATTGTATGTGCTTTTTGATGTATGCACTCTGGGGATGATGTCAAATTTTTGGATTTTTGACGTTTTGCAAAATTTTGATGTTTGCAACTTTTTGAGAACTTGGGATTCTTGGGGAATTGGGTAGGGAGGATGCTTGTCCTTTTGCCAACTCTCAACATTCTTTGGGTCATTTGCACAAGGGGATGAGCAAGATAACCGTTTCACTTATGGTGACCTGGATTACTGTGCAGGTTTCATCTTTCGTTCACACAACTTGGGAATTTTTATGTGTTTTAATTTGTTGGGATGCTATGTAACAAGGTGTGATCCAAGTAGAACTCTACCTTCGTAAAATCTGTCTAATTTGGTACAGTACGTGGCTAGAAAGTAAAATGACGACTGAAAGACAAAAACTCTTGATACATTATAAGACCACTGACTCTAGTGTGGTAAAAAGTAGTAAATGGCGTATGTTTGTTGTTTTATAAAATGGAAAAATATGGAACAAGATGGACTAGTAGAGCAATTACAGCCTATGGTGCCTTTGACCTGTACGACCACAAATATGCAATGTATGGATGTGATGTTTAATGCAGCTATATATTTTTGTATTTTTGATGGATTGATTTTTGTGAATATGAAGATGAGATGTGAGAAGAGCTTTTTATTGATGAATTTGAGCATGCCTGGAAATGAGATGCAAATTTTTGTTGTTTTTGATGATTTTTGGATTTTCTTATTTTTGACCAAGCGATTGTGGGAATCCTTGGAGCATTTTGGGATTGACCAAGCGATTATATGAATCCTTGGAGCATTTTGGGATTGACCAAGCGATTATATGAATCCTTGGAGCATTTTGGGATTGACCAAGCGATTATAGGAATCCTTGGAGCATTTTGGGGTACGGCTCTCTTAGATATGGAATGGTCGCAAATGACTGATATTCAAGGGTTTTTTTTCCTTGATTTCGTCAAGAGAGGCTAGCCGGTATGTCCCGGGTCCTATTTTGCTATCAATGACATATGGACCTAACCAATTTGCCGTGAATTTGTCCCTTAGGTGGGACGAAAAACTAGAGTTTTTTTGGTTTTCCTTCAAAACCAAATCACCAACCCGAAAGTCCCTCAGGTGAACTTTCATGTTGTAGGCTTTCTTAAGTTGCTCTTGATAAATACGTAAATGCTTGAGAGCATTAACACGTCGTTTGTCAAGCAACGTAAGCTGGTCTAACCGGGCCTGCCGCACAATGTCATCATTGATGAACTCCTGCATTGATATGCGCAGGGAAGGAATTTCCAACTCGAGAGGCATGACTGCCTCGGAGCCATACATGAGCGAAAATGGAGTGGCCCCAGTGGGTGTCCGAATGCTAGTGCGATAAGCCCATAGGGCAAGTGGAATTTGGATGTGCCAATCCTTATGACTGTCTACGACCATATTTTTAAGGATGGCAACTAGCATTTTGTTTGACGCCTCTGCTTGCCCATTTGCCTACGGATAATAGGGTGTCAAAAAATTGTGCTAAATTTTGTACTTTGTGGTCAAAGCACGCACGTCTTTGTTCTTGAATGGCATCCCATTATCCGAGACTATTTTGGATGGAATACCAAAATGACATATGATGTTATGCAAAATGAACTCCACAATGCGGGGTCCTATCGTAGAGGTAAGCGGAATTGCTTCCACCCACTTGGTAAAATACTCTGTGGTCGTTATGATAAACGTGTGACGGCCTAATGATGCAGGGGAGATATTTCCAATTAGATTGAAGCCCCACTATGAAAATGACCAAGCAAACTAGACTATCTGCAAGGCCTGGGAAGGTACATGCGTCAAATTGGCATGGTGCTAACACTTCACGCACTTCTTGACATATGCGCAACAATCTCGCTCTAAATATGGCCAATAATAGCCCATGCGAAGAATGTGCTTTGCGATGGCCATACCACTGAAGTGGCCACCACATGTACCATCGTGCGCTTGGGCGATCGCCCAAGTGGACTCTTGTCGGTCCAAGCAATGAAGGAGGATTCCTTCATAGCTACGACGGTACAAAATGTCTCCTATCAAGATATACTTAGCCGCTTTCTACTTGAATGCTTGTTTCGCGGCATGCGTCAATCCAAGCAGGAGATTACCTATCTTGAGGTAGTCTCTAATGGGTAAATACCAGTCCTGTTGATCGGAAACCTCGATGGTATGAATAGTCAATCCCTCTTGAATTTCATCCCTAGCAAACGCTGAGCGGAATAGAACTTGTAAGAATAGCGTTGTGTTGCTATTAATGGGAGTAGGGGAAAACAAGGACCCCCAGTTGGCATGTTTCAGATGATCGTGGATTCGAGAGAACTTATTCGAGGATGGTTCAATCTAGATCATGTGGATTCTTGGCATCAAGTCAGAGCTTGCATGCTCCATCACGAATTGTGATAGGGTTTTGACTTGAATGGTTGTCATATCACTAGAAAGGTCTTACGGGATTAGTGACCCCAAGGAGGCCATTGTGTCTACAAAATGATTTGATGATCGAGGGAGTGCCTCGATGTCGTACCACTCAAGTTTTGCCAAGAATTTGTCCATAAGGGCTTTATAAGCCTACAAAACTGGGCATTTGCATTGGAATACCCCTTTGACTTGATTGACAATTAACAACGAATCACCAAAGATGTTCAGTTGTTTGATGTTCATGGTGATTGTTGTCTGAAGACCTATGAGCAAGGCTTCATACTCTGCATTATTGTTGGTGCATGGGAAATTTAATTTAAATGATAGGGGCATTGGAGCACCCTGCGGTGTGAAGAATACTATTTTCACGCCACCACCTTGCTCACATTTAGAACCATCGAAAAATAGGGTTATGTCAACCTGTGACTTAGGCTCATCAGAATCTGGCGATTTTGAGACATGGAAGACCCCATCATCGGGTAGTTCTATGACTAGAGGTTGATCGTCTTCAAGAGGAGCCTCTGCTAGTTGATCGGCTATGACTTGTCCTTTGATAGATTTATGTTCGATAAACTCTATGTCAAATTTCGTCAACAACATGATCCATTTCGTTGTGCGACTACTATGATAAGTACGACTCATCATGTATCACAATGGATTCTCCTTAGACACAACATACATAGTGTTGCTCAGAATGTAGTGGCATAGCTTTTTGGTAGCAAACACCACTGCCAAGCAGAGTTTCTCGACGTATGCATAGTTAAGTTCATAACTGACCATGTGGCTAAGATAGTAAGTAGCCTATTCTTTGTGAAGTTCATTCTTCTAGGCCAGCATGGCACCCAGTGCCACCTCAGTAGCTGAGATGTATAATTAGAATGGCACTCCTGGTCTAGATGGTGCCAATACTGGTGGCGAAGCCAAGTATTGTTTGATGTCATCAAAGGCTAACTGGCACTCGTCATCCCAGTGAAATGCAACCCCCTTGTGCAATAATTTTTTCATGGGTCGGCACTTGTCAAATAGCTACGCTATGAAGTACTTAATTGATGCAATCTTTCCTTGCAGACTTCTGAGCTGCTTAATGGTAGTTAGGGGGAACCATTTCAAGGATTGCCTTGACTTTCTTTGGGTACATCTCGATGCCTCGCTTTGAGACTATGAAACCCAAGAGTTTTTCAGATGTGACGCCAAATACGCATTTCTTGGGATTCAGTCTGACTTTATGCTCCATGAGGCGATCGATTATCTTGCTTAAGTCATCGAGATGATCTAAGCACAAAAGAGGCTTGGCTAACAAATCATCCATGTAATCTTCCAAAATTTTATGCATGTAATCATGGAAGATGTACGTCATGGCACGTTGGTAGGTGGTGCTAGCATTTTTAAGGCCAAAAGGCATGACCTTATAACAAAATTTCCCCCAAGGCGTTGTGAACACCATTTTTAGTTGATCCTTAGGATTGATACGAATCTAATTGTATCCCAAGAAACCATCCATGAGGGATAGCATTTCGTGACCTGTTGTAGCGTCTACCAACGTGTCGATTCTTGGCAATGGGAAATCATCCTTAGGACTTGCTTTGTTTAGATCTTGAAAATCAGTGCATATGCGAATCCTCCCATCGGGATTTTTGACGGGCACCATGTTGGACAGCCATGGCGGATAATCCATGCAGATGACAAACTGTGCATCCAACAACTTTTGCAATTCGTATTTGACCATCAAGGCCACTGTTGGGTGCATCTTACGTAGTTTTTGCTTAACTGGCTTGATTGTCGGATCAAGCATTAGATTATGCGTGACTAGCTACGGATCTAGCCCCGGCATGTCTCTGTATGACCATGCAAAAACCTCCTTCTTCTCTTTGAGAAGGGCAATGTAGTCGGCTTGCTCTTCAAGGGATAAGCTTACCCCCAGCTTGATAATCTATGGATTCATTGGATCTAAGTCGATGTCTACGTCAGTCGTCTTCTCGACTGACATGTGAGATTCGTCTTCCAACTAATGTGGAGTTGGGAGCAAATGGATATCATTAGCTAAGTTTAAATCTGCGTTGGTAACCTCGAGTTCCTCTTCATCCTGAAAGATATCCTGAGTTGTCCCTGGGGTAAAATGAGGCATTTTACCGAAAGGCCAGTACTCTGATGGGGAGAGAGGTGAATTGACGTGATCTTAGTCGATGGCATCTATGTCTAGATGTAATGACTGTGACAGATTAGCCAGATTGTAGATGGGTGCGATCAATTCAATGGAGATCATGTGGATGAAATGAATTTGGTCTCCATTATCGCGGGTGTGATAACTCAAACATTCTGGATGTTCTCTGTGTTTTGGATCTGGTTTTGTAGGTACTGGCATGAATGGATCGGCCCTATGTGTGAATAGGAGGACAAGGTCTACCCTCGGCACTGATATCACCCTAGGGTCTTGAACTGGAAAGTGCTCTTCGTGTACCCGGAGTAGTGGATCCAACACTTGATCCCACCCTGTTGGGTCTACGTACCACTCATGCCCTGGCACTATGCCCATTTGTGCAAATATGTCATTAATCCTCAAAGGGTATCGTTGTTGCATTTGTCGCATGTGGTTGAGATAGGCCATCTTAGTTTCATCTTTCGAATCACTGTCAAAGATCCAAAAATGCTCATTTGCTCCGATAATTGCTTGTGACATATGAGGCTCATCTTGTTCTAGCAAATTAATCTGGTCCCATTGCGGTTGTTCCACACTCGGTGGGGGGACCTGATTCTCTTGACACAACACTGGTTCAATTGGAACCTCTAAAGGGAACAGATGCAAAAATATCTCTTGATAGTTGTTCATAGGAATCTCCTGTAAGTGATCACTATCGGATTCGAAGGGATCAGATGATTCTGATTCATCTTTCGAAGATCTTTCTGGACATTGTTTATGCTCTCCTTGAAAGTTAGTTCTTGAACTTTCACCTCTCTCTAGCAAAGGAGAAGGATTACTGATGTTACCAAGGGTGGTTGTTGACCATGGGAGGTAATCTCCCAATGTATATGTTGTGTTTGGGTTGGCATAAGGATCTGATGCCAATCCGCCCTTGTTGCCTATTCTTAGGCCTTGCATGTTTTCCACCAAGATGTCTAAGGGTAGGGGGTGGTTGAACCCTACTCCCGACTTGTCATAAGGCATTTGGTATCTTGGCTAGCAAAGGACATGCACTCCTTGCTCATACCTGCCTAGCCCATATCCATGCCAATTGCATTGGCCAAGATATCTCAGAGCAAAGTTTGGGTTAGATAGATAGTTGACATTTTTTGCAAAAGGCTCTTCGTCCTCGTCCTTTTGCATGCATGGTTCAACACCATGGTCAAGGCCCCTATACACAAAATTGGTCTGGTTAGATGGGTAGCCTAAAGGAACAACTATCCCGATGGGGAGGCGAGGTCTCCCCATGTCTTGCACTGACTCTAGCGCGGGCGTTGCTACAACATTCTACACTAGATACTCCCCCAGGACCGTACTAGCCATTTCAACAATAATTGTTGGCGATTGAGAGGGAGGGAACGAAAGCTCTCCCAGAGTCCATTCCATGTTGGGTGGACTAGGAGCCTTAGCTTCCATTGTGCTAGGTATCTCTTCTGTTGAGATGGTTGATATTTTTGGCAGCACCTCCTCTAGGGGTTGAGCTTCTTCTAGGATTTGTTTCCCTTTGTCCTTCTATTTAGCCATGACAGGTGGCATTGGTAGCAAAGGAGCAGACGATGAAGATGCACCTGGCTGGGGTTTTGATGGATTAGTCACCAATGGTGCTCGCAGCATCGGACCCTTTATAGATGGATTTAACTAAAAATCCAAGTGCGTCAATGGGAGGGTCGATTGCGGCATCAACTGCACCGCATTGCAATATTTGAAGGGTTCTAAGTCCATCAAGACTACATGTACTTCTCCTTCAAATGCATACTTCAAACATTGGTGAGCTATCAAAGGGACACACTTCATGTCCCTGATCCATGGTCGCCCTAGCAATATGTTGTACACCATCTCGCCTTCCAAAATATGGCACAATGTAGGAATCGTCTTTTGTCCTACCTGAACAGGTAGAAAAATTGTGCCAACTGTAGAGCATATCGCATCATTGAATGCTCGCAGTGTGTAAGTGGAAGCGATGATGTGAGAGACTGGCAGCTTCAGATGTTTCAATGCTGCTGTAGTAATGATGTTATTGGACGAGCCAGTGTCTACCAACACCCGCTTATACGGGATCCCATTGACCCGCGTGATAACGTGCAGGGGTGGATCTACCATGTCATCGATACTCGATTTAACTTCATCTTCTCGAAAGGTAATGACTCGAGCTCAGACATCATTTTACATGTCCCATGAAGTTATTGAAGGAATTCGCTTCGTGGGGCTGCAACTCAATGGCTTTCAAAATCTCCATGAGAGCCTCCCGATGGGGCGCTGATTGCTGTATAAGCCCATATATGGAGAGCCTAGCCGATGTGGTCCATAAACTCTGCGTGAGTTTGGTCCGTATCGTGACCTCGGTTCTAGGCGGAAGTAACTACACAAGGTGTTGTTGAGGTTGTGACGTTGTTGGAACTTCTCTTGTGGCTGCCTCGGGGGCAACTCCTGGGTATTTCTTGTTCCTGGTCACTATGCTTATCATTCCCACATACCCTTGCATGGGGAAATTCTGTCGCACCTCATTGACCTAAAGGGGTTTTTCCTGTGCCTCATGGGCAGGCAAGGGATCCTTTAAGACCCCCATCTACTGGTTATTTGGTGCTATGGGGTTGTCTACTGCCAATGTTTTATTATCAATCAAGTCTTGTATCAACCCTTTGAATTTCCAACATGCGTTTAGGTCATGTCCCCTTCGCTTGTGGAACCTACAATATAAATCCTCTCTGTATCCCTTAGGCTTTGGAGCGTTAGGATCTATGGTTTGGATCTCTGGAAGGGTGATTAAATTTGCCACTGACAAGTGGTCAAATAGGGAGTCCCTAGACTCCGTATAAGGGGTGTATTGTCACTTAGGGTGACGCTACTGATTTTGCTCCTATTTTTTATTTTCTCTTTCATAATTATTAGGAGGCACTACCTAATAATTAGCCTTTTGAGGCTATATTTCTTGTGTAGGCTTAGGGACATTTATCACAACTTGATTAACCACAACGGGTTTTGGTTGCGTAGTCCCTGTCTTTGTGTTTTTGTTCCACTCTTTCTTTTTAGGTTTGGCAATTTTGCCATCCTGTATTTTGATCTTTTTGATAACTCTGGCTTGCACCAAAGCTTCTTCTAAGGTGGCATATTGCTGCAGCTACAATAGCCCAGAGATCGATCTCATACAACTTCGTGAAAACATTTGTGTGAGGTCGGACATAGGGGGAAGGTAGGGTAGCTTAGAAAGCAGAGCCCTCCATCGATTCCTGTAAGCCGCCATTGTCTCCTCCTCATATTTCCTGAGGCTGGCCAGGTCATTTAGTGACGCCTTCTTCTTGGTGTTGAAGGTGAAGCGTTCAAGGAACGCATCCACTAATTGATCCAAGTTATTGATGTTGTGCTTCGGCAACTAGGTGAACCAATCTAAGGTAGGGCTTGCGAACATGGTTATGAATGTCCTCAGCAACAACGCATCATTATCCTGAATGCCAAAGCATTGGCTCAGGAATCTTGTTACATGCTCTTGAGCATCCTCTTCACCCTTAAAGACTGCCAACTGAGGCAACTTGAAATGTTCGAGGTAAGGAGGTACGGGAACTGACAGATGCACCAGATGACTGCGGAGTTGGCGTAACGTGGGCTTTTGGGGCCTAGAAGCTTTGGTTTACACAGACTTCAAATGCTCTAACAACGCTTTGTATGCATCGAAATATTTAATCTCTTCCTCTTTTGTTTGCTCCTGTTGTGAGTTATGGTAGACTAGAGGCCTATGGAGGGGTGGTCGGATAGCAGCCCCTCCGCCTTGATAGTGCATTTCGGCCCACTCTACTTCTGGTTCATACTCCTCATAAACTTCCTGAGGAGTCCCTGGGCGAGACCTATGACCCTGAGTGGGTCCCCACGGAGGGTACCCATCCTTGTTTCTGGGAGTGGCCTCCCTCTCAGGTCTATGGGATCTTAGAGGCAAAGCTTGACGAGGTCGCAGAGACGTATCCTGCACCAAGGGATTATGCCTTTCATATGGTTTCACTTTTTGGGTGCGAGGGATCGGAACCCTCTCAGGTAAGTTATAAATAATCTTGTCTATTTCACACTGAATGCGCTCTTTGTTAAGGCAGTATAAGTGCTCTAATTGCTGCTGATCTTGCTCAAGCCGCATGACCTGGGCTTGGCAGGCGGCATGTCTGGCGATTGCCAGGTCAATTTGGTTTTCCATCTTGGGCTTAGGGGGCCTGAATGTTTCTCCTATGCATTTGCCTTAGTCATGATGATCCAAAATTTCAATGGGTCGCTTCCCTCTGTCGAGGTTGGCGGCATTTACCTGAGGCTCTGGCCTCAATGTGTGACCATGGTATCTAGTAGGTGTAGAAGCGCAAGGCTCCCGCGCTGTATATTGCTCTTAAGGAATGTTATGGTCTTCCTCGTACTCCCTTTCATGGGTGTGAAAGGGGTGGGCGGAGTTAGCTCACCCTGTATGGAGAGCCCTGCGCTCTGGGTTTTGTCTGTCGGTTCTAACAATGATGGGAGGCAAAGGAGAGATGCCATAGTCATGTTGTCTCTCCTCATGGACATTGTGCCTCTCTAGCGCTTCATCGCGTGGTGGCCACTCATATCTAGCCTCTAAGGGAGGTCTTCTATCTACGTTAAGTGACACATGTAAAGCTTCTTCCCGAAAGGGGTTGTGCTGAACAGGCGTGTCCCCCAGGGGGGTGTCCCTATAATTCCACCTTGACATGGAATTATGTGGACTCTCTTGTAGTCCAGACCGCCAAGGCAGTATGGCCAAGTCCTTAGGGCTAAAGCAGAGGTGACTTGTGCCTGCTCCTTGTACACTTTTTACAGCTTCTGCCCTTGATTGGGCTTGGCTACGGGTGTATACCATGGTGGTGTTCTTCTACAAGCTAAGTACAATTTTATCTTTTTGTTTATGATTTTTTGATTTTTTTGTTACACTAAGCAGAAATGAACACACACATACACAAACGGTGATTATCTCTTTTTAAGATTAATGGTGTGTCCTAGACTGGTTTTAGTGCATTTTGATGATTTTGTTTTGTTTTTGAAAGTTTTGAAGAACGTTTAATGCATAATGAAGGCTCATATGACTCCCATAAATGGTCGCCACTTCAATATACCATTGCCCGGCCGATATACCAACCTCTCTATATACCCGCCCTTACGAGAGGGAAACTATAGGTATGTGAGAACAGATGGTACGTGGTATTGGGAATCACCCCAACGACACTCGGTTAGCTTTCATCAGGATTTACGTCGAGCAATAGTGACAATCGAGGTAAATGGATGCAAAAATCAAGCCAAGGAGGTGATGAACCCACTGTTGGTCTTGATCAAGGGCTTGGGTCTTACGACCAACTCCTTGGTTTAAAAATGTCATGTGATGTGTGTGTGGTTCTTTTTATTAAAAATTAAAACATGCAGAAGCAACTACTTTCCTTAAGAAGGCAAAATTGACAGAAAACAAAAATAGAGAAGAAGAAAATGACAGGAACAGTTTAGGATCCTTACCTTTTCTCTACCTAGACTTGTTGTTTCTGATCCTCGACCCTGAAAATGCAAAGACCGAAATTCGTCCCCAGATGAGATTAATTACAGAACATAATTTGTCCCTGTCTAAGATGAATTAGAATTCGTCTCAGGGTCAGACGAATTACAGTAATGTATTCGCCACAGGCAAAGACGAAAAACAGTCAGAGTTTGAAGAAATGGTACCTGTAAGCACAAAAACACAAATTTTTGATCATTTTCTTGATCTCAAAAACCAGGGGATAGAGTCCCACCATGATCGCCACTGAAAGCATGAGATTTCGAAAACAAAAAAGGTAGAAATACTAATGTGACACATTCAAAATCAAACGCTTAAGTCCTAAAACATGAAATGTATGAAATGAAAGAGACGAATTGAATTGAGATAAAAGAAAGTACAGAAAGCACAGCCCTTTTTATTTAACTCTCTTAATATCGGTTACAAAGATGCCTCCTCCCTTTTCAAGGGCTAGGAATGTTAAATGAGTTTTGGTTACAATCATGACTTAGTGTTCCTCCTTTCGCGTGCCCACATTTGAAATGGGCGGGCCAAAGTGTTGTCGTCGCTGGTGTTGATGAATCCTTGATCCTTGTTGCTCCTCCTGCGTTCAAAGAAACAACAAGTCGTTAGTAGCACCTGTGACAAAAGATAAAGCTTTTGATCTTAAAAACCAATGGAAGATGCATGCGTAAGATTAGCTAAATCGATAAATAAAATGACTCCAAATAACCTACAAATTTGACAATAACCAGGGAACATTACCAGAGGGCCACTGCCATCAAAACAGTTGGACAATTTTCTGCCGATTTGAATTCGCTCCTGGGTGGGACGAATTCAACTGTAATTTGTCTCGGGGTAAGACGAATTCTCCTACGACAAAATGCCGAAATGGTCCTGCCTAAATATCACGTCTCGGGAGCTCCAAAATACCTGTAAACTTAGGGGTTAGCTAATTGGGGGCATTTTGGGAAGACCCATATGGTCGGATTTCCCCAATTTGACCTCCATCAACAGGAATTTGACATCGCTACCTGCAAGTTAGTGAGGACAACAAAAGCGACAAAACATGATAAGATTTGATCAAAGCCTTATGAAATTGGAATTACAAACTATTTAAACAGCATAGAATGGAATTCAAGATAAACAAATGACAAAAGAACAATTTGCCATGAATTCCCAATCGTTCTTAAAAAAGAATATTAGGCTCGTAGGAGTGCAAGGCACCCGGGCGGGCAACCCATCGTTGGAACCTGATTTCGGCATCAATCCACTTGGGATGGGCCCAAAAAATCTTGTAATGGGTTTTCGGCGAATTGGTAGGTCAATGTGGTCAAATGTCGGGTTTTGGATCCGGATTCACACTTCCAATAACCACCCAATGACCTCTCTTGCGAAAGAGATCAAGGATGTGGAAGAGGTGAATCAAAAGGGTAAAATGTGGTATTCAATTTGGCAACACTTCGTTGCTTGAAAATGCCTCCAACCTATCCTCTTTTGGATGAGAAAGTTCACCATTTTATAGACCGAAGGGGTCTCTTTGGAGGGGCATGCATAAGTGCCATGTGGCAGTCATGCCTTTCCATGAGGGAGGAAAGTCCTCCATGACTTGGGCTTCCATGACTACCCTTGTGACAGTCCTCTAACGTCCAATATGCCCACCTACATGCGCATGCAAGGCAGAAGGCATTAATTGACTATCCTCGGCTGCCATTTGGCGTAATTCTTCTTTTTTCCTGTTGAACCTGGAATTCATCCTGACCTAGAGGAAATTCAGAATTCATCCCTGGGTGAGACGGATCCCAATTTGAATTCGTCCTAGGGTGGGACGGATACTGAGCAAAGTGCCTGAATGTGCCAAATTGCCTTCTGAACTTCCAAAATTGCTACAAAAGTGGTTAGGACCACTGTTTAACCTCTAAGGGCTGCCCTGGGGGCTGTGTGTGTCAAAGCGATCAGTGTTTGCAGTCACATAATCGGATTGGTGCTATTTTGGTGTCTACACCCTTACCACTACAATAAGCTTGTAGCTATAGTTAATGAGTTTATACATGTTTTTATGATGGGTCCCAATCCCTTCATACTGAGTGGGTTTTGAACCTTGAACCTCTCAAAAAGAGATCAAAGTCATTACCATTGTAGTAAGCTTGCAAATATTTTTTAATATGATATATTTTTATTTTTTTTTGGCTAGATAATAAGGGGATGTACTTAGGTCCCAACCCTTGACAAATTACAACTCTCTTATTTAGAGCTTGAGAGTTTACAAATAGATACACTTCTCATCTCAATTAAGATGCTATAGCGAGAAACCTACATCATTTACATAAAATATCTAAATTCTTGATTTTCATTTTCTGGATCTTTTCAATTTTTTATATGAATAAAAATATTCCAAAATTCAACATCCTTCTTGAAATTTTTATAAAAATCTTCACAATACCAATATTTCACCTCTACTATCTATGCATTGCATCTTAGTAGAGTAATATTTCAAAAACATCACACTATCGTAGTTCGCTTTACCAAATCTGGATTACTAGTTTTTGTCTTGGAACACAAATGCATCCACAAAAATTATAATAAATAGTTTATATGGAAATACATTATTTTTAAAAAATAAAACAAATATTACGAATGGAAAATATTAAACTAAATTTTAATCATTATTGGATTCATGCAATCAATATTTTCTTATCAACTTCAACTAAACTTACTACTTCCTCTAACCATTGAAAGGAGAATTTAACTTCATGATCCTCAATAAAAATCCCTGTATTGGCTAGCCTATCTCACATTTTTTTCCTTCCCTTAAAGTATGTGTAAACTTGATTTCTTCAAATTCTTTAGCAAGATCTTGAATTTTCACAATTATCTCTTAAATGTTCCATGGAGCCTTTGCTTTCCTCAAAATTGCATTTATCACTATGAGAGAATCACCTTCCATCCATACTTTGTTCCATTTCATTTGTTCTAAATCTTCCCAAGCTTCAACTTTATTATTTGTCTTAAATATACTATTGAAAGCATAATGAGACAAAATCTCTCTATTATTTCTAATTATTCCTCCTCTTTCTGTTGGTTTTGGATTTACTTTATATGCTCCATAAAAATTCAATTTAGTCCGCTACATATATGGTGGTTTTCACTTTATATTCTTTGCCTTTTTTTTCTTCTGTTACACCCAACATCATAATTCCATTTAATGAGTTGACTCCATCTATCAAATCTCTCTGCTTTTAGATTAGGGACTGGATGAGTTGATAGGGTTGGTTTAGACTTCTCTATGGCTAAATATATCTTTGTTTATGTTACCTCTAAATTGCTTTTATTTTCTTTATATGTTATTCTATTTCTTTCTAGCCATATAGTCCAAAGTATTGTATCTTTTGATATATCCCATATTGTCTATAAATCCTCACTTTTATAATTGCTCTGCCATTGCTTTAACTAATCTTTAATTTTTCTATTCATCACCATGCATTTACCAAATATATTAAAAATACATTGCCATAGTTTCCTGACTATTGAGAAATATCCCAAGAGATGGTTTATACTCTCCTCTTTTTTACAAAGAACACATGGAGAGGGGCTATGAAAATCCTTTTTCATAAGGTTGTCCCTGGATGAAATTCTTCTATGACCTACTATAAAAACAAACATTTAACTTTAGGAATGTCCTAGCTATCCCAAATATCTCTCCATATTCTAGTGATATTAATATTTTGTTAGTGCTTTACAATATATCCACTTCTTGTTATGTATTCTCCTAAGTTATTCAACTCCCAAACCAATTTATCCTTGGCTCCCCTCAAAATAATCATAGTTTTTATATTTCTACTCAATTGACTCCTAGCATCAATGTCTTGTATACTTCTAAAAGAATCTTCTTTCCATTTGTATCTCCCTTCCTGATCCTTGTATAAAATGTTTGAAACCCTATCACCATTTTTTCTTAAAACAATCTCATCCAAGGTTTCAAAATTGAATCTAAATTGAGTGGTCTTTTATCACATTAAGTATCCATACAAATAGAATTTTTTCTCCAATTCCTTGTTGGAATATATATTACGTTATTTGATACATGATAATGCACCACCATGGGTACATCTATAGATTAGGAAAGAGTGTATTATATTAGGATGAAAGTATTTACTTTATGCAATGTAATAAATGCACAAGTGTGCAATGATATTTTGATAATGTAAATGTGCATAGTTGTCCATATGTACATGTGTCATTATAATAGGAATATGAAGAGATAAAGATAGTGTAGGCCAAGAAACACCATATGAAGAGTCACATTCCATCCTATATACGAATGTGCAATTATAATAGAATAGTATCACAAAGGGAAGATCAGGAGATGGGACATCACCCATGGAGCAATGGAAGGTGATGTAATATGATGTATATGAGGTCTTTTTTCAATAATATTTTATTGTATTTTCAACATTTACCATTAGAAATATTGGAGTTATTTCATATTTTGAATATAATCTTATTTTATTAGCATTATTATTTATTTCATATTGAGTTGAGTATTATTGATTTAGTGGCCATATTATTGAGTGGTTATTCATCAAAATCTAGCAGTGGTATCAGAGCCACAGTAGATCTAGCCATAATAGGTCTAGATAAGAATTGAGAGAGCCATTAGAAACTATTCTAGTTTTTCATCATTTAGCACCATTACTACATTTTTGCAAACCATGTGCTCCTTTGGACCTACCACTTGCAAAAGTTGTTGGCTTTGATATTGTTGGATAGAAGTTATTATATAGAGTAGAAGGAAGGAAATTTCTACTGGTTAAGAAGAGATCAATAAAGATAAAGGGAATTACCTATAGAAAGAGAATCTAGAGAAGATAAAATAAAATTACCTATGAAAAATAAAATCATAAAAGATAGCATTTCTCACTAGGTGAAAGAAAACTAGTAAAAGTTACAGATTTACCTATTCCAAGATCAAAATCAAAATAGAAGAAAATTTACAGGTCTAGAAGATAAACCTTGATATTGAATATTTAGAGACCCTTAGAAGAGGTCATATTGATAAATTTGATTTATTGAAAGAATATATATTATAGATTATTAATTGGCTTGAATATTTCCATAAGATTTAAGGAACAACTGTGAAGACTGGGATTCAACATTGATTTGATTCCACTAGTTATAGCTAGTGAAGATTATTATTTCTGGAACTTTGAATATATTATTGTTGTTCAAGTTCTATTGCAAAAAATAGACATTGAAGGAGGTCCAAGAAGAAGGCCCCAATTGAAGATTGAGAAGAACCAAGGAGAGGTTCTCGTTGCAAGACTGTTGATTGAAGAGACCCTAAGAGAGTTCATATTGAATAACTTACAATATTGGAAGATTGAAGATTTAAGATTGAATATAGGACTATTGAAAGTCCTATTGTAGATTGAAGTAGCAGATTGAAGATTGAAGATAGAAGGACTATTGAAAGTCCTATTGCATATTGAAGCAGCAGATTGAATATTGAATATAGGACTATTGAAAGTCCTATTACAGATTGAAGCAACAAATTGAAGATTGAAGACTGAATATAGAAGGACTATTGAAAGTCCTATTGCAAATTTTGGAGATCCAAAAAGAAATTTCATTGAAGAATTTCCCATAGTGGAAAATTGAAGAAACCAAGGTAAGGTTTCATTGAAAAATAGATTTGAATGCTGCATAATTTGAATACCCAATATTAGAGGTCTAAAGAATATTTTGAATAATAAAATAACGCTACAAATAAGCCTTATTGAAGAAACGGAAACAACTACCATTGGAGAAGATTTGAAGTAGAGTTCATGGAAGAATATTGCAAGAAGAAGTACCTGACCAAAATAAATTGGGATAATTGTCGCCATCCAACAACAAGCCCACAAGGAAAGGATCTGACAAGAAGTTTATCATTTTTGAATAAGATTTTGAAGAACTCAAGACATTCAAATTCTTGAGAAAGAAGATAGAGAAAGAGATCTTATTTGAAGATAAAATTTAGTAAGAAGTCAAAATAAATCAAGAAGATTGCAAAATCCATAAATTTGATAAATTTAAAGATAACCACACAAATTTTGTAGGATAATTTGTAAAAGCACAAGTTGCTGATTTTTAGAAAAAAAATTGAAAGGAAAAGAATTGCAAAAAGTAGAAGCAAAAAGTTACATATTGAAAATATTTGGAAAAGCTTTCAAGGAAGACTTAGCCAACTAAGAGAAGGATTGATAGCAAGGAGAGCCGAAAATTTGAAGGTTAGTAAACTTCATCAAATCAGATTTAAGAATAACAATTAGAAGGTGTTTAAGCTGCATTTTTGGGCAGCATTGCAAGAACAAAATTAGTTGCATTTTAAAGAGGCTTTGGTAAATATTTTATATATATTTGGACAGAAAATCATAAGGATTAGTAGCAACTCCTTTGGGAAATTTTGCAGATTTGGAGTGCATTTGGATAGCATTTGAAGCTATAAAAATCAAAGTTAGAAAGCACTTGTTTTAAGGTGAAGAAAGCACTTTTTAAAGGAAAATAAAGCAAGCTTTGAGGCATCCATTATTGCTTCAAATTGAAGGATCTACTCTCAAAAAATTGAAGGGTGAAAATCCATCAAATACAAGACAGTGAGCTATGAAGGAAGAAGCTACAAAAAAGTGTGTAAAATTGATGTCATATTTATTACCATTGCAGAATTTTTAAGGAGTTTATCAAGAGTTTAAAGCATTAGCTATTGAATCTATTTAGAGTTATCTAAAAGAAGGATTTTAAGGTGTCATTAAGCTCAAAAGAACACTATTTCACACCATTTATTTTATAGAAAAATTGCATATTATAACAACAAAATTACAAGTTTAATTAAAGTGATACAAAGTTGATTATATGATGTTTTTTTAATAAGAGAAAATCATATTTATTTAACATTGATTAGTGGGATAGAACCACTTTATTATCTGAGAGTTGAAATATTATAGCAGCATCAGATTGATTTATTAAAGGAGTTATAAGTGTTAGTATATGCTAAATTTTAAAGTGAAAGAAGAAGCAAAATATCCTATATTTGTGAGGAAAAATAACCCTTAAATTACAACATATTTGAAAAGAAAAAAGAGCTCCAAATTTGGGTATATTTTAGGTTTTTAAAAGCACTAGATTTATAGTTGGGAGTGGTATATGAAACCACCAAGTAACTGTTGAAAACCACCACTATATAAAGCACCATACGACATTAGATTACAGGGGGAAAATACTCCATCATACATCCACAAACTTGTAGGAAAAAGCACCAACAAAAGAACATAAGGAAAAGAAACCATAAGGCTCAAGTTTTTGCTAGACCAAGAAGGTAGAGAATGTCATCCACAACCTACAAAAGTACTATTACAACCATTAAAAACATGGTATATTACAAGAGAAATAATATACAAGGTGCATTATCAAATAAGAAAAATAAACTGCCATAGTGATTACCATAGGGCCACCATTGAAGCATACAAGAAGGTATTTGGTTGAATCCATCTGTGATAAATTCCACCATCATCCAAAGGAAGGATAAACACCAACAAGAATATGTTTATAAGAAGCTAGAATACATTTTACAAGGAGCAAGAATAGGTTTGGGAAGAGCAAATGCATTCAAAAGCCTTACAATCCATATGTTTTGATAAAAGGCTCAAAAATCCCCTATGCTCTAATTCATGGATCTCTATCCATAGGAGACCTCTGTCCCCACTGCTTTGATTTATATACCTCTATCCATAGGAGAACCATATCCCATTTGCTCTAGTTTGTGGATATCTCTCCACAGGAGAACTCTATCCTCTCTACTCTAGTCTACTTCAAAGCCTGCTCTCAACTCTACTCAACTCTGATCAAAACTGCTCACAATATGATCAAATCTGCTCAACTAATTTGATCAAATCTTATCAACTGCCTATACTGATCTATCTCATACCTACTCACAAATTTGCTTTAAACTTGCTCACAAGACTGATTCAAATCTGCCTTGAACTGCTCATAAGCCCTCTCCCAAAGAGACCTACTCAGCCAGCTCATAATCCTGCTCTAATTTGCTTACTATATTTTCTTAATTTTACTCTAATGCATGCTCAAAATTTGCTCATAACACTTGCTTCAAACATATTCTACCAAGAATTCTTGTTCAAGAACACATAAGAAAAGATATGCAATATAATTCCACCTTATGTTCTTTTCAAACCAAATACACAATTGCTTTACAAAACTTGCTCATACACATTCAATACATTCAAACCAATGCTTCAAAAACCATTCAGATAATGAAAGCACATTTTGTTTCACAAATCCTAACTCAAATATTTCCAAAAATGCATACCAATCATCCCTTTTAACTCCACCTCAAAACTACTTTCTTACAACACAACCACCAAGAAAAAAAGTTGAACCACCATACCTCAAAATGCTTGATGAAGATGTACCCTCAAATACATATCTCAAGAATAATATCTTTTGCAACTTCAAAAAAAATTAGCACAACACCTTTTCATATATTTGAAAACCTTCTCAAAATGTGTGCACAATTTTATTCCAAACCAATGCTCTATAACTCTCTTAGTTCCTCAAAATAACACATCAAATCATGAACCAAGCCCTTCAATATTAAAGTAAGTATTACAAACAATAAAAGCACATTATACACCTTTTATCTCCCACTTAAATATTTCAATAATATACCCAAATTTGATTTACCACTAATTACCTTATAACTCCACAAAAAAACACTCAAAATTTATTGCAATTTCCCTTTGATTTCCTTTCGAAAACAATGGCAAAAATAAACTATTTATTTCCCTTATAATCCCCCTTTTATTTTTTTTAACAACAATGGTATAAATTAAATATTTATTTCCCTTATTCGAAATAATCCCACTAGAGCATGGGCTCCGTGAGGTTGTGCGCTCGAATCCCCATGGTAGTAGAGGTTGGTAAGGGCAAAAAAAAATCAAGACCAAAAAAAACAAAACACTCGCTTCTCAGCGACAGCTCTAGAGGGTTTGAAGCCAGACAACAGTGGCTTTCGAGACTTTTTAATCCATAGTTGAGTCAGGTGGCGGTGACTATAGAGGATTTGAATCCAGGCAACAATGGTTCTAAAGGGTTTTAATCCACAATTGAGTCAGGCGGTAGTGGTTGTAGAGAGTTTGAATCAAAGCAACAGTGGCTTTGGATGTTTTTTAATCCACAATACATTCAAACCAATGCTTCAAAAACCATTCAGATAATGAAAGCACGTTTTGTTTCACAAATCCTAACTCAAATATTTCCAAAAATGCATACCAATCATCCCTTTTAACTCCACCTCAAAACTACTTTCTTACAACACAACCACCAAGAAAAAAAGTTGAACCACCATACCTCAAAATGCTTGATGAAGATGTACCCTCAAATACATATCTCAAGAATAATATCTTTTGCAACTTCAAAAAAAAATAGCACAACACCTTTTCATATATTTGAAAACCTTCTCAAAATGTGTGCACAATTTTATTCCAAACCAATGCTCTATAACTCTCTTAGTTCCTCAAAATAACACATCAAATCATGAACCAAGCCCTTCAATATTAAAGTAAGTATTACAAACAATAAAAGCACATTATACACCTTTTATCTCCCACTTAAATATTTCAATAATATACCCAAAAATTGATTTACCACTAATTACCTTATAACTCCACAAAATAACACTCAAAATTAATTGCAATTTCCCTTTGATTTCCTTTCGAAAACAATGGCAAAAATAAACTATTTATTTCCCTTATAACTCCCCTTTTATTTTTTTTTAACAACAATGGTATAAATTAAATATTTATTTCCCTTATTCAAAATAATCCCACTAGAGCATGGGCTCCATGAGGTTGTGCGCTCGAATCCCCACGGTAGTAGAGGTTGGTAAGGGCAAAAAAAATTCAAGACCAAAAAAAACAAAACACCCGCTTCTCAGCGACAGCTCTAGAGGGTTTGAAGCCAGACAACAATGGCTTTCAAGACTTTTTAATCCATAGTTGAGTCAGGTGGCGGTGACTGTAGAGGATTTGAATCCAGGCAACAATGGTTCTAAAGGGTTTTAATCCACAATTGAGTCAGGCAGTAGTGGTTGTAGAGAGTTTGAATCAAAGCAACAGTGGCTTTGGATGTTTTTTAATCCACAATACATTCAAACCAATGCTTCAAAAACCATTCAGATAATGAAAGCACATTTTGTTTCACAAATCCTAACTCAAATATTTCCAAAAATGCATACCAATCATCCCTTTTAACTCCACCTCAAAACTACTTTCTTACAACACAACCACCAAGAAAAAAAGTTGAACCGCCATACCTCAAAATGCTTGATGAAGATGTACCCTCAAATACATATCTCAAGAATAATATCTTTTGCAACTTCAAAAAAAATTAGCACAACACCTTTTCATATATTTGAAAACCTTCTCAAAATGTGTGCACAATTTTATTCCAAACCAATGCTCTATAACTCTCTTAGTTCCTCAAAATAACACATCAAATCATGAACCAAGCCCTTCAATATTAAAGTAAGTATTACAAACAATAAAAGCACATTATACACCTTTTATATCCCACTTAAATATTTCAATAATATACCCAAAAATTGATTTACCACTAATTACCTTATAACTCCACAAAATAACACTCAAAATTAATTGCAATTTCCCTTTGATTTCCTTTCGAAAACAATGGCAAAAATAAACTATTTATTTCCCTTATAACTCCCCTTTTATTTTTTTTTAACAACAATGGTATAAATTAAATATTTATTTCCCTTATTCGAAATAATCCCACTAGAGCATGGGCTCCGTGAGGTTGTGCGCTCGAATCCCCACGGTAGTAGAGGTTGGTAAGGGCAAAAAAAATTCAAGACCAAAAAAAACAAAACACCCGCTTCTCAGCGACAGCTCTAGAGGGTTTGAAGCCAGACAACAATGGCTTTCAAGACTTTTTAATCCATAGTTGAGTCAGGTGGCGGTGACTGTAGAGGATTTGAATCCATGCAACAATGGTTCTAAAGGGTTTTAATCCACAATTGAGTCAAGCGGTAGTGGTTGTAGAGAGTTTGAATCAAAGCAACAGTGGCTTTGGATGTTTTTTAATCCACAATACATTCAAACCAATGCTTCAAAAACCATTCAGATAATGAAAGCACATTTTGTTTCACAAATCCTAACTCAAATATTTCCAAAAATGCATACCAATCATCCCTTTTAACTCCACCTCAAAACTACTTTCTTACAACACAACCACCAAGAAAAAAAGTTGAACCGCCATACCTCAAAATGCTTGATGAAGATGTACCCTCAAATACATATCTCAATAATAATATCTTTTGCAACTTCAAAAAAAATTAGCACAACACCTTTTCATATATTTGAAAACCTTCTCAAAATGTGTGCACAATTTTATTCCAAACCAATGCTCTATAACTCTCTTAGTTCCTCAAAATAACACATCAAATCATGAACCAAGCCCTTCAATATTAAAGTAAGTATTACAAACAATAAAAGCACATTATACACCTTTTATCTCCCACTTAAATATTTCAATAATATACCCAAAAATTGATTTACCACTAATTACCTTATAACTCCACAAAATAACACTCAAAATTAATTGCAATTTCCCTTTGATTTCCTTTCGAAAACAATGGCAAAAATAAACTATTTATTTCCCTTATAACTCCCCTTTTATTTTTTTTTAACAACAATGGTATAAATTAAATATTTATTTCCCTTATTCAAAATAATCCCACTAGAGCATGGGCTCCATGAGGTTGTGCGCTCGAATCCCCACGGTAGTAGAGGTTGGTAAGGGCAAAAAAAATTCAAGACCAAAAAAAACAAAACACCCGCTTCTCAGCGACAGCTCTAGAGGGTTTGAAGCCAGACAACAATGGCTTTCAAGACTTTTTAATCCATAGTTGAGTCAGGTGGCGGTGATCGTAGAGGATTTGAATCCGAGCAACAATGGTTCTAAAGGGTTTTAATCCACAATTGAGTCAGGCAAGAGTGGTTGTAGAGAGTTTGAATCAAAGCAACAGTGGCTTTGGATGTTTTTTAATCCACAATACATTCAAACCAATGCTTCAAAAACCATTCAGATAATGAAAGCACATTTTGTTTCACAAATCCTAACTCAAATATTTCCAAAAATGCATACCAATCATCCCTTTTAACTCCACCTCAAAACTACTTTCTTACAACACAACCACCAAGAAAAAAAGTTGAACCGCCATACCTCAAAATGCTTGATGAAGATGTACCCTCAAATACATATCTCAAGAATAATATCTTTTGCAACTTCAAAAAAAATTAGCACAACACCTTTTCATATATTTGAAAACCTTCTCAAAATGTGTGCACAATTTTATTCCAAACCAATGCTCTATAACTCTCTTAGTTCCTCAAAATAACACATCAAATCATGAACCAAGCCCTTCAATATTAAAGTAAGTATTACAAACAATAAAAGCACATTATACACCTTTTATATCCCACTTAAATATTTCAATAATATACCCAAAAATTGATTTACCACTAATTACCTTATAACTCCACAAAATAACACTCAAAATTAATTGCAATTTCCCTTTGATTTCCTTTCGAAAACAATGGCAAAAATAAACTATTTATTTCCCTTATAACTCCCCTTTTATTTTTTTTTAACAACAATGGTATAAATTAAATATTTATTTCCCTTATTCGAAATAATCCCACTAGAGCATGGGCTCCGTGAGGTTGTGCGCTCGAATCCCCACGGTAGTAGAGGTTGGTAAGGGCAAAAAAAATTCAAGACCAAAAAAAACAAAACACCCGCTTCTCAGCGACAGCTCTAGAGGGTTTGAAGCCAGACAACAGTGGCTTTCAAGACTTTTTAATCCATAGTTGAGTCAGGTGGCGGTGACTGTAGAGGATTTGAATCCATGCAACAATGGTTCTAAAGGGTTTTAATCCACAATTGAGTCAAGCGGTAGTGGTTGTAGAGAGTTTGAATCAAAGCAACAGTGGCTTTGGATGTTTTTTAATCCACAATACATTCAAACCAATGCTTCAAAAACCATTCAGATAATGAAAGCACATTTTGTTTCACAAATCCTAACTCAAATATTTCCAAAAATGCATACCAATCATCCCTTTTAACTCCACCTCAAAACTACTTTCTTACAACACAACCACCAAGAAAAAAAGTTGAACCGCCATACCTCAAAATGCTTGATGAAGATGTACCCTCAAATACATATCTCAATAATAATATCTTTTGCAACTTCAAAAAAAATTAGCACAACACCTTTTCATATATTTGAAAACCTTCTCAAAATGTGTGCACAATTTTATTCCAAACCAATGCTCTATAACTCTCTTAGTTCCTCAAAATAACACATCAAATCATGAACCAAGCCCTTCAATATTAAAGTAAGTATTACAAACAATAAAAGCACATTATACACCTTTTATCTCCCACTTAAATATTTCAATAATATACCCAAAAATTGATTTACCACTAATTACCTTATAACTCCACAAAATAACACTCAAAATTAATTGCAATTTCCCTTTGATTTCCTTTCGAAAACAATGGCAAAAATAAACTATTTATTTCCCTTATAACTCCCCTTTTATTTTTTTTTAACAACAATGGTATAAATTAAATATTTATTTCCCTTATTCAAAATAATCCCACTAGAGCATGGGCTCCATGAGGTTGTGCGCTCGAATCCCCACGGTAGTAGAGGTTGGTAAGGGCAAAAAAAATTCAAGACCAAAAAAAACAAAACACCCGCTTCTCGACGATGACTCTAGAGGGTTTGAAGCCGTACAACAATGGCTTTCAAGACTTTTTAATCCATAGTTGAGTCGGTGGCGGTGATCGTAGAGGATTTGAATCCGGGCAACAATGGTTCTAAAGGGTTTTAATCCACAATTGAGTCGAGCAAGAGTGGTTGTAGAGAGTTTGAATCAAAGCAACAGGTGGCTTTGGATGTTTTTTAATCCACAATACATTCAAACTAATGCTTCAAAAACCATTAGGATAATAAAAGTAAATTTTGTTTCACAAATCCTAACTCAAATATTTCCAAAAATGCATACCAATCATCCCTTTTAACTCCACCTCAAAACTACTTTCTTACAACACAACCACCAAGAAAAAAAGTTGAACCGCCATACCTCAAAATGCTTGATGAAGATGTACCCTCAAATACATATCTCAAGAATAATATCTTTTGCAACTTCAAAAAAAATTAGCACAACACCTTTTCATATATTTGAAAACCTTCTCAAAATGTGTGCACAATTTTATTCCAAACCAATGCTCTATAACTCTCTTAGTTCCTCAAAATAACACATCAAATCATGAACCAAGCCCTTCAATATTAAAGTAAGTATTACAAACAATAAAAGCACATTATACACCTTTTATATCCCACTTAAATATTTCAATAATACACCCAAAAATTGATTTACCACTAATTACCTTATAACTCCACAAAATAACACTCAAAATTAATTGCAATTTCCCTTTGATTTCCTTTCGAAAACAATGGCAAAAATAAACTATTTATTTCCCTTATAACTCCCCTTTTATTTTTTTTTAACAACAATGGTATAAATTAAATATTTATTTCCCTTATTCGAAATAATCCCACTAGAGCATGGGCTCCGTGAGGTTGTGCGCTCGAATCCCCACGGTAGTAGAGGTTGGTAAGGGCAAAAAAAATTCAAGACCAAAAAAAACAAAACACCCGCTTCTCAGCGACAGCTCTAGAGGGTTTGAAGCCAGACAACAGTGGCTTTCAAGACTTTTTAATCCATAGTTGAGTCAGGTGGCGGTGACTGTAGAGGATTTGAATCCATGCAACAATGGTTCTAAAGGGTTTTAATCCACAATTGAGTTAGGCGGTAGTGGTTGTAGAGAGTTTGAATCAAAGCAACAGTGGCTTTGGATGTTTTTTAATCCACAATACATTCAAACCAATGCTTCAAAAACCATTCAGATAATGAAAGCACATTTTGTTTCACAAATCCTAACTCAAATATTTCCAAAAATGCATACCAATCATCCCTTTTAACTCCACCTCAAAACTACTTTCTTACAACACAACCACCAAGAAAAAAAGTTGAACCGCCATACCTCAAAATGCTTGATGAAGATGTACCCTCAAATACATATCTCAATAATAATATCTTTTGCAACTTCAAAAAAAATTAGCACAACACCTTTTCATATATTGGAAAACCTTCTCAAAATGTGTGCACAATTTTATTCCAAACCAATGCTCTATAACTCTCTTAGTTTCTCAAAATAACACATCAAATCATGAACCAAGCCCTTCAATATTACAAACAATAAAAGCACTTTATACACCTTTTATCTCCTACTTAAATATTTCAATAATACACCCAAAAATTGATTTACCACTAATTACCTTATAACTCCACAAAATAACACTCAAAATTAATTGCAATTTCCCTTTGATTTCCTTTCGAAAACAATGGCAAAAATAAACTATTTATTTCCCTTATAACTCCCCTTTTATTTTTTTTTAACAACAATGGTATAAATTAAATATTTATTTCAGCATGGGCTCCGTGAGGTTGTGCGCTCGAATCCCCACAGTAGTAGAGGTTGGTAAGGGCAAAAAAAAATTCAAGACCAAAAAAAACAAAACACCCGCTTCTCAGCGACAGCTCTAGAGGGTTTGAAGCCAGACAACAGTGGCTTTCGAGACTTTTTAATCCATAGTTGAGTCAGGTGGCGATGACTGTAGAGGATTTGAATCCAGGCAACAATGGTTGTAAAGGGTTTTAATCCACAATTGAGTCAGGTGGTAGTGGTTGTAGAGAGTTTGAATCAAAGCAACAGTGGCTTTGGATGTTTTTTAATCCACAATTGAGTCAAGATCCGGTGAGAGGGTTTGAGGTGGGTTTGGAGGGTTTTTAATCCATAGTTGAGTGAGGCGACGTTGGCTGTAGAGGATTTGAAACCAAGCAACGATGGTTATGGAGGGTTTTTTAATCCACAACTGAGTCAGGCGATGATGACCGTAGAGGGTTTGAATCAAAGTAGTGGTGGCTCTAGAGATTTTTTAATCTAGAGTCGAGTCAATAAGCGATGGTTGTAGAGGGTTTAAAGTCAGGCAACAACATCTCTAGAGGATTTTTAATTCATAGCTAAGTCAGACGATAGTGATTGTAGAGGGTTTGAATCCAGGTAGCGATAGCGAGATAAGTTTTAGCATCTCAGATTTAGTGCTTGAAATTATTTACGTTTTAGGATTTTTGACAGGGAGCAGGAAAGAACAAATCGATAGTATAGGGGTGGTTTGATAATGGAAGAAGGAAAACAACAATTACAAGAACAAGTAGAAACCATAGGAAATTTGGTCTCTGTGAATTCACATATATTCCAATCAACGAAACACAGGGATTGACATATCCACAAGCGATGGGGCATACAACAATACTACCATCTGCAACACCCAAAGAATGAATGGAAAAACCTATATATGTTAATGCAAAACAATATTGGAGAATAATAAGGTGCCGACAAGCTTGAACAAGGGAAGCAACAATGAAGAGGACCAATCGAAAAATAATAGTAAATAATATTCTTCCACATAAACATGTGGAAGAATAAGGAATAATCAAAGGCACTAACCATCACCGAATAGGGAGATCAATCAGACAAACATAGGGGACAAAAAAATGAAGACAAAAGAGATGGAGGCAAAGTGACAACACACAAGAACACAAGGAAAAACAAGCAAGGATAAAAAAATAAAAAATGGAAGCAAGAAAACATTTAGCATGGAAAGTGCGGGTCACCAAAATGAGATTCAATATAGGGAAGAAATTTACAGTCCCACAACCCTGCCACTCATGTGGGCACCAAGACTTTATGTGCAAGAGCTAATGAAGATGAAATATAAACTTGAGAGCATGGAAAAGAGGAAGAAAATAAGAGATACTAAATTAGATGAGATCATAAACATCAATAAAAGGTTAGAAAAATAAAACAACCAACTCAAGGAGAAAGTGTTAAAGCTACAAAACCTTACGAACATGGGTCAACGTGATGGCATGTCCTAAAACAAGCCATCCACTCCCCAATCAATGATACGATAGAGGTGGGAAAAATGAATGCAGGACAAATAAAAGAGGTACGAAAAACACTTCAAAACATATAAACAAGAGAAAATGAGCTACAAAATAAATTAGCAAAGGCAAAGTCATGGTTTCAAGTAGTAAAAGAACCAGTCAATCAGTAGAAAGAGTTGATAGAGAAGCAAGTAAAAATTCAAATAACATAAGAGAAAGAAAGACGTGAGAAGTTATCAAACATAATCATCAAAGGGTTAAAATATTATGGGAATAGGAAAGACACAAATCGTTTAACCAGGGACTTCTTGTTAGATCGATTACAATAGAAAGGTCAGATCAAACAAGCAGGAAAAATTGGCAAGTTGATTGGAGGCAAAGATAGGCATATTCAGGTCACATTGATGAGCTATGAGGATAAAACAAGGTCACTAATAAACAAAGGTATGTTGAGAGGGTCACAATTCTATTTAGATAATGACCTAACCTTTCTACAGAAGTTTGAAAGAAATAAGGAATGGGAAAAGGTGAGGGCAGTAAGGAATGAAGGGAGATGGATATATTTAAGAAATGGAAAGGCGTACATCACATCTAAACAAATCAAAAACAAATAGGGAGTATTTCCCATCTGAGAATATCTTACAATGGTAAGCTAGAACTATAGAGGTTACCCTTGGAGAAGAGGACCCGCGTTAGGGCCCATTGCTAGGGACATATATATAATCATCCTGACAGAAACACATGAGCATGATGGATGTGGGACTCCACACTTTGTGGGATACAAGAAAATAGCAATATGGAATAAAGCAGTAGAAAATGGCAAGGGGCAGGGGGTATTATGATTTTAATAAAATAAGAGTGGGATAGGGTCATTAAAATTAAAAAACAAGATGAAAACAACACATTTGGATAAATATCCTAGAAAATAAGTCAATTATTACCATAGCAACATGTTATTTTGCTCCCAAGAATTCTAAATTCTATAAGAAACATGATCTTAACAGAGAAAACCCATACTTCTTCCTAAAAAGAGATATTTTGACATATAGTAAGTTGGGGGCGATTATATTAATTGGAGACTTCGGTGTAAGGACAACCAATAAGCAAGCTAACATTCTAGTAGGTAATAAAGATATTGATATTAATCCTCTTTGGATGCCACAAGAGGAAAATTAGCAATGGACCAGGACTTCAGAAGATGAGCATGGGACTATCATGCAATATGGAGAAGATTTGTTAGGCCTTTGTAGCATACACAACTTGGTTATTTACAATGGGATGAAAATTTGGAAAAAATCAAGAAAGTATACATGCAAAACATATAAGGGACAAAGTGTAATAGACTATGTTATATTTTCACAAAACTGCATACCAAAAATAGAGGAGCTAGAAGTAGAAGATTCCCCAATGGAACTTAAGTCAGATCATAACCCAATTGTTATGAAACTTCAAATGCAGGGAGACAAACCAAGGTAAAAACACATGCAAGGCAATCAAAACAAACTTCCTCATAAAAGAAACATTCTCTTAATAGAAGAAAATTGACAAAGTTTCAAGGTAGAATTGAATAACAAGTTACAGGAAAGGGAAATAAAGGGACTACCTCATAGTAACAGATATTACAATAAAAGTGAATGGTTAATGCATATTATCCAAGAAGCTCTAAAAAAATGCAAGAGAGCTAAACCTAGAAAGAAAGAAAGAAAGAAATAACTTCCCAACTAACCTGTGGCTTGATGAAGATTGCAAGGAAGCGCGAAGATTACTAAAGGAACCAATGGGTAAAACAAGAGCAAACAAAAAAACATATGAGAAACTGGTGAGGGCCAAAAAAAAAATACACTAGAACAAGGAGGAAAGAACTTATTTACTTAGGGAAGCATGAACCAAAGAAATTTTGGAAGGAACTAAGCGTGAAAAATATGCAAACTGAAAATAACATAACAAATAGTCAGTGGTTAGAGTATTCAAAAAAATTGTATGAGTGTAGTAACCAGCAGGAGACACCCCCACTGTCATTGTAAAGAAATAACTTTGCACAAATGAAGAAATTATTTAAGGGATAAAAAATTTAGCAACTGGTAAATCCCGTGACATAGATAATCTTCAGGCAAAGCATATAAAATGAGGGGTAGATATTCTTGCACCGCAAATCAAAGAGATTTTCAATGAGGTCATAAAAAATGGCTTCCCTAAAGAATGAACAACTAGCTTGACGATTCCTTTGTTTAAAAGTGGAGATGTAAATAATCCCTCAAACTATCAAACTATCATGATCAACCCTCTCTTTGCAAAGTTGTTTGGGAGTATGATAGAGCGTAGGATCAACATATGGTTGGAATAAAATGGAAAGAAAGCAAAGGGGCAAGCGGGTTTTAGGCCCAAGCACTCAATTGTTGATCATTGTATCGCGCTTAGACACATAGTGGAAAAAATATGGGACAAAAAAATGAGGTTTTTTGTTGTTTTGTAGACTTCAAAAATGCATTTGACACAGTGCTAAGGAAAAAATTATGGAGCAGAATGTAAGAGCTAGAGGTTCCAATTCACTACAGGGTAGCAGTTCACATATTATATGAGAATGTAAAGGCTAGAATCAGAATGCAGGAAGGGTTATCTAAATATTTTAGGAGTGACATAGGCGTCAAACAAGGTTACCCTCTATCTCCGACATTATTTGGGTTGTACATTGACAAGTTAGAAGAATGGATAAACAAATTTTGGGGAGAGGGTGTGCACTTAGCCAAATACGTGGTAAAACTCCTCATGTATGTAAATGATGTAATTCTTGTGGCCGTAATAGCTAAAGATCTAGAGATCACTTTCGGGCTCTAGAACTCTTCTATAAGGAAGTTAGGATGCAGGTGAACCCGAGCAAATCAAAAATCATGATTTTTCAACAAAAAAGAAGCAATATCTCGAATTTTAGTTTGCAGGAGAACCTCTTGAGGTGGTGGTAGAATACAAATACCTAGGCATAGACTTTCATGACAAACTCAATTGGAATACATGTAGGATGAAAAGAACTCTAAGTGGTTGGAGAGCGCTATATGGACTTCAAAATTGGTGTAGGAATGTCGAGTTATGGTATTGGAAAACCACCAAGGTCTTATTTGGTCTACTTGTCACACTGATTGTGTTGTATGGTTGTGATGTGTGGGCCAATGGTATGACAAATACAAAATGGAGGTAAATAGAAAGGATTCAAAAACATCTAATTACAAATTTTCTTAGAATTAAGACCAAAGTCCCTTATGAAATTATTCTAGCTGAAACTGGAATGTTCTCTTTAGAGGCAATTGCTATGATCAATTTGTTATGTTACTTGAAAAAACAAAAAACATGAAAAACAACATATGACTTAGGGCAATTAGGGATGAAGAGCTACATAGACGGAAGAACACATGGATGAAACAAAATCAAAAATGGATGAAATGTTGGGAAATCAACATAAATGAATGTCCAAATTTCAATAAAGACATAAAAAACTATGTGAATGAAAATTTTAGAATTGGAATGTGGAAAAATGCAAGCAAGAAAGGACTAGCTCTCATAGGCTTAGATGTGAAACAAGGAGATGGACAACGTCTAAGGAACAATGGGAAGAAAGGATATGTACTCTATGCAGCACAGAAGCAATAGAGACAGAGGAACATTTTATCTATGAAAGCCCGAGTTTTTCGGCCATTCGTGATAAATACAAAAAAAACACTTGAAAAAGGGTTTATGACAGAATTATTTAAAAACAGTAAAATACAAAAAGTTAGGGAGTTGCTAACCCAAATCAATAAGAGAAGGAATAACCTTCTCAAGGATATTAATGGTCATATGATTTGAGTAAACTGTATTTCCATATTTGGAGGTCCTATAAACTGTGTTTGGGTCTCGTGTTTAGATCTCGCGAATGTAATTAAAATATTTCATTCATTTCTAATTTTTCTTTTATAACTTCTCTCTTTCCATTCTCTCTATTTAAGTTTTAAAATAAAATGTAAATTAGCAAATTACTTTTTCTAATACAAAATCAAGGTATGATTTCATAAACTAAATTTTGTTTTTCCTAAAACATGGATTCAGCATCTTTTATTCTAATGACAAGAAAAGTTTAGTAAAGCTGATTTTATAAAGTGTTATCTCTCCCATCTCAATTAACAAGGCCATACTACTTCTCAATTATTTTTTTAAATTCTCCGAGTGGAAAGTAAATTTCCATACCCTAACCCTTCATACGTCTACTCAATACAGTACACCTTCAACGATTTATGGTATGCTTCTACACTGCCGTTCTTTCAAGTGGTCTTATATAAAGGTAGTTTTCAAACAACCAAAACTTCCTAAAGAGCGACTTACACCAATCTTTTAATACGGACTCCTTTATTATTGCTGCTGCCGTGAAAGAATTTTGATAAATTCTACCTCTCACACAAAGTTTAATCTCAGTTTCTTTTATTATATGCAAAAGGGCAACTCTAGTTTTTTAGTATTTAACAAATCGAGATAATCAGACTATATCAAAAGCATATACCCACGCGGTTTCAAGAACTATGACCGCACCTTGCAGAGCCAAACATTAAGCAGCTGGGCACGGTTTGAGGAACTATGACCGCACCTTGCAGAGCCAAACATTTTTTTTTTTTTTCGAATAATCATAGTTTTAAGAGTTGAGATACGTGATCACAGAACTTGTAAATTTGGGTCCTCCTTGTTAGACCCAGGAAATAGGGGTGTAAGAGTGAAAAGCTCCGCCATGATAGCAAAGTCATAAGAAGAAGAAGAAGCCCCACGGACCACATATCGATAGCAAAGTCATAAGAAGAAGAAGAAGCCCCACGGACCACATATCGATAGCAAAGTCATAAGAAGAAGCCCGAAGAAGGAGCTCGGGCGCCCTATACCATCTGGTGACAACGTAAGAATGCAAGCGCTCTCCCTTCTCAAGGCACCTCCAGATATTAACAGAAAGGCCCAAATCTGCTATTTTGAGAATGTCTTTGTTGAGGAAGAGGTTTTCAGGCTTGAGATCGCGGTGGCAATAGCCTCGCCTGTGCATGTAGGTAAGGCATTTCAGAAGCTGGAAACAAAGCCTACGGACATTGGTCTCCAAGCAACGATTGATTCTTCTTGTTATGATGTTGTGCAAGTCGGATTCCATGTATTCAAACACTAGGTGAAGATGATCGCCTATTTTACAGACTTCGTGTAGTTGCACGATATTTGGGTGTTGTGGCGCGCGTAAGCACCTCGCCTCTTTGGCGACCAAATATTTGTCGCAGCAGGAGGATTCCTGTTTTCTGTGTAGTATTTTCACTGCTACTATTTCGCATTATTTGAGTGTTAAGAGCTTTCCAAACACATCCGAATGCACCGTGGCCAAGCATTTCCATGAGATGATAGTTTGCCATTCCCTACCTGCTCTCCTTGTGAATTATATTTTATATAAGCCTTCATTAATCATTAGCACCTTGTCTACATAACATTTAACATCAATGTTCATTAGCACCTCTTCCTTAGTCAATAAGGATAGTTGAGTTTTTTAATTATTCGTAAAGCTAGAAGTGTGCTAGAAGTGTTATTAATATAGCTATTTGAAGATTTTCTATATTTGAAAACTTTGTTATTTTTTATTTGAATTTCAAAGCTCATAGAATTTTTGCAAACTATTTAACTTTGGAGAGATAACGAAGTCTACTTCAAATTTAAGAATATTAAATTTGTAAAGTTGTTATTTTTCTAATTTCTTATCAATTAGGGAGGTATAATAAATTCAACTTCAAAGGCTTGAAAATTTTAGAAATTTAGAGATTATTATTCAAAATCTAGGGAGTTACAAGATAGTCTACATCAAAGGAAATATATTCTAATATTGTTTTCCTTGTCATGGAAGAACTTGTTAAGAATGCATTTAATGAGGATAGTAAAGACATGTTGGATACACTTAGGTTTTACTCTCAAAAGTTGATAAATGACTTTGATGGAAAGAAACAAATGTTTAATGATTTAAAACAAAAATTGACTTTATTTCTCAAATAGGTAAAAGACGGAAATTTTACATCTCTTATAAGCTATCTTCACGAAAAATAATTTAGGACATGGTGGGATTCTCAAAACACCATTATATTTTCTTCATAAGAGTGTTTAGTGATGTATTTATCATTAATTGGTTTTGATATTTTTCAAAGGAAGAGACAAGCTGAGAAAAATAACACATATAATCTAAATGAAACATGTGTTAGTTTCAATGAGGAACCATTGAGATCAAAGCTATATTATTGTGATGATTTACTAACTGAATGCTTAGAAGGTATATCACAAATGAAGATGTAGAAAAAGAAAAGAAGAAAGAGGAAGAGAAGGAATCACATCAAGGACATCAAGAAAGATAAGTCTTACAAAGCAACTTCAAATATTGATCTTAAAGAGGTAGATTGAAGATCACTCAAAGGATGAAGACCATGATTGAAGACTAAAGTATTCAATAACCAAATAATGTAATATAGGAGATGTTAGATAATATTTCATTATTTGGTATATGTGAATGTAACACGTTGGTACATCATTCTAAATATTAGATTATGATTGTGTCCAAGATTAGTGTGTAAGTTAATATTTCATGTAATGTTATAATGTGCAAGAAATGCACATGTGTCATATAAATATGAGTGCAAGTGTTGTGAGTGTAAATGTGCAGTGTCCAATATGTAAGTGTGCATGTATCCTTAGAATAGGAAAATGAAGAGTTGCAAATAAGAGAGAAGGTCAAGAGTGCAACATATGAGAAGTCACATACTATTATATATTTGTAACAAAGCATTGTAATTACTATCGAACATGCATAGCTTTATGCATGCATTAGTAGACCTTTATTCAGTAGTATTTTCAGTATTTTGTGTGCAATATTATGAGCATTGTTATATTATTATTTTGTGAGTATTATCATTGTCATTTATTGTATTTGGTTCATTATATTGCAACTTCATTATATTTTATCCTATGATTATTTTCCTATGAGATTTACATTAGTATTATAGCTTCAAAAGCTAACACTACACGTTCAAGGTACCACCACTATTGTCTTGTGAATGATTCCTATAGACTTTCGGACATGGGAACACTCGATCCTCACCAATCAAGGTGTATTATTTCACGAGTATCCGGCTATTACATTATTGCAACTCCTTCCAGACTTGAGAGCATCTAGCTATTGCATTCTTGGAACTCCTTCTAAGGACTCTTTTCAACCTAGTTATTGCATTCTCGCAACTCCTTCCAAGATTGGGCTAAATAATTTTAGGTCTTAAAAGAAGATCTAGGTTCAACCCAAGAAAATGATACCAAAAAAAAATGTTTTTAAACTCAAATTCTTAAACTATAGCATCACATTTACATGCATCTTAAATAAATATAAGTTTCATCCAAGGCTAATACATTTATAATAACTTCATATATGTTTAGCTATTAAAGAGATCACATAAAGAAGCATTTCAATAGATCACCAAAACCATTATTCATAATGCTAACAATTTCCACTTAGAGAACATTAAAATTTCATCACAAGATCGCGTGTATATAGCCACATATAAATCATTGAACAAGATAACTAGCATAATACCGAATATTCTATTTTCTTCTTTTCACTATTGCTCAATACAAAACTACTAAACACTGAAGTATCTCTAAAGTTTTTCTCAAATTTTACAAAAGTAAATTCTCATTTGCAAAACCATTTTTCAATCCAAGATACAATAACGTCATTCCGCCTAAATGGTATTTGTACCACCTTCCTTTGAAGACCTTCTTCATGTAAGGAGTTACCCACCAACTTGAGAAATATTTAGGGATTATGATAGCTCATTTATGCAATGCAATCTAACATGCTAATTGTATTTGCAAACATCCATGCACAATACTTTTAAAAGGAAATAAACTAGAGAAGATCCCAAATTTCTCTATTTATTATTAAATGTTATTCAATTGCAAACCAAACATGCACATTACATTTTTAAATGACAACCAAGGAGAGAATTACATACTTCTCTCTATAATGTTTTTCCTAACTACTCAAGTCTCGGAAAACCATTATAATATTACTTTTAGACCAAGACTCTTTCCCAATTTAAACCACAAACAAAAGCTCATAACTTCCTTCCCATCTCTATATCCATAAAGCACATAAATGGAAGAAGCCCCTTCTAGCATTCTATTTTAAATAAAATCCACTTTAACAAGATAGAAAAACCACCTAATCTCTATTTTGTTTTATTCCCTAAAAGATTTTTCATTAAAATATTCTCTATTTTTAATAAATATAGACCAAATAGTAAACCATTTTAACATACAATCAACAATATAATGCTTTCATTAAAATAAATACCCTACTTAAACATTTAGCCTCATCTCATAAAGAAAATATTAAACTTATTCATTTACGTTCTTTTCCAAAAGATCTATCAATCCAAGGTGAGCAATTCATTCAAAGCATTATTGGCTTCATAAATTAAGAAATTTCAATTCGCACAAAACCTTCAACAAAAGAATATAAAATCACCTTCTACCACATGGCTCACACAACATTCACATAGGATAGAGCATCAACAACATTGAAACCTACAATACCAAGCACACTACCCAAGACTCAGGTGCGTAAGAAAGCACTTGACACCACAAACTTAAGGATGCAAAACTCTAAGAGGCATGGCCAATGAAACTAAAAAGGAACCAAGACTCACAAAGGCAAAACAAGACATTGAAGACTCCCTCAAATGCAGTGCTCAAAAAGAGAACAACATCACAAGGAACACCTAAAACAAACTAGCTTAGGTAAGCTACCACTCAAGATGTAACCTCTTGAAGAGATAAAGGAAACCAAACCCAAAAATAGCATCTAAGATATGCTAACATGCAAGAAACCAACTCCAAGCAAAACATAGACGAACTTCAAGCTAGCATGGGCTACTCGGTCCTAAGAAGGTAGTTCCTGGGAAATAGAATACTACACTCACTATCCTCATACAAACAAAAGTATCTCCACCAAAGGATGAAAAGCCAAGGCTCTCAAAGATCAACAACCTCTTAACAAAAAGATAATATAAAGTACACATCCAAGAGATACAAATCAGGAAGAGCATTGACCAAACAACTTCTAGATTATAGAAAATAGATCACACAATCACTCTTACCTCCTCTAGCTCAATTCGAAGCCCTTCCAAGTTGCATGCCCTTCTTCCAACTCTCCACTGCCTTCCTTTTTCCTCTTCCAATAGCCCCCAAAAACCTACCTAAGCCCCCTCGCAAATACTCAAGGTGGCTTCTCTTCTAGCTAATTCACTTCCACAATTTCACCCGTTCGAGATGGTCACTTCTAGCTCATAACATTTGTGAAGAACATTAGCAAAGCAATAATGTTATTCTAATATTGTTGAGCGAGGAAAATAACCAAATTTCCATTCCAAATGATGATTAAAAGTAAGCAATCATTTATTAAACATATATTTTTTAAGGTATACATTTCTCTTTTAATCAAACATTTACAACGCAACTAAGTAATCCATTAATTCTTTGCTAAACCTTATTACTCCCATTAATAAGGTATTTAGATCATTTACTTGCTAATTAATGTCAATAGTCGATATTAACTATTAATATTAACACTAGTATTTTCAATTATTAAGGTTATCAACTACCAAATAAATACTTAAATGGTCTTTATCTATCAATCTATATTTTCCATATGCACAAGCATATAAGCCATTCAACAAACAATATTACACACCATTGTTTTATCCTTAAGTAGGTGGCTATTTTCTTTAAGATAGTCTATTGCTACCACCATCCTATTAACGAGACTCATTGCACAAGTAACTTCCCAATCCAGTGGTGTGAACATTTATTAAGCACAAATGCAATGCACCTACATGAAGGGTAGTTTACTACCCTGAGCTATTGATGAACGAGTCATTGCCATCATTTTTCAAAACTTTCTCTCAACTTAGGTGGTTATCCATACTAAACCACTAATGAGAGCCCTTGAACCTGCAACCACTATATATATATATATATATATATAGTTCACATTCCAATACTTGAGCCAAAGCATATAAAGTGACTATTTGTTGATAACAATGAACAAAACCATGCACTAAATATTCATACATCAATACATAGCTCATTGCCAAGGATAAGTCCAGCCAAGTAGAGTTGTTACATACTCCCCCCTTGGACTAAACATAGTCCCCTATGATTTTCCTACAAGTGAGTAAACAAATTTTTCATTCAAATAAGTATGGAAATTGTTGCCTCATTTCTTCAACATTTTTCCATGTGGCACAATTCTTAGAATACTGGTCCCATTGGACCTTACATTGATCTAGGGTTTGTTTCCTCAACACCTTGGAATGAAACCCTAGAATATTTAATGGTCTCACCCTAATAGTTGAGGGATCTGCCATCTAAAATTTAGAAACATTCCACACGTGAGTAGGATCAGCAACATATTTCCTAACCAAAGATAGATGAAAAGTATCATGGATTTTTGACAGGTTGGAAAGTAAGGCAAACCTATAGGCTATTGGACTAATTTTATTAATGATCTCAAAGGGCCCAACATAGCGAGGATCCAACTTAGTTGACTTGATAGTACTTTTCTTGAGTCTAACTCTCATGAAGACTTTGTCTCCCAAAGAGAATTATCTTGATGATATTTTAAGATCAACATAGCTCTTTTGGTGATCGATCGCTTCCTTAAGCCTAAGTTGGATTGCTCTGATTTGTTCCTCCATCTCTCGAACAGTGTCTGATCTGATTATCACTCGATCCTCTATATTGTTCCATGATAGAGGTATTATGCATTTTCTACCATATAAGACTTTAAACAGGGTCATTCCTAATTATGCATGGTAGCCATTATTATATGCAAATTCCACAAGATGCAAAAAGTCCTCCCATTTAGACTTTTGGTCCATGCAATACATGCATAGCATATCCTCTAAATTTTGGTTTACCCTCTCTATTTGACCATATGTTTTTGGATGATATGTAGAACTGATATTCAGCTTAGTGCCCACTGCACGGTGTAGAGCTTGCCAAAATTCTAATGAATCTAGAGTCCATGTCTGATATGATCACCTCAAGAAACCCATGTAGCCTAAAGATTTCTTTGGTAAAACTAATTGCCACCACTAGTGCATCATCCTTGATGTTCCTTGGTATGAAGTGTGCAACCTTGGTCAACTTATCAACCACTACAAGGATTACATCATGTTGGTACCTAGTCTTAGGTAACCCACAATAAAATCCATAGAAATTACCTGTTATTTCTGCATAGGTAAATCATGTGGGTACAATTTCCTTGTTGGGTGTTAATGTTTTGCCTTCACCTTCTTACATTCTAAACATCTTGCAATGAAACTAGTGATATCTTGCTTCATTATGGTCTAATAGGTCTTTTTTATGTTTTCCCTCATTTTTTACCCTCTTGGATGAGCAGAATAGCGAGAATCATGTGAATCTTGCATAATCAATCTCTTTAGATCACCAGTTTTGGGTATAACTACCCTATCCTTAAAACATAAAAGTTCATCATTTATGTTGAAACCCTTACTCTTCAAGATTTCTCTTAGTTTGATTCCAAATTTCTATGCAATACAGATCATGTAGTTGCATTTCATTGACCCTATCCATCAAGTCTATATGATTCTAGGTCAGTGCGGCTATGTGCCTTCTACTCAAGGCATCTGCAACCTTATTTTCTTTCCCTTTGATATACTCAATACCAAATTCGTATTCTGCTAAGAACTCTATCCATCTTCTTTGCCTTGCAGTCAACATAGGTTAGGTAAAAATATACCTTAGACTTTGATGGTCTGTCCTCAACTCAAATGGTTTTCCCAACAAATAATGTCTCCAAACCTTTAGGGCATGCACAACTACTGCCAATTCTAGGTCGTGCGTAGCATAGGTTACCTCATGCTTCTTGAGTTTTCTAGAATCTTAGGCTATTGTAGCCTCTTCCTGAGACAACACCCCACCCAAACCTTCTAAGGAAGCATCTATACATAGTAAAATTCCCAACAGGATCTGGTATCTTGAGAATCGATGTCATTATTAACTTATTTTTTAGAGCCTTAGATGCGACCTCACACTTATTCGTCCATTTAAACTCTTTCCCCTTTTTTTGAAGGTTGGTGATTGAATAGACAACCTTAGAGTAATCTCTCACAAAACACCTATAATAGCCAATGAGTCCCATGAAACTCCTACTTCTGACACATTTGTTGGTGGAGGCCAATATAGCCTCAATTTTCTTTGGGTCCATAGCAATTCCCTCTATCGAGATGTGTCCCAAATACTACACTTGTGAGGTATAAAACTCACACTTGGACAACTTTCCATATAGCTGGTTTTTCCTTAGCACCTCTAACACTAATCTCAAATGATGGTCATGTTCTTCTTTGGTGTGAGAATATATCAAGATATCATCTAAGAATACCAAGACAAACCGATCCAGATACTTTTGGAACACATTGTTCATCAAATTCATAAAATTTTTTGATGCATTCGTTATAGTGCCCATATCGAATCTTAAAGGCTATCTTGTGAGTATTCTCTTCTCGAACCCTCAACTAATGATATCTAGATATCAAATCTATTTTTTAAAATATAGTAGCATCCCTTAGCTGATCAAAAAAATCATCAATCCTTGGAAAATGATACTTATTCTTAATGGTTACCTCATTTAGCATTCTATAATCATGCATAACCTCAAGGAACCATCTTTCTTTTTCACAAACAATACCAGAGCACCCCAAGATGACACACTAGGTTTGATCAGACCTTTTTCTAACAAGTCTTGAAGTTGCACCTTCAGTTATTATAACTCAATTGGGGTCATTTTGTAAGGTGTTCTCGCAATAGGTTTAACCCTTGGCATTAACTCAATAGTGAAGTCAAATTCCCATTGAGGTGGTAGTCCTAGGAGATCTTCTGGAAATACATCCTTGAATTCATGCAAGATTGGGTGTTTCTTAAACATTTCCTCATCTCCCTTTTCTCCGAACTTTCCATTAATATTGACTACATATAGCATACCACCTCTTTTAATGGTCATCTTTAGCTACATAGTTGAAAATAAGTGAGGTTTAAAAGAACCTTACCTACTTTGAACTCTTACTCTCTTCTTATGCCTATCGGTGTAATCCATCCACCTATCTTTAAAGTTGATTAAGGCTCTATAAGCCTCCAACAAATCCATTCCTAGGATAATATCGAAAGCATGGAGGGGTGCCACATATAGGTGCCATATAGTGGACCCATTGGGTAGAGTTATCTCGATTGTAGGCAAACACTGATCCACTAAGTAGGCTTATCCAAAACCATACTTGACTATCCACCCTTGTGCCAAAATTCCAAGCCTTTTCGATATATCCCCAATAGTGTTAGTGAAAATAAAATTATTTGTAGCTCCACTATCTATTAAAACTTTTACATCCTTATCAAACAGCTTACCATTTAGTAACATCGGTGTAGCTTGTTCATCCAGGTTTTGACTCCCAGTAGCGACATAAATTTGATGTGCCTCCTCTGCTCACGAACTCGACTCTGACCTTTGGGGACGCCTTTTGACATAATGAGGACCCCCACATATGTAGCAACCTACCCTGGGTGTTTGGGATCTCTCCTGCCTTCTCTCCCCCATTCCTCCTTTTTGTACTAATTCATTTTGCTTTGGAGGATGAGGATTGGAACTATCCTTCTAAAATTTCTTCTTATTTTGCCCTTGATTCCCATTGTTCCTGTTATTGAATTATGGGTTACCTTTGTTTCTCTTGTTTTGTTCCTTATCCAACTTCATAAATTGTGCACTTTATTTTCTTAAGCTCCTATCTCTCGGTCTTTGTCAACTTCGAATAGTTGAAGAAACACTTTTTAGTCTAGAGATTAGTTTTTTCTTGTCTAGCCAAGTCATAAGCTTCTTGCAAGGTTTTAGGTTTGAGTAAATTAATTATTGTCCTAATCTTTGGGTCTACCCCTAAGATGAACTTATGCACCTTTAGACGTTCATTACTCTCGTACTTCAAAACATACTTCAAAAGTTTCAAATATATTTGAAAATACACCTCTATTGATAGCGATCCTTGTTTAAATGTAGAGAGTTCTTGAAATTTATCTACATAAAATTGGTCAAAAAGAAAACTTTTCTTAAAATCCCTAACTAAATCATCCCACTTAAGTTCTATGGCTTAGATATTTTTGCCTATACTGAATGTATACCACCATTCTAGGGCTACATCCAAAAGATGAAGGGTAGCCCACACAGTCTACGTCTCAAAGGAATAGGATTTCATAGAAAAGAAGGTTTCTAACTCTTTCAACCACAACTTGGTCGCGTCTCCTTCTTTTCCATTTACTTTAACATTCTTAAGGTCTCTAGCTAGCTCGACCTCTGTCTGAGCATTGCCCTCTTGGTTTCTTCTAACAGGGTTCTCTTCCTGCCTACCCTCTACATTTACAATATTGGCTTCTTTAGTGATTACGGTTTCTATCAATTTTTTTTGTTGCTCCAACCGTTCTTGAAGTAACTTTACTATAGAAGAGAGATCTCCTATTCTCCCATCCAACTCTATTGTTCCCTTGGAATCCCTATCAGGGTTTTTTGTAGCCCTCTTGCTAGGAGTCATTGCTCTCCTAGTTTTCTTGTTGGAGTCCATAGTTCGTTCAATATTTTGCACTTCATTTCCCTCTTGTGCAACCATGTTGGTTTTCTTGGATGAACTTCCTTTTAATATAGGTGCCATCTCATATCCACACAAAGGAGTTGGGTAAGTTACAATTTCCTTCAATTATACTTTCAATTAGTTAGTTTCACAAGAGAACCAACATCTTTTTATTCAGCATTCAAGGCTTCAGAAAATTTGAATTCAAGTCACTATAAATGACACTAATGGGACAGGAGTGGCCAACTCGTGGTTTCTGGGGCTCACCTTGCTAAACCTTCTTGTTTAGAAGGATGCCAAAATGGTTCCCCCACCTTTTCCATACCCTCATTGACATAGAACAATGTGACCACAATGTAGGGATTATCCTTCAAGGCCCATAACACTTAAAGGGGAACGCCTATTCCATAACTCTATCCTAAATCCATCTAGGTAGGTAAATCAGGCATAAAGCCTTGGTGCTTAGTTACCACGCCTCCGCAGGATAACTAAGGTCATTACCTCTCCATAGGTAATGAACATGGTCACTTGAACCTACACGTTCGAGGTACCACCACTATTGTCTTGTGAATGATTCTTATAGCCTTTCGGACACAAAAACACTCAATCCTCATCGTTCAAGGTGTATCATTTCACATGTATCTGGTTATTACATTTTTGCAACTCCTAAGGATTCTCTTCAACCTAGTTATTGCGTTTTCACAACTCCTTCCAAGATTGGGCTAAATAATTTAACTTAGATCCTAAAAGAAGATCTAGGTTCAACCCTAAAAAGCAATACTAAAACAAAATGCTTTTAAACTCAAATGCTTAAACTATAGCATCACTCACATGCGTCTTAAATAAATATAAGCTTCATCTAAGGCTAATACGTTTATAATAACTCCATATTATATTTGGCTATTAAAGAGATTACATAAAGAAGCATTTCAATAGATCACTAAAACCATTATTCATTATGATATCAATTTCCACTAAGATAACATTGATATTTCATCACAAGATCACATGTTTATATTCACACATAAATCATTGACCCAGAGAACTAGCATAATATCGAATATTCCATTTCCTTCTTTTCACTATTGCTCAATACAAAACTACTAAACATTGAAGTATCTCTAAATTTGTTCTCAAATTTTACAAAAGTAAATTCTCATTTGCAAAACCATTTTTCGATCCAAGATACAATAAAGTCATTCCGCCTAAATGGCCTTTGTACCACCTTCCTCTGACGACCTTCTACATGTAAGGAGTTACCAGCCAACTTGAGGAATATTTAGGGATCAAGACAACTCATTTATGCAATGCAATCTAACATGCTAATTGTATTTGCAAACATCCATGCACAATACTTTTAAAAGGAAATAAACTAGAGAAGATCCCACATTTGTCTATTTACTACTACACGCTATGCAATTGCAAACCAAATATGCACATTACATTTTTAAATGGCAACCAAGGAGAGAATCCCATACTTCTGTCTATAATGTTTTTCCTAACTACTAAAGTCTCAAAAAACCATTATAATATTACTTCTAGACCAAAACTCTTTCCCAATTTAAACCACGAACAAAAGTTCATAACTTCCTTCCCATCTATATATCCATAAAGCACATAAATGGAACAAGCCCCTTCTAGCATTCTATTTTAAAAAAATCCACTTTAACAAGATAGGAAAACCACCTAAACTTTATTTTTTTTATTCCCTAAAATATCATTCATTAAAATATTCTCTTTTTTTAAGAAATAGAGACCAAATATCAAACCATTTTAACATACAACCAACAACATAAGACTTTCATTAAAATAAATACCCCACCTAAACATTTAACCTCATCTCATAAAGAAAAGATTAAACTTATTCATTTACGTTCTTTTCCAAAAGATCTATCAATCCAAGGCAAACAATTCATTCAAAGCATTATTGGCATCATAAATTAAGAACTTTCAGTTCACACAAAATCTTTAGCAAAAGAACATAACTCACCTTCTACCACATGGCTCACATAACATTCGCATAGGGCGGAGCAACAACAACATGTAGACCTAGGATCTCCCTTATAACAACACACGCGAAACATAAGACTACACTCACTGCCCTCATACAAACAGAAGGATCTCCACCAAAGGATGAAAAGCCAAGGCTCTCAAAAGATCAACAAACTCTTAACAAAAAGACAACATAGAGTACACAGTTAGGAGATACAAATCAAGGAGAGCATAGAGCAACCAACTTCCATATCATAGAAAAGTGATCAAACGATCTCCCTCACCTCCCCTAGATCAAGCCAAAGACCTTTCAAGTTGCGCACCCTTCTTCCAACTCTCCATTGCCTCCCTTCTTCCTCTTCCAAAAGCCCCAAAAACCTACCCAAGCCCCCTCTCAAATACTCAAGGTGGCATCTCTTCTAACTAGACATTTGCCTCCATGATTTCACCTATTCGAGTTTGCCACTTCCATCTCATAACATTTGCGAAGAACGTTAGCGAAGCAAGAACGTTACTCCAATATTGTCGAGCAAGGGAAACATTCAAATTTCCATTCCAAATGATGATTAAAAGTAAGCAATCATTTATTAAACATATTATTATTTTTAATGGTATACATCTCTCTTTTAATCAAACATTTATAACGCAAATAAATAATCCATAAATTCTTTACTAAACCTTATTAGTCCCATTAATAAGGTATTTAGATCATTTACTTGCTAATTAACGTCAAAAGTCAATATTAATTATTAATATTGACACCAATATTCTCAAGTATTAAGGTTATCAACTACCAAATAAATACTAGAATGATCTTTATCCATCAATCTATGTTTTCCATACACAAGCATATAAGCCATTCAACAAACAATATTACACACCATTGTTTTATCCTTAAATAGGTGGCTATTTTCTTTAAGATAGTCTATTGCTACCACCATCTTATTAAGGAGACTCATTGCACAAGCAACTTCCCAACCCAATGGTGTGAACATTCAATAAGCACAAATGCAATGCACCTACATGAAGGATACTTTATTACCCTGAGTTGTTGATGAACGAGTCATCACCATCATTTCCCAAAACTTTCTCTCAACTCAAGTGGTTATCCATACTAAACCACTAGTGAGAGCCCTTGGTCCTGCAACCACAATATATATATATATCAGCAGTACCGTATTCCAATACTTGAACCAAAGCATATAAAGTGACTACTTATTGATAGCAATGAACAAAACCATGCATTAAATATCCATACATCAATACATAGCTCATTGTCAAGGATAAGTCCTGCCAAGGAGGGCTGTTACAGTTCCAAAGTCAAATGTTAGGCCCACTCAAGTTGTAATAAATATTACATAATTCAAAATACTATCTGAAATAGCCACGCGAGGGGAAGTTCCAGCACGAAGCTAGACAAGCCAAACATGGTTCATGAAAATTATATTTGAATATGATCCACTAAACCTAATAGCAGATATAATCTTTTGCTTTATAGTGGATGTGTTTCCCTATAGAAGCCTCATATAACTTTTTTGAATAATAATAAATTTTAAAATACTGTCTTTAAGAGGGAAAAGAATTCTATGCACTGACCAGCCAAAGTGATCTCAAGAAACTCAGACAAACAAACAATTAATTATTTTCCACTGAGAGAAAGTGGGTAATATCATGGAGAACAGCAAAACATAAGGATAGTCGTCAAGAATCTCCTTTCAAGCATTGAAAATTACAAAACATGGCACTCACAGACCAGTCAAAACCATGTGATCTTTTATTTATATAGCCAAATTCCTTCACAATACCAACATATCAAAAAACCATGCATGCTGCTGCCATTTCAATCTCCAAAAAAAAAACAAGGTTTCAGGCAAACTTGCAAGAAAGGTGCAAGTTCTGTATTACCCTAATCACAGTTCATAACAAAACTCAATTCTCTGTTCAACTAAAATACTACCGATGGAAAATATGTTTTCTTCTCTAGACATATTTATAGATTTGGGGGATTAAAATAAAATATTCAGGAAGGGGAAAAAAAACTTAACAGTGATTTTCAGTATCTTAGACCTCCATTTATTTGGCCCACAAGTGGCAACAAACTTGAAAAGGGGGTTGTCAACCTCCAGCCCAAAATATGAACATTCTGCATGGTACTATACGTAATTGCTTAATGCCTGCCAATCTTGCCACGCTTAATTGCCAATAACTTATCACATAAAACCCATGGGAAGCTTATAAAGTGAGGGTTATTCTCATCTTTCCCTTCGTAATCTCCAAAACCCCAATAATCTGGATGGTATGTTACATGATACCAAGCAGATGCTTTTGCATACCCATTATCATCATTGTTGCTTTCACCATCATCAAACCATGACCTTGCCTCCTTTTTGAGAGCCCTCACGGATATCATGATTGTTTCTTTAAGATCGCCAAGCTTAGAACCATAAAATTTTGATAAACTGAATATGTTTCCACTAACTACTTCTGCTTCATACTTAACTCCATAATAGTACATTAGTGTAGCCAATCTTGAGTCATAGCACTCTTTATACTGCAATGCTTCATCACAGTACTTCTCAAATCCCTGTACCTCTAAATCCTCATCATATGTTTCCTTTGCAACTTCCCTTGTGAATGCATTTATTGAAAGAGTCTCTGTCGCTACTTTCTTAATGGCCCTGTAAAGTTTTCCAATTACTCGTGTTGATTCATACATGGGTTTATCTTCTTTCTCCATGAAATCAGGATATTCTTTTGGAGTTAGCGATGAAGGTATCTGAGCAGGAATGCCCGTCTTTGGAAAATCAACTGCTGTTGAAAAGAGATTTGCCAACTCTAGACAATTTTCACTCCGAGCCATGTCTAGATCCTGATCAGCATACACAGTATGTCGATTTGCTATAATTCCCAAAGTGTCATTTAGCATATAGTTTGCAAAGTACTCTTGAATCTCCTGCATGATGAGGGAAACCTGGATTATGGAAAGTTAACAGAAACGGCATTGTAGAACAGTAAATATATTAGCATCATATAATATTTTGACCTTGAGAGATGCCGATTTTTCCTCCTTTTTTTAAATAGAATACTAATAGTCTCCCCCATTCTAAAGAAAAAGGACTTCAATTCTTGTGCAGTGTAGCCTTGCAATTTACTATCTTAAGGGAATGAATGGTTACAACCTATTACATGGATGCAAAAGCTAGACATTGACATAAAAACATCCACTAGTCAGTTCAAGATATAAGAGTTGTCTGGAAAACTGTATGCATGAAATAACATGGTAACAAGTGCATCATAGATTGACATAAAAACATCTAGCCAGTTCAAGACATAATAGTTGGCTAGAAAACTGTATGCATGAAATAACATGGTAGCAAGTCACCTTTGGTTTGAGACATATATGACCACTCGTGCAAAATCACACGGAGAGTCTAACATCGTAGTAAATGTGCAGAGGTCCTATATTCCACCAAATTCATTTGAATCCAGTAGGCATAGGATTCAGCATGATAAAAAGTAACAATTCACTTTGTTAAGAGAGTAGAGTGGGGAGCCAGTGCATGTGTAAGGCGATCCTCACCTTTAGAGGAGTTGTTCTATATCTTTGGAGAAATTTAAAAAATGAAGGATTCTCAGGAAGAGAAATTGAGTACCAAGTAAGAAAAAGTAAATTTAGGGAATCCCCAGATCAAAATAAATATGCCCTAGACGGGGAAAGTAATTTCTTGAATCAAGAACGAAAGGAAGAACAAAATGTATAATAATTCCTATCAAGGTGATAGATGATTCTCCAAAAGTGATTATCAAGGATGAGATGATCAAGCTGACATAATGGTTTTTAAAAGAAAAGGGTTGATATGTAAATTCAATGGATATTGGCCAGGCTTTTTGAAGAGTTGAAAGTGGATCAAAAGGAAGTTGGGATTTAGTTCACATTATCTAATGACTTTCCTTTCAAAAGGATCTCTTTTCATCATCTTCTCCAGTTTAAAAGTCAGGGATAAAATAAGGGGTGACAGCTGATGGTTTAGAGGGTAGGTTGGGTTATGTAGTACTAAACTACTACCATTGCCTCCAGATAGACACCCATTGCACAAAACGAGACAGAATGCGAAAGAGACTAAGTCAGAGCTTGAAAGGCGCCTCGCTCCAGACAATGCACTCGCTCTGAGTGTGCCTCGCTCTAAGCAGTGTGTCATGCTTCCTCAAATCAAGAGAAGGAGAAACCAGCATCGGTTTCAGACATGATTCCTATATAGGCTAATTTTCAGCAGCAGAATCTTGACCCTTTTGTAGAACAGGTGCAGCCCTATCCTTAGAACAATCGAGTGGGCCATAGAACATGTCATCAAACACAAAAACAATTAAAACCCCTTAGTTTGGTCTTCCTCCTGATTTCTTAGGCACACCTACCACGAGTGGCCAACAACATCATATGGTGCAGTTGATTCAGCAAATACCAATGCCCCAACAAGTGTACAAGGCTTGCAAGCTGCACCCCATCAACCACCCCATCCCCAAAGTCCCGATTTCAGCAACATGGATAGTAGGCAACGCAACATATGATACCACCACCTCAAAATCCCTAGTTGTTGCAAAGACAACAAACACAAACCAGGCAAGTATTGCAAAATCCTAGTACTAGCTTCACTCAAAACCTAAACAAGTTCCCGTAGGCCAGTTGCAACAAATACCTCAAAATCCTCAAGGGCCCTCTCTATCACCACAAGAACAACAGATGACTGTGTAGGCCCTAGTTCTAACATGCCACGTCAACAAAGGAAATAGACAAGTAAGAAACAAAATATGCGTGAATGTCAAGTAAGCATAAGTTAAGTTCTATAATTTTGAATAAAAGATGTACGTTGTCATAATGCATGTAATAATGACTCTAGTTTAAGTTATGTGCAAACATACTCATGCAAAGGTAGTTAACACCTAGTTTGTCTTGCAGTTAAGAGGTGAGGTGTCACGGGTGGTACTTGTTTGTAACTAGCATCCCCATAGTTTAAATAAGACCCCTCTCATTCATTTGAGAAGGTACACATGCTCACACATGGGAGACATTGTATATGCTAGAGAGAGTACATTGTAGTTGCATTGTGTATGCCAGAAGAGACAGAGTAGAGTGCATTTGAGGTATTTTGCACAAGATCAGATATTGTGTATGTAGGAGAATGTCGTACATATTTTATTGTATAGGCTATCATTAATGCAATATATATTCTTACATGTTCATCATTTTCTATTGCTATTGTGTGTGATCTGCATGTATTCCTATTGATTGATTACTATAGTAGATTAGTTTCACTCTATCATTTGTATTCGTTTCCAAGTTCTGTCGCATAGGATCATCTATGCAGATCAAGTTGTCCAACATAGTTTCCAAGTAGTGCAGTAAAGTTTCTAAGTCATACAATGTAGTTGCCAAACAGTCAAGACTGAAGGAAAGCCAACTGGCTAGTGCCAACCATTTAGGAAGATTGCAGGACATCTGGTTCTTAGACTGGATTGTCTAGAGCAGTGAACAAGGCTGTCATAGACAAGGAGATGATGGAGGCCGTACAATTGCATCACTGCAAGTTGTGAATAGTTTAATCTGTCAATCCAAATTATTCCTCCCATGGGTGGAATACCACCACCATGCTACATTTGTTGCCATTGTCGTTTGAAGTTCGAACCAACACTGCATGAAGCTTGGAGAGGTGGATGACAAATAACTTACCACGAGGATGTGGGAGACGTGGATGCATAAGAGTCAGAGATCAACCAATATGCAAAAGTTGGAGGATTGCACAACAAGAACGAGAATGTGGGTGTGTTGATGGAATACACAAAAGAATGATGACAGAACTTGCTGGTGAAGAGACAAAAATTCCAAAATTTGAGCGAGTTTGGAATACTCAAAGTGTTTTATAGTCTGGACAAGGAATGAGAAATATGGCAAATGCTGTTTTTAACAACGAAATACGGAGCGCAAGTGGAGGCGCAATGAGCATACGAGGTGCGGGCCGAGGAGAACATTCACATGAGTTATAAAGGTGCAAACTTGAAGCATGCACAAGACAAGGCAAAGCAACTAGTGATGCCAACACAAGTGTGGGGGAGAGTGCCTAAGGTTCAAAGGACAGGATTCAAGCACAAAGGCAACCATAGGAGTGTGCTTGAGAGACTAGATTCGACACTCATGTATTTGCGGAGGAGATCGCAAAGTTTTTGAGCACAAAGTAGCAGCCAAAGGTTGTTTGTGGAAGAGCGGTCATTGAATGAAGGTTCGTCAAGTGAAGATGAACACCACCAATGGCTGATGTTGTTGTAGCTACAAACAAGTTGAAATGCCCAAAGTTCATGGGTGATGGGAAGGAAGACCCAAAATGCCATATTGGAACATGAGAAACGATATGGAAAGCCAATGGTATAGATGATAAAGGTTCATGGCTGCGATTGTTTCCAACCACGTTGCATAGAATAGCAATGAATTGGCACTTAAAATGAGAAGAACCCTTCACAACTTGGGATGAATTGAAGACTACATTCATTATAGAATTCAGATTGCTTCGAGACGACATGGAGACCATTGGAGAGATCTATTGAATGAAGCAAAATAAGGATGAGAATATCAAGTCATATAAACATCAATTGAAGGAACTTATCGATAATATGGAAGCAAAACCAGCAGATGGACTGCAAAAACAATGGTTCTTGGATGGATTGTTGTCGCGGTTTAAGAAGAAGATGAAGGTACTTCTGCTAATTACCTATCGAGAAACATTTGATAGAGCACTGAATTTAGAAAGTGAGATGAAGATAATTGCAACAGGTGGAGGAATTGCAATCCACGATTAAGATGATGATTTGGATAGTGATCAAGATGACTTGAGCATGACAATCCAAGCCATGAGGAAGGACTATAGCGTATGATTAATGATGTGAATACTGAGAAGAAAAAGGACATATGGTGTTCTGATTGCAAATCAAAAGGACACACCAATGTCAATAGTTCAAAGAAAGCATTTTGCAATATTTGTAAAGTTGTGGGGCATGTAGTTGTCGAGTGTCCGTTCAATCTCAAAAGTACCAAACACCAAATGTTGATGGTGTAGAAGGAGCAAGGAAAAGAACTAGAAGCCAAGCACTTCAAAGAGCGGACAAGGAGCAACAAGTGGCGGATATCAAAATAACCGCCACGGAAGGAGGCAATCACAACAAGGAAATTGATCCGTGGGAATAGAGGGTCGATTGCAGTATGATTCAGATAAGAGCGGAATCATTCAGTGCCAAAGATGTCGGGAGTGGGGCACTTCGCACGCAACTATTAGAATGCCTTGACAGAAGGGGGCAGCAGAAACAATAATGCAATGATGTGTCAATGGTGTCGAACAGGCAATCACATGGAGGCAAATTTCCAAAAGAAAACAAGTACAAGTAACTCACAAGACCAGCAAAAGAAGGAAAAACACATGCTAGTAGTAACTCAAGCACAGGCAAAGAAGGAAGAACAATACCCAAAACCTGCTAAAGAGGATAGATGATAGGAAAAATGTGTCCAAATTGAAGAAAAGACGAAAAAGACCAATCAAGAGATATTATTGCTTCAAGAAAAGAAATTGAAGGAACCCATCAAGATTGAAGAAGAGGACATAGTAATGAACCAGTTGGCCACACAAGTGCTGAATGAGTATCTAAGTGAAAGTATCCAGTTTACCAGGCACACTACTAGAGCTATATGCAATGGTAGGAGAGATGGTGCAAACAAGGAGAATGGAGGAGTCGCAACACCAAGTGGAAGCAACACGAATACGGAAGGATCGGTATATTGACCCAACAATCTTGATGATGGATGTCGGGAATAGACTAGCAGTGATTCACATCGAATTATTGAATTACAAGTAGACTCAAGTAATCATTGATGGAGGGTCAAGTGTAAATTTCTTGCCTAGAAATACGTGGAAATATTTGGGGGCATCATATTTGTGGTCTCCCAACTCTCGGTTTTATGGCATAGACTAGTATGGGAAATGGAGTACTAAATGCACTAAAAGTGAAAATTGTTAATCAAATGTTCATCATGGATTTTGTGGTAATTGCTATGCAAAAACCAGCCTATGATGCGTTGTTGGGACGCGGGTGGCTACGCACAACAAAGGTAAACCACAATTGGGAGAAGGATCATTTGACATTCAAGAAAGGCCAACACAAATATGTAATTAACTCGAAAAATCAGTTTGTAAGTAAAAAATTGGTGACATTTGATGAATCCAAGAGTTCATCATCGAAGGATGAGAACGGACGAGAACCAAACGAAGAAGATGTGTTGGAGTTGGAGGGGTGCACAGAGGATGAGCGCTCTAACAACAAACTTTCCCATTGGCAAATGAAGACTATGAAGTCTTCCCACCAAATTGTATGTGTATCAACACAAAAGAAGAAGACCAAGATGAACCAGTACGAGGTCGACAAATGCAATCAATCTATAGCCAAGGCTGAAGAAGAGGAGTGGACTTTTCCATGAAAATTTGCAGAATATAGTGTTGGTGATGCTTTAATTGACGAAAAGCCAGCACATCCATTTGATGTAGAGAAAGTGGCAAAAGAACCTAACACCATAGAGTATGAAGGACCAAAGATGGTGGCGGTAAACCTCAATGAAGGAGATGAAGAGAAAATGATCCATTGCAAGGATGACTAGGACCCAATCTCGAAAGCAACAGCTTTCGAAATATTCATGCAGTATAATGTCTTCGCATGGACCTATAAGGATTTGAACGGGATTCTGACTAAATAGCGTGTGCATTGGATTTTGTTGGTTTCGAGTGCACAGCTAGTACGAAGGCCATACAGAATAAATCTAAAGTATGAGTCCATGAAGAAATATAAAATATGTTGCATGTTGGAATCATTTTCAAAGTGATTGTGAGGGAGTGGATGTCACCAATTGTGATCAGTTTGGAGGAGAGTAATTAGATCCACATATGTGTTGATATCATAAGTTTGAATGCAATAACTATCAAGGATCTTTCGTTACCCTTCACTGATTCAATCTTGGAAGAGGTTATGATGTGGGAGCATCCAACCTATAAAATTTATTAAATAATTTATTAAAGAACGATTGGCAAACCTTTTGGATAACTGTCGCATTTTGCATATAAAAGAGGAAGAGGAAGGAGAAACGGTGCATAATGAAGAATAAGAGGAAAGGGATGGTGAACCTAGGAGGATAGGAAAGAAAGGAGACAGACATGGAAAGGGCCTGCATGAATGTGTGAGAGCAAGGCTGACTGTATGAATCTAGAATGAAAATAATGTGTAGTTGATGGTCATAAATAACTAAAAAAAAATTATTCCACTCTAATATATATATATATATATATATATTTTTTTTTTGAATAATACTTCTTATAAACATCCGCTGTATATATATATATATATATATATATATATATATATATATATATATTTTTTTTTTTTTTTTGAATAATACTTCTTATAAACATCCGTTGTATATATATATATATATATATATATTTTTTTTTTTGAATAATACTTCTTATAAACATCCGCCTTGGGGATTGAACCCGGGTCTAATCTATTTTTTGCATGTTGTAGAATAGAATTGTGCGCAGGATTGCAGGTTAGGACAAGGTATGATAATAGTTTGCATGAAGATTTTGTTTGAGTAGGGATTGTCATCTGAAAGGGTATAGTGCAATTGATGACGTTGACGTTCGAACTCACCTTACCATCCAAGTTAGGATTGGTAGTTCAAGTTAGTTGTCTAATTAGCAACTGACCATTCAAGTGGTTATTGCACCATTCAAGTGGATTGTCATTTAAGTGACGTGTCGTTCAAGTAGAAGTCAAGGACCGTTCGATTGGTCATTGTCGTTCAAGAGGAAGTTGCACTATTCAAGTGGAAGCCAAGCACCATTCAAGTGGAATTGAAAGTGTCGTTCAAAGGGAAAGGAACATTGTCGTGTGAGTGGGAGTGTCGTTTAGTAAAGATAAGAAGTCAACGTGTAGGTAAAATACAAAGGAACATGTGATTACCATTCCCATAATTCAAGAGTGTCGTCAATCGCGTATAAGTCACAATATTGTCACGGTATCATTTGACTATGAAGAACTATTTAAATTGAAACCTTGTCATTCAAGTCGCCCAACATTCAAGTAAGAATTGTCGTTCAAGCAAATGGAACATTGCTCGTTCAAGTGTTGCACCAAAAGTGTCGTTCAAGCAAATGGAACATTGCCCATTCAAGTGTTGCCTTCGTTGGATGAGGGACCACCAATGGAGTTTGCATCTACAACAACGCAGACTACAGCACCAAGTTTAGTACTGTCGGAGGAGAGTGAAGAAAAAGGGGAACAACTTGTATCAAAGTATAGAATATGGCAAGAAGGCCAAGCGAGTGGACCGCCAAAAGAGCCAGAGAAGACTATTGATACAGCTAGAGAGAAGAATCAAGATAGAAAGGCAGCCAAACACAAAATCAATTTAATAGGTCACAATGGGGAGAATGTGGAGGAGACTACCACCGGGAATGATACAGACATGGAACTGACAGAAGAGGAAACAAGCAAGCATTTCACTACAAAAGTGCCAAACATGACAAGACCACCAATTCTGGGAGCAAATATCAATGAGAAGGATGACACATTTTTTGAAAGAGTGGATTGTTTGATAGGGTTCACAGTGAGTTGAGAGTTGGATGTGTTGGGGACTGGCGACTATGGTAGTTGCGAATGGAAGGTGAGTTGAGCTAATTGGTGCATTGGGCTTGTGATGAGCATATGAAGTTTGCCAAAATTTACTAGATGCAGCCATGGGAGATAGGAATTTGCGGTAACATTGTCAATTTGATGCTAGAAATCAAAAACTTCAAAGAAAAAAACCCAAGTATTATGTCGATATCCACCATGAGTGTATATTGATGAAGGAAATCTGGTGCTTTATCCTGAAATTCCAAGTGTTACGTATGTGAAGCTAGCACCTGATCTCGTGAACTCATATGTCAAGATGAAATTTTTGGCATATTTGATTTAGTTGTTAGCAATAGGATTGGAGACGTTTCAGCAGATGGCTTGTAGCTTGAAGTTGAAGGGGGAGTTGACAAACTAAGTCTAGATGGTGGAAGTTCAACTTCGCAAGTGAAGGATGTCGAAGCAAAACTAGTCGGGATGAGAAACGAGATGGAGGATACGAGGCACACAAATGGGCAGTAGGATCAATTGATAGGACAGCTGAAGTTCGAATGTGCAGTTAGGGAACAAACTCTAAGGCAAGATAGAGCTTACCCACAAAGATCAATTGATCATAGAACGGGATAAGCAGTTGGCAGAAGTTGCAAGGAAGCAAAAGCAGCAAAGCAAGAGTTTGAGTTGAGAGCTAGACTGGTAGAGATCGAGCAGAAGATGCATTATGGCTTCTAGTGGGCTTGCTACTAGGCCTGTGCTAAGAGGCTCAAGGGAGAGAACGAAACTTTGAAGCTACAGATTCAAGAACTTATAGGAGTACGACGTTGACCAATCTACAGGGTTGGGCAGATGTAGGTGCTAGTTCTGACATGCCACCTCAACAAAGGAGATAGACAAGTTAGAAATTTAATATGCGTAAATGTCAAGTACAAATTTGTTAAGTCTTGTAATTTTGAATAAAAGATGTACGTTGTAATAATGCATGTAATAATGATTCAAGTTGGAGTTTTGTGCAAACACAATCATGCAAAGGTAGTTAACACCCAGTTTGTCTTGGAGTTTGAAGGTGAGGTGTCAGGGGTGGTAGTTGTTTGTAATTGTTGTCCCCATAGGTTAAATAAGACCCCCCATTCATTTGAGAAGGTACATACACACACATGGGACACATTGCATATGTCAAAGAAAGTACATTGAAGTTGCATTGTGTATGCCAAGAGAGTGTAGAGTGCATTGGAGGTATCCTGCATTGGATAAGATACTGTGTATGTAACAAAATGTCATACCAATTTCACCATACAGGCTATCATTAATGCAATATTTGTTCATCATTTGCAATTGCTATTATGTGTGATCTACATGTATTGTTATTGATTGATTGTTGTAGTAGATTAGATTCAAACTTGTCACTTGTATTTCTCTCCAAGTTCTGCCATATAGGGCCGTCTAGGTAGTTACCAAGCCATCCAGCATAATTGCCAAGCCATACAGTGCAGTTGCCAAGCCGTCAACACTGAAGGCAAGTCGTCTGGTTAGTGCAAGCCATCTCGGAAGAGTGCAGGGCGTCTGGTTCTCAGATTGGACCGTCTAGAGTAGTGAACAAGGTCGTAAGAGACAGGGGATACTGCAAGTCATACAACTACATTACTAAAACTTGTCAATAGTTAATCTGTCATTCCAAATTGTTCATACCACCACCATGCTACAAATTGTGGCACAATATTAGCAAATAATGCAAAATCCACAATAGTAGATTGTTCAAAACCTCCCGCAATAGGTCATGCAAAATCCATAATAGCAAGTTGTTCAAAACCCACTACCACAAGTGCCTTAAAATCCACAACAACATGTGCAAAATCCATCGCAAACAGGTTCAAAACCCTACACTACAAGTGCCTTAATATCCACAACCACAAGTTGTGCAAAATCTACAACAACTGGATCAAAATGTGCAATAAAATTCGTTGGTGCAGTCCCAACAGGTGGTACAAAATCCTAATGTCGCCTAGAAACCACATATGCAAATGGCCCAACCCCTATCGATTGCTCCTCCCCAACAACATCCGTAGACACTAGTTCAGACTTGCCACCTAAGCAGAAGAAATAAAGTCAAAAATAAAATATATGCATGTGTTGGGACCAAACTGAAGTCACAACATCTGGTGTCAAAGCCAGGTTCGAGGCATCAAGCCTATAAGAAAACATGACAAGTGTCATAACCTGCACTCCAAGTGTCATGCAGAAGACAAATGTCATGCATAAGATAACACATGCATAAAATAAAGGAAGGTATAGTGCACATTATAATATTCCAACAGCATGACAGTCAAGTATGCATATGATAAAGTTGTAATATTGCATGGAATAATGTAATGATGAGATAAGTAGTAGTCATGTGCGAATAAGTTAGTTGTCATGTAGTTTGTCTTGTAGTTAGGAGGGAAATGAAATGAAATGCAAGACAAATGTAATGTGAGGATGGTGAGGTGTCAAGGTTGGTAGTTGTCAATAAGTACCTTCCCCCTAGCATAAATAGATCCCCTCATTCAATTCAATGGGTACATGGGGTAGAGTCCGTACATGCCAAGGAGAATTTGTAAGCACATGATAGTTTTGCACAAGAATAGATATTGTATATACTAAGAGCAATATGTTGATGGGAGAAGTCGTACGCTATGTGACCGTACAAGCTCATATGTAATGCAATATCTTGTTAATATCTATTCATCATTCAGCCATTGTTTTGTATGTGTTATTTGCATGTGTTTATATTGATTGATTACTGTCGTAGAGATAAAATCCAAGCCCTTTTCTCTTGTATTCTATTCATACAAGACTATCTAGGGTAGTGCCAGGCCATCCCATACAAGCATGGGCAGCTAGCTGAGGAACTATGCCAAGTCGTCTCAACCTCAAACTAGGTCGTCTAAGTTGTGTTGTGTAGGGCCTTCAAAGGGGTTTGATGTAGGTCATATGGTTGGATCTTGAGAGCACTGCATAGTTAACTTGTCATTCATAATTGTTCCTCCAGGTGTGAAATACCACTACCGTGGTACAATTGGCATCGTTGTTGTTTGAAGTCCAAACCACTAACGTGTGGAGCTTGGAGATAAGAGAGGTGGATGACAAATAACTTACCACGAGGACGTGGTAAATGTGGATGCGGAAGATCAAGATACCAATGAACATGAAGGAGTTTAAAGATCGCACAAAAGCAAGATGAGAAGAACGTGGACGTGGAGCACAAGGATGACTTGCATGGTAGTGACAAAGACTTGCATGAAGGAAGAATTTTGATAGAGCTTGTTGGTGAGGAGATACAAGCGCAAGAAGTTGTAGGGGTTTGGAACCATCGAGAGGAGATAAGTTTAGATGAAGATCACAAAAGGTGGCAAACGTTTTTAACAATAGAGAACAAAGTACAAGTGGAGACACAGTAAGCAAACAAGGTTAGGGCCGAGGAGAACATTCACACTACTGGTGAAGGTGCCAATGTGGATTGTGTACAAGACGAGGCGGAGCAATTGGTGACACTAGCACAATTGCAGGTGAGAGTGCCTAGAGGTGCAGAGGATGAGAGTCAAGCACAAGGGCAACCATGGGAGAGTGTGCTTGGGAGACCAAATCCAACACATGTATTTGTAGAGATCGCGAGGTGTAGGAGCAAAAGGTAGAACTCGAAGGTTGTTTACGGAAGACCTGTAGACAAATGAAGGTTTGTTTAGTGGAGACGAACAACCACCTATGGTTAATATTGTTGTAGCAACGAGCAAGCATAAATGCCCAAAATTTATGGGATATGGGTAGGAAGATCCAGAACGCCATATTGGAACGAACAAGACGATATGGAAAGCGAGTGGCGTTGTAATGTCCCCTTTATGAGCAGTTAGTTAGATGCAGTGGTTTAGCCTACTCACGGGTTCCCGTAGGCTAGGGCAGATTGCAGGGGAGCCTAACTGGAGTTCTGGGAGCGGATAATTGAGCGAAATGGGTATTCGAATCCACTCTCGGATGTTGAATCGGATGGATAGAGCCTTGACTTACTATTTTTAGTAAGTTTTTAGGGTTTCGGGCAAAACGGACGGTGCAGTGATATTCTTCACCGAAATGGGTGTCCGTATCTATCCTCAGTTTGCGGATCGGATAATCAGAAGGCCAAGTTTTTAATGTGCGAAGGTTTAATTATATAAAGTAAAATTATTTAAATACTTTATATAGTTTAAAACCTTATTTTATAAAAAGGGGACGTGGGACTTAAAAAGAGTTATGTTTCATGATTTATCCCACATTGAGCATGCAAAAGGAGTTTGTTGTGGAGGAGTCTATTTATTCGGTGGCTTGGTCTCATTTCATGTCATTCTGGATTTTGGTTATTTTCTCTAGAGTTTGAGGCCAGTGGCTGAGACTTCTTCTCCGAAGGGACGGAAACCCCAACGGTGTGGCTGAGGATGAAACCCTTAGATTTTTGGAGCTGGACGAAACCCCAGTTCTCTGTTGGTGAATTCACACAGGATTCACACTTGGAGCTTCATCAGTTTTCAGAGGTACTTTGGTGTTTGCTGATAAAGTATTTCAAGGGTTTTAAAATCAGATTGCATAAGAATTTGTGGAAAGATTGTTGATCTTGAAAACATTGTAATTTGTGCCCTAGATTAAAATCTAAAATGAAAATTGCAAGTTTTTTTTCAATCAATGCATTTTGTATATTTTGCAATTTGGGTTATATTGTTGGAATTTGTTCCTGTTCTTCAAGTTTTATATCCACAATAAGATTTAGATCAGAAATTTTTTAACAGTCCCAACCAAGGGGGACATTACAGTGGTATCAGAGCAAGTCTATTCTGCCAGCCTGTGGAAGCCTAATTAAATTTCAGATTCATGGAGTCTTATAATGATTGGTCTAGGAGACAGCGTGATTGGGATAGGACTCAAAGTGAGATACAAAAATCCATCAGTCAATTAACTGCAATGATGCAAATTTCTCTACCTTCAGTTTTTCCTCAGGATAAGGTTGATTTTTCATTCATAAAGTTGCCGAAGAAAGAAGTTGAACAAAATACTTTACAAGATCCTAAAACTGCAACTAATATTGCGGCTAATAAAGTTGAGTTTGTTGTCCCAAAGAAGATTGACAAGGGTAAACAGCAGTTAACAGGAAAGGAAAGGAAACCGAGTGATCTGCAAGTTACAGGACTTCCTCACGGAAGCAAAAATCAGTTGAGGAGAGAAGGGCGATGTTTCACTTGCAAAAGGGAATGGTCACTTGGTCACAATTGCGAAGACGATAAAGAGAATGACTTAAGGCAGCCAAGTGCAGAAGAGGACAGCAGTAAAGTTGAAATCTTAGAGTTTGGGAAAGATGCTTCATATCAGGAATCATGCATAACAAGGAACCAGAATGATGTTGGTGATGATGAGGAAGACAGCACAACAGTTTTGGATATGCATTTAGAACAATCTAGTGAGGATTGTGAGACCTTTGATATGAGGTATGATGAATCTTGCATTTTTTCTAGCAGCAGTTCATTAATGCATGAGGAAGTCTTGCATAATGAAGTTTCCGTAGATCCCATATTTGATGAGGAAATGAATATGAATGAAGAGGATTCTTCGCTGAAAACCGAAATGGAAAGAATCAAGAGATTGTTGGATGGTGATTTCTCCAAGGAGTTGGAGACTACTGCAGATTTAGAGGAAGAAGTTGCTACTGTTGATGATTTTCCTTTTGGGCATAGTGCTGACCTAGTTGAGGAGTCACTCAAAGATCGGATTGTAATCATGCCTTCTATGGAAGAACAAAAAGTCAAAATTGATGAAGATGAAATTAATTCATCATGTGTTTCAGCAATTGGAGAAGTATGCTTTGGTCTTCAAGATGATGGTGAGCACGCTGATTTTGATGTTGATAAATCAGCTATTGATGCAGTTGTTGATTCAGAGTCTGAGCACGGATCTGTCCTAACTTCAGAGCATGAAGTTGGAAAGTACAGTGTTGTGAAGGGTGCTGATTTTGATCATTGTGCATGGGATAGCAAATCTGAAAATTTGTTGTGTGATGCTGATTCCAATTCATTACAAAGTTGGAAGGGCCAGTTGCAGGTCACAGAAGAGCAAATTGTTCAAACATTAACTCACTTGGATAGCACACATGAGGTTGTCGATTGCCTCTTTCAGGCAGCCCAGCTCGGGGAGAGACAAAAGTTGACAGTTGGAGCTACTGTTACCGATTTGCAGGCTATCAAGCAGGCATTAGAGGTGATAAAATCTGATTATTTGAGGTTGCTATCCGACAGGGATCAAGCCTTACAGTTTGCAGATAAGACCTTCCAAGAACTCAAAGAGAAAGAGGAGGTAATTGATGAACTTAACCTCGAATTAAGTTTAGCTCATCTCTCCCTGCATAAATCAGAAAATAGAGGTAATCTTCAATCAGCAGGTAATCCTCTTTTTGGGTGGGATGCGGAGTCCACTTTTGATAACCCACTCTTTGAATTGGGTAATGAAGCACTTCCTGATTTCAGTGATGATGATTCCACAATCACTCAGGTAGAGCAGTATGAGTATGATCAGGGTGAAGAGCCTACTTTTGCAGATGCTCATTCATCATTTGGTGATGTGGATGATGATACACCTCTTGATTCTTGTCCTGATAATAAGAGTCATAATTCAGAGGATTGTTCAGAGCTTCACAGGGTTTTAGTTGGTGAAGTTCATATGGACGGTATTGTGAGGTATGTACATCATTTTGATTTCAGCCCTCTTATAGATGAGTGGACCATGTTTTTGATGACGCATAGTAGTGAGCCGGAAGACTGTTTTGATAGACTTCATACTTCACTTGGCTATGGGTTACCCCCTTTGTCAAAAGGAAAATTGGATTTTTGCAGAGATAGCAATGGATTTTATGCAGGAAAGGAATTGTGGCCGAACAGTATTCCACCTATGTGCAGGTTAGCCCAGCGGTATTCTTCAGGTAGTGGGAATGTCAGATTCCCTATTGGTCTTGGTTATCTAGGAGTGTCTATGAGGGAGTGGAAGACACTCGTTGGCCCAAGGAGCAGTACTGGTGATAGAATATGGATATGGGATCCAGGAGAGATTACAGATGTCGACTGTACAGTGGTGCCATGGCAAGGGGATTTTCATGTTTCAGATTCCGGTTCTCACAAGGATTGCAGCTTGGATGGTTATGATGGATTCATTACCGAGTTATTGGTGAGGCTAGTTCAGCTGAGGCACATGGACTCTACAATTATGATCAGAGTGACGCAGCGTCAACATGGTGATGCTGACATGATATTGGTTTGGGACCCCGGGAATCTACTTGATTTCAACGATGGATCATTTTTCAGTTTAGTGACAAAGTCTGGGAGAGTTGTCAGCTTTAGCAGATTCAGATGGATGACAGGGGTTACCAGCTTTGTCAGTTCTTGTGGTGGCAGTTGGTGGTTGTGTCACTGTCATGGGACATTCATCAGGTTTGTTTGGGATCCTGGTATTTTCATTGACGACAACCAAGAATTTTCAGTTGATTGGGATATTCATGAGCATTGCTTGAGGACAAGCAATCTTTGGGAAGGGCGGACTGTAATGTCCCCTTTCTGAGCAATTAGTTAGATGCAATGGTTTAGCCTACTCACGGGTTCCCGTAGGCTAGGGCAGATTGCAGGGAGCCTAACTGGAGTTCTGGGAGCGGATAATTGAGCGAAATGGGTATTCGAATCCACTCTCAGATGTTGAATCGGATGGATAGAGCCTTGACTTACTATTTTTAGTAAGTTAGTTTTTAGGGTTTCGGGCAAAACGGACGGTGCAGTGATATTCTTCACCGAAATGGATGTCTATATCTATCCTCAGTTTGCGGATTGGATAATCAGAAGGCCAAGTTTTTAATGTGCGAAGGTTTAATTATATAAAGTAAAATTATTTAAATACTTTATATAGTTTAAAACCTTATTTTATAAAAAGGGGACGTGGGACTTAAAAAAGAGTTATGTTTCATGATTTATCCCACATTGAGCATGCAAAGGGAGTTTGTTGTGGAGGAGTCTATTTATTCGGTGGCTTGGTCTCATTTCATGTCATTCTGGATTTTGGTTATTTTCTCTAGAGTTTGAGGCCAGTGGCTGAGACTTCTTCTCCGAAGGGACGAAAACCCCAACGGTGTGGCTGAGGACGAAACCCCTCAGATTTTTGGAGCTGGACGAAACCCCAGTTCTCTGTTGGTGAATTCACACAGGATTCACACTTGGAGCTTCATCAGTTTTCAGAGGTACTTTGGTGTTTGCTGATAAAGTATTTCAAGGGTTTTAAAATCAGATTGCATAAGAATTTGTGGAAAGATTGTTGATCTTGAAAACATTGTAATTTGTGCCCTAGATTAAAATCTGAAATGAAAATTGGAAGTTAATTTCTCAATCAATGCATTTTGTATATTTTGCAATTTGGGTTATATTGTTGGAATTTGTTCTTGTTCTTCAAGTTTTATATCCGCAATAAGATTTAGATCAGAAATTTTTTAATAGTCCCAACCAAGGGGGGCATTACAGGTGTAGATGATGAAGATACATGGCTAATATTGTTTCCAACAACATTGACATCTAAAAAGAAAACACCTTTCACAAATTGGGGCCAGTTAAAGACTAAATTTAGCAAGGAATTTAGATTGCGTTGAGATGACAGAGATTATTGGCGAAATTTATTTGACAAAGCAAAAGGAGGATGAAAACATCATGTCATACAATCATCGTTTGAAGGAACTCATCGATAAGATGGAGGCAAAACCAATAGACAGATTGCAGAACGACGGTTCTTGGATGGACCACTGCCACGGTACAAGAAGATGAAGGTAGTTCCACCAACTACTTATCAAGAGACTTTCAATAGAGCATTGAATCTAAAAAGTGAGATGAAGATAACCACAACAAGTGGAGGAAGTGCCAGTCATGATCATGATGACTTAAGTGACATTTCAGGCCATGCGAAAGGACCTAGAACGTATGATCAATGATGTGAAGCCGAAAAAGAATAAGGAGAAAAAGGACATGGTGCTTTGATTGTAAATCAAGACACACCAATGTCACTTGTCCAAAGAAAGCATTTTGTAACATTTGTGAAGTTGTGAGACATGCTATTGTAGATTGTCCATTTAATTTAAAAAGTACAAGACACTAGACATTGACGGTGCAAAAAGAGGTCAAGGAAGACAAGCCAAGCACTTGAAAAAGCAAAGGAGCGACAACTGCCGAATACCAGAACAGTCGTCAAGGGAGATGACAACCACAGCAAGGAAATTGACCCATAGGAGGAGAGGGTTGGTTGTAGTATGATTCAGATGGGAGGCCAATCATTCAATGTCAAAAATGTCAAGAGTGGAGACACTTTGCATGAAATTGTCAAAATGCTCCAACAGGAGGGGGCAATAGAAAAAATACCACAATGATGTGGAGATGATGTGGATCAAGCAATCATAAGGAAGCAAATTGTCCAAAAAGGCGAGTACGAGCAATTTGCAGAATTTCAATTTTAATGACATTGAGGAGCCTTTACAAGACCAGCAGCAGAAGGAGAAACACATGCTAGTTGTAACTCGGGCACAAGCGAAGAAAATGGAGCAGTATCTGAATCCTGTAGCACGAGTGGCGGTATTCCCAGTAAGGGAGGTGATGATAGATTCAAGAATGGAACATCAAGTTATCCATTATCTCAAATGCACAATTCCCTATTGTATGTTTTCCAAATCTTACAATTCAAGCAAAGTGTATGATGACACCACTCATATGAAGACACCAACCGTAAGATGTACGATTGTTCATTTGCTGTATAGTGTCTCGAAAAAGCATGGCTTAGCCCAAAACGTACAATCCAACAAAGCGTAAGGTTCAAAACGTACAATTCCTCTCAAGCATACAATTGGTCCAAACATGCAATTCACCAGATCATGCAGTTTACCAAAGCATACAATTCACTCAACAATTGTACAAGTCATCCAACCCTTGTACATTTACTCATAGTTAGAGATCATGCCTTCAAGATGCTTTATTATTGCATGATTATCAACCCCAATGTACGATCATCAACAGCATTGTATATTCATTAATCAACATCGTACGGTCATCAACTAGCACATGCATTATGAATGAAATCATTCAGTTTATGATGGGTTTATCTCTTGATTGCAACATCATCGTCCACTCACTATTGCACGATTTCTGCAAAGTGGTACACAATATTGTACTAAACACTTCGTACAACTCCTACGATGTCTATGCCATTTCAGAACCTACAACGTATAAATATTCCAACAATACCATTCGTACCTGCAACCTATCAAACAGACATGACTTGCAATACATAGACAATACTATAATCAGAAAATATTGAATTTACCAACACATGCATGGATGACACAGGTTTAATGGCTGCATTTGTATTAATGGTTGTTGCTACTTGCAGCACTACCATGCAGTACAAAATACACGAGGTCCAACGACCTTGGCATTCCTATGACCATATACTCTACAACTGTAAATTTGTGGCATTATTACTCTATGCACTCTATTTTCTCTTGAACAACCCATTCAAAAATGAATAGAGGTCCTTATAATACCTGTCCAGGCTGTTCCGAGCAGTTCCTGGGACAGCGCATACTTACAACTGCCACCACGCAATCGTCGTTCGTTGCATGAATCAATTTTACTTTTCTAGAGTTTAATTTTGATTTTTATCATTTTTTATTTCATTTTGTATTTTCCTAATTTCGTCTAATTTCATTTGGACCTAATTTGCATTTCATACTAATTACATATAATTTAACACAAATTTCATTTTGTATTTTGCTTTACAAAAACTCATCAAAAAGCATCCAAAACTTGACAAAATTTGCAATTTGACATTTATACAAAATTTCACTTCTAAGAGGCAGATTTACCGCCTACATATGCCCTCCCCTTTAAATCAATTGGCGTCGTCGTCGACACTTGTTGTTTCCCTGTAGCGGGCTGCTGTTGTTGTTTGGCATGTAGATCTGCTTCATCTCTCAAATGTGCTGCATATTGGCTGATTTCCACAGCTTTTAGTGCATGCTGATTTGTTTTCTCCTCTACTACGACTAGATCCCAGATCAGCTGCTTCTCTCATTTCGAAATTCCCTTCTAAAGTTTTTCTTTTAATTCCACCTCAGTCCTGGCTGCAATAGCCAGTTCTTCATTCTTTTCAGCAATAACCGGATCCCGGTGTTCTAGCTCTGTTTGATGAGCTTGTTGTTGTTCTTGTCCAACCTGAAGCGTGGCCTTATGATCCATAATCATTTTATTGTATATGTCTGCATCCTGCTTCATTTCAGCCATCTTTTGATCTTTGAGTTGTAAGTGTCCGTCCTTCATTTTTAGTTCCTCCTCTTGGTTCTTGAGTTGCTCTTCCTGTTTTTCAATTGTTCTGCATATTTCTTCAGCTGCTCTTCTTTCTCCTTCAGTTGTTTGCCTTGTTCTTCTACCTGGTCCTTTGTGATTTTCCATTCTTCTTCTTGGATCTTCAATTGGTGTTCAAAAGCCTGTTTGATACCGTTCATTTCAATTTCTATTTCTTTCTTTCTTGCTTCTACCTCTTTTTTAATTCTTTCAATTTCTTCCTCCATAGTAGCCATTTCTCTTCTTGTTGCTTTTGTTTCTCCCTTTTGTGCTTCCTTAGCTTGATGGATCCTCTCCAATCCTGTGGTGAGCCATTCTATCCAGTGTGTCAGAAAATTATACTCCTGGAATAGAAATGCCAGTTCAAGCAGTGCTCTCCTACATTCCACTTCTGTTGTATCTTGTGGACATTGCCGGGAACGGCTTGTATCTCTATACACTTTTGGAGGCACACTGTAATTACGCTTCATTCCTTCTAGTAACTCATCTATTTCCATCATATTTGTTACCTCTTCAGTCGGTGATGCCCACAGTTGCTTTTCATAGATTTCAGTGAGTTTCCTTATCCTTTCCTCTTTTCTCACCCACTTCATTGCTTTATCTACTTCGTTGTAGGCTTGGCCTTCCAACGCCTTAACTGTCCAACACAGCCCAGTTGAAACTGCATTCTTGTGTTATTGAACATATCCATTATTCTTCCAAAGAACACATCTAATCGATCATTAGTTTCTTCTCCTTCTTCATCAAATAGCCCGAAAATGGGTATTTCAATCAAGAAATGTATCTGCAGCCCTTGACTAGATCCCCCTTATTGTTCTTCATCCTCTACTTCCTGTTGGTTGGACTATGTATCTCTATTGTCATCCAATTGTATTTCGTCAATTCCTTCCTGCTGAGTAGTTTGTTCTATAGCAATTTCCTGTCGCTCTTTGTGTTCCACAACAATCTCCTCTTCATTTTCTGCCTGTTTTTGTTGTTCAATATTTTGCTCTTGTGACCCATCCAATGGATCATCTAGTTCCTTATCTTGTTTTTGTGACCCATCCAACGGATCACGTTGTTCCTCATTGATTTCTTCATGCGGATTCTCTTCATTGGCCGCTTTCTGGCTGTTGCCACCTCTCATTACAATTAAGACTTGTGGTTGCTTTTTCTCCTTCCGCGATTCCTCAAGCACAATCGTCACCTTCTTGTCTTTTTTTGTACTTGTTCTTGCTAGTATTCTTACAGATTTCATCCATCTCTTTGCTCCTAATAGTTCAAAATCATTTAACTCTACTAGGGTAGGTGATCCACGAGTTCCTTCTCGTCGCAGTCCCTCCGTGTATTTTGGTAGATCTAGATCCATTATATCCATTTCCTCCAACCCTATTCCAACCTCCTCAATTGGTTCTATGGGCAATATTTGTTGTTGCTCAATAGGTCTCGGAAGTTGTTGCTCCTTATCATCATATTTTCCTGTTCGCATTGTCTCCTTGTTCGAACAAGACTTATTAGTGGTCCTTCTTCTTCCCTTATTTGATGCAATTGTTGTTCCTGCAACAATTTCTCAGGAGCTGCTTCATCCTATTCTTGATCCAGATTCAGCTTCCTTCTCCGCTTACGCCTATCGTGGACTTCTTCCTCAAAAGCCTCTCTTTCTTCAATTATAATTGCTTTTGCTTTCTTTGTAATTTTCTTGGTCTTTGCCTTCTCTGGAGTAGGCTACTTTACTGGTACTGTTTTTACCAATCTTAATATTTAAGGTTGGTCCTTTGGCAAATCCCATTGAGCCATCAATCCATAAAATACTGCATCCAACATGATTCCAATGACATATAGTGTCATGGAGAATTTTTTCGTTGTTTGCTTCAATAATCTCTGTATTTTGTGTGATAAGTAGGTTCCCCAATCATACTGCACACCTTCCATTATACCCTCTGCATATTGTGCCAACCACACAGGCATTTATGACGATCATGCTTCTCTTGACAAACGTGCCATCACAATGTTCATAACACACTGCATTTCCTTAGTCTTTAACTGGCCTTGCTTAATTCTTTGTCCTCCTAGACCAAAAGACTTGGTGGCATCCTCCTCCGGTTTGATTGTAGTCAAATCATGGATCAACCTATGCCACTCGATTTGATCCGCATGCCCTTTATTTATTGTTCTTCCTCCTTGTGGTAACCCAAATTCACAGTAGAATCATGATCGATGACAAGCACAAGTGTCATTTTCCCCAAACAATTTTCGAAGAATATCGGCTTACCGATATCCACAAAAGCAGTGAAAAGGGGAGTAGAGCCCTAACAGTTGTGAATTTCTGTTGATAAGGTCACCAATCTCAATCCGCAAGAAGTGGCTAAGCTGACGAAGCATGGTAGATTGAAGATGCAGCATCTCAAGTCAGATGCGTTGCATTGCGGTGCACTATGAATGTGTTAATGTCTAGACTATCTAGCAAACAAAGAGCCTAAGAAATGCTCACTTGGATCATACAATGCATGGAGGGAATCATTGTAATGTCCCATTTTGAAGACTATGTGGACCCCACGCATTGTAATGTTTTATTTTTGTCATTTGTGGACAAGGAAGTGGGACGTCCCCTTTTTGCTAGGCTAATAGGTGTTTTATGTAATAAAAATTAAGTGTTGGGGATTAATGTTGATGTAACCCTCACTTAATGAATAATTAGAAGCCTCTAGTAGGGCGACTAGGTATATAGGCTTGGAAAGTCACTTTAGGGTTTCATTATGTCATGTTCATCTTGTGAATTGTAAGAGAGAGGGCTGAACCCTTCCTCACCTTCTGCTACTTAGGTGGTGTGCCCTAAGTCTTCAGAAATAGCCAATATTGTAGACAATGTGATGTGCCCTTGTTCTTGATTGGAGATTGGGTGGATCTATCTCAGGATTCACAATTGTGTTGCAGATTTTGGTGTGTTGGAGTCTGGGAGTGGGTCATCCAGCTTTGGGAGGCCATTTGTGCATGTTTCGTGACCTGTTTAGCCCTCATAGGAGGATCGCCCAGCTTTGGGGATTTTTCTAGCCAGTTTTGAGGGTTGATTTGTGTTGTTGGATAGTTGTTTGGCCTGTTTGCACTTTCAAAAAATTAATAAAAAAATTGTATGGCTGGAATGTCCATTTTTGAGGGTTTCTGGAGTAATTTCTGAGTAGTAATTGCAGATCTGATCTACTTTGCAGAAATATGATTTTTATTTGTTTAAACCCTTGTTTTCTGAGTTAGGGTTATTACAATCATGGCCGAAAATAGTACGATTGGGCTACTTTTTTGTCAAACCGTATTTATAATTTTTTGATACGGTGTATACAAAGAACTTTTCAATGGCTTTCCATGTCATTTCCTTGAATTCAGTATCACATGAGAAGATTCAATTTCTAGGGTTGAATCCTTGTCACACTATTTTGGAGAATGTGCCTACATTTTTGATTCGGTACATGTTGCCCCATGGACGACAGTTAATACCCCGAGAAATAAGAAAAAGAATGCATCAAAGAAGAGAAAGGCACAAGAGGCATCAGGAGATGAAGTGGATGTGGCTAGAGAAAGTGAAGAATCTAATGGAGTTGAGAAGCAGCTACCAAATGCCTAGGAACTAGTCAAGAGAAGAAGTGCAAACAGTTGGAGCAGCAGTGGCAACAAATGGGAGCACAACGGTAGAAACCACAACCCCGACAACAGCAACAACAACAAAAGCATTTAGCTAGCAAAGGTGCCAAGATGTTCTCTTTAAGACCCCTATAGCAGGCCATGAAAAGCGCAGTTGGTGGTAATGTGCAAAAAGTGGTGGCAGGTCAGCAAACTCAAGTGCGTGGAATCTCAAAAGATATAGTGCAAGCGGGAACTCCAACACAACCTAGATATCAAACTATGCAAGGAGGCACTACAAGTGCCATTGCGGGTACCAAAGGAGTGGTGTCAAGTAAGGCTGCCAGTGGTGGACAACAACCAAAGTCGAATGTACCTGTTATGCAAATTGTTCGAAGTGAAGGAGCAACACAACAGTTTGAAGGAAGAATTTGCGTAGCAGCACGTGCAAGAGACACTGTTGATTGTAGATGTTGACGAAGAGATTCAAACTGCAGTGGATGCGATGGAAGCATCGCCACCATTGGATGAAGTACTAGGAAGAAACTTCGTTGGTGACGTTTCAATGCATGTAGATAATGCAGATACCCTCGAGAGTTAGAATACAACACCACTGAGGTAGTATGCATATGCAACAGACAAATATGGATCACCTCTGTTGAATGAGGGACAACCAATTGAGTTAACATCTACAACAATGTAGACTACGGCACCAAATTTAGGTGTCAAAGTATAGTAAGGAGAAAGGAAAGCAGCCTATATCAGATAATAGGTATGATATTTCTTTCTCATACTTGGTGAAATGGTGTGTATTGCTGATTTTCCCTATCATTAATTATTTTTTTTTCCTTCAATTGTGGAATACCATTGTTCTACCACCACAATTCCCCATAGCAATTACCCCAATATGGATAGTCTCCCCAATATCCCCAATGTCAACCAGTCCCTCAAGACCAGCAAGAATTGCAAATGGAACTAAAAAAACTCAAGTATATGGTTTCAACCCTTAAGTCACTCTATACACGAGTAAGGACACGTTGATTCCTCGGTAGGGAGATTTTCAAATGGTTGATCAAGGGAGTTGATCGATTCCTTAGCAAGAATTTTTCAGATGATTGGCCAAGCATAGAACGATATGTGTAATCAGCCCATCCTAATCAGTCAAACAATGGCTGATTAACTCCCAATGAACCAACCAACAACAAATCAGGTAGTTGTACCTCAAGTTGATACAATGCAACTCCATGTGATACCTAAACCATCCTCAATGGGCGGAAATTGTTTAGCTTCACAAAGTGTTATGTACAATAATCACTTTGATTAGTTGACTATTCCTCAAGAAGATTCCCCGCCTCAACATCAAGAGTCATACTAGAGATGGAACCTGAGATGGTAAATGAAGATTCCAAAGATGAAAGGTCATAACTGATAGAGGAGTGTGAAGTATTTGTCCTTCCGAATAGAAGAGAACAGTCTATAAACATGATGGAGGTAAGTTCGCAACTAGAACATGAGATCATTATTCTGGGCCCTACTAAAATGATAGGGAAGGAAGAAAAAGCAACAGGACATGAAGAGTTATCAAACGAGCCCCCATTGGTGGAAGCTTTTCCCTTCCTCGAAGTAGGAATCCTAGAAGCAAGCTACCAATTTCACTGAACATCTAGTGAACTAGAAAGAGAACCTACAATGGAGAGAAAAGTTTTGGAGGATAAGATTCAAAGGTCGAAGCAAAATGCGTGGCAAGCATATTTTTCACTAGAAGAGGAAAAGCCTATAGGAGCCATGGAAGCAAAATTTTCTCCATAGTATAAAACATTTAGTTTTATCCTAGAAGGAAAATAATCTTTTAGTATCGAAGAGTTTATGATAGAAGGACCTATTCCAAAAAAACCCTATCTCCCTAAAGAGAAAATTTTGAAAACAAACATTGTTCAACTGATAAGTATGGATCCATCAACAAGTCCCAAAAGTGTCCAAAAGAGTTCACGTGAAGGAACTACGCTAAGCAATAGAGAGCTCATAATTCTAAGAATAATGCGGTTTCCAATGATTTTTAGGAGTAAAGTTGATGTAGGGTTCACATTCCACCAGTTCGACACTATGAAGGACAATAGCAGGTTTTACCAAGAACAACATCAAGAAGGATTTCCACCATTAAGTAAGAATTTGTCATTTGGTCATAGAGGAACAAGGGCCCAAACTAACCACCGACACCAATGTCCACCATGGGATGAGATGAGAAGCAAGGAGGCGGTCATAATCACAAAAGTTCATGCATCCACCCTTGTTGCCAACCACTTCAAGGATGAAAGGGAATATTCTCCTCTAGACGTATGATATCAAACCTTAGATCAGGTAGAGAACAAAAGGGCAAAAGTTTCCTTAACTTCCAAAACATCGGTTTCTTTTTGCAAACATGAGGGTGTATATTGTGCACTAGAGGGCTTCCATAAAGTTTCGAGTCGAGGAAGACCTCTCAGCAATACACCATTAATGCCATCCAACCTACTTTGTTTGCATAGGTGTTCGAAGATCATGAGTTGGAACATCAGCATCAAAAGGGAAGGCAACTACTTTTAAGAACTGGTCAACAGAAGCAACCCACTCAATGAGAATATTTGCTAATGAATTCGTGAAAAATGACATTCAAAACCAGAAAAGAAGAGACACTCGTTGAATCTAAGCGAAAATCTTGCAAGAGACACTAAGGTTCCCGCTTCTTATCATTTTCTTTCACCATCTACCTCATTGTCACTTCACCACCACCATCTCCATTGTTTCTTCTTCTATCACTATTCCCTCTTCCCCTCTTATTTCTTTTGTTCTTGCTTCTCAAATCCCCCACTTCTTCTCTTGCACACATAAAAACCCTTTTCGTCACCCATCATCACCTTGTTTGTCACATCATCTATCATCGCATCAAACTGGTAGCCTTGCCCTCATCGGTCCACAGGAACCTATAGGTACAATGACACTCTTCCTTCCAACAGCATCAACTTGGCTGCAAGACTACCTCAATGTTGAGTCAATGCCCAACAATAAGGCACAATCGGGTGTCTTTCCTCAATCGGAATTGACATCTCCGTGAGTCGCCAGAATTATAGTAGCTCGGTACTACCATCACGCTCAAAACAAAGATACATTGCACAAGCTGAAGCAAAAGGCAGAGAAAGATAGATATCAATAAAAATTGGCCGAGTGTTTGCAAGTAATACGCCCTGCTTCCCAGAGTGCCCCGCTTGAAGCGAGTTTCCTAAGCACCCTGGTCGAGTTGCGTGTCTATTTTTGGGCGTTGTGCCTGCATGAGGTTATGAACTATCAATTCAAAACTAGAGTAGGATTTTATTTTTCAAGTATAAATAAGAGATTGATTCTCATTGTAAGGGTCTTTTGGCTACCCAACATACTAAAGATTCTCTTTCAAGTAATATTGTGCTTGACATTTTTCAGAAAACAACAATCAATAAAAGAATGTGCATGACATCTTAAATCAATTGTCTCCAACCTTTTGTTCTTGGATGTATGAAATCAATGGCTCCACCCTCATTTCTTTTGTTAGTCCTTTCTTTTATTGTTGTTGTAGGTTGTTCAAAGATCTTACACATTGACGTTATTCAATCATTGATCAATATCCCTATCACACCAACCTTGATCTCACTACGACTTCAGTCATAATTTCTACTTTTTCTTTATCTCTTTCTCGCACCCTTTTCTGCACGAAGTAGATCAGATATACTTTCAATATTTTAGCTTAGATTTCATTCTTACACACTTAAATTAGTTTACTTTTATGTATTTTCAGCAAAGTTAGAAGTGAACTAGATCAAATCCGGAGCTTGAGGAGAGTAAAACCCTCCTCATCTATTTTTTCAACTACGATCACAGGTGCAAATCGTAACTGAGGTTGCAAAGAGGAAAACCCTCCTCGTCCATTTCCATGTTTGACAATTAGGGATAGGTACGAGGAAGTTGTAGAAGTTGGCAATTGCCTCCCCTTCCCAGAAGTAGTATAAATAGACAGCTTACACTTCCCAAATGGCATCTATATACATCTTGGAGCATATTTGTATGTGTGAGAACATAAGCATTTGCAAGTGTCTATGAGCATCTATAGTGAAGAATATAGTTGTTGTACGACACTGCTGTTCATAAATAATAAAAATGACAATGTGCAGTTCAATTTCATTTCAACTCTAATATCTTTTCTCGTATTATGGTGACTGTTGTTTACTATTGATATTTTTTGTCATTTGCTCTCCTTTATTTCTTCAAATGCGGAAGACCATTGTTGTCTTGCAATCAAAACATAAAAATAACCCATAGCATTACATTACATTATTACAAACACTTATATTTCCATATACACACTCAACACTTTGTGACAATACTTACGTATGACAATTCTATTGACATATATCATAAACATGTGCACATGAGCATACACCCATGTGTGCATAGATTTGTACATTCATACGTTCATGCAAATGTTGTAATGACCCTTTTATGAATAATAGGGTCATGTAAATATTTTTGATATAAATAATTTTGGCTTGGTGTGGGACGTCCTAGCTTAGGAGGTTTATTTTTATTATTTTGGTGTTAGGAGGATTAATAATATATTTTTATGGGGCAACATTACATAAGGATGTTTCTTTTATTATCACTTAAGTTATGGGGTCCACATAATGCAAAATTAGAAGATGGGGCTATAAAAGACATGGACGCCCAAGGAGACGGGAGGACTTGATGATTTTATGAAAATTGAGTGAGGGCAAAACCCTTCTCCGCTCTTGTGGCTTTTTGAGAGGTGCTCAGAGTTGCAGGGGTTTCCAATCCAGTAGTTTGGGAGGTGCCCGGCTACCGAGGTTGCGGTGAAAATCCACTCAGGGTTTTCCTTTTGTGCTTCAGAGGATTTCCAGCATTATCCAGATCTTTCTCTTCCAGGAGGACATTTCTCTTACTGAGGGTTTGGGTGATAAAGAGAAGGTATAAGAGATCTATACTACCGGTCTAGTAGGGTTTCTGTATATTTTGTGATTCTGATCAGTGTGGAGCAGCCTATAGCCGCAAACGTCCCTGTGTGAAGGTGTTTTTGTGCATTTTCTTGAGCCATATCAGCCCTAGAGGGCCAACGTCCCTCCTTGAGGGTTATTTCATCAGATTGAGGGGCCCATTTGGCCAAACGTCCCAGTCCTGGAGCAGTAATTCATCATTGAGGCGGGATATCTCTCTCATTGGCAGCAACGTCCCTCTATTGGAGCTCTCTACAGTCATATTTGAGGCTATTTTGGCTAGGATTTCTGCTGTAAGCTATCTACTGCATTTAGAGGTGTTGATTTGGTTAGATCTTATCATTATCATTGTATTCCAGTTTGTGGGTATTGAAGAAAAAGCAATAAAAATTCCAAATTATTGCATATCTATATTTTGTGTCTGCAAATGTGTGTGTTCGGCATTTGTTTTCTGTTTTGGATCGTTACAAATGTGCACTCATGTAGACAAGTTATATCATTTGCCTACATTTAGTCAGTTATATAGGGTAAGTTATATATACTAGAATAACATAAGGATATAATATAATATAAAGGTATTATAAGAGATGTAAGAAGATGATGGTTAGGTCCACTACATACATCGGCTTTGTAGCTGCAGTAAAATTATTAAGGAAACAAACCTTGACTAGAGGATCAGCAACATGGAACTTCGTATCAAAGAGTTTGCAATTAATTGATAAACATGTTTAGTGGGCAGTCAGTGAAGGGGATTTTGCAAAAAATTGGTTTGGTAAGAGGGATTCACCTATTTTTCTGTGCAAGGATGAGTTGGTTTGGAATCTATCAAAAGATGGCAGATAGTTGATCAAGTTTGCATATATGTCTTTGAAGCAATCACAATTCCCAACTTCCAAGGATTTTCCTTGAGAGACTATTTGATCACTGGAGTCTCTGCTTAAGGCCTCAACATTTTTTCAGATAAGAATTTTTCAGGTGACAATCTGCACAAAATATGATGCCATGGACCTTTCAGGTGTGCCTTATATAAGGAGAAGCTAAAAACATCAGATCATTTAATTCTTCATGGTCCCTTTCCTTTCACATTTTGAGGTCATTCTTTACAAGAAAATGATAATCTATTAAGCATTTTGAGGTCCTCCATCAACATTGGAAGAATTGATGACATGTCAAATTAATTGTTTTCAAGCTAAATCATTAAGCATTTTCTGGAGGATTAATCCTGTCATTATTTGTTGAAATATGTGGTTTGAAAGGAATTATAAAATTTTCAAAAACAAATTTTACAACCATATCTAAGTTTGGATTTGTATGGTTGCCTCTCTTGCAAAATGTTTACAAGCATGGAACTTCAACAAACATCTCTGCAGGCTAGGGCACTTGTTATAGGGATCAAGTTTGCCAGCTAAAAAAGGATGGAAATATATTCAATTGAGAGGGATTCTCAGATTGTTATTAATGTTGATACGAAAAAAATGATGAGAGGATTAGATCAAAAATGAAATTATTTTTTGCCCTTCTTGATGGAGGCATTATCTTGGAAATGCCAACATATCTATTGAGAAGGAAACAGGGTGGCATATAATTTAGTCAATTGTGGTATGATTTCCGTCTTGGAGAAATTCAAATTAGAAGGTAACTAGGTGAGGAACATTCTTTACATTAATAAAAATAATATCAAGGATTTGATAGAGGAAAAGTAGTGATTTGAGGGAGATTGAAAATATTTTTGATAGAAAGGCAAGCTAAAATAATTCATGGGCTTGCATATGGTCTAATTGACCTAATAACAGAAAAATATCGGAAGAGCAGGGAAATCTGTGGCCAGTGCTAATTTCCTTTGTTCTCAAGGCCAATGGTTGGGACCATTTCAAGAATAATATTCTGCTTCCCGTATCTAAGTGCAAAACAAGAACCAAATCATCATGGCAAATAAAGCATTTGGCACCCAGCATTAATGCCAGAAAATTAATACATTTTATTGTATAGAAATGCAAGGAGTGATTGTTAAGGCATCACCTCAAGCCAAAATACCATAGTATGAGGACCAAAGGAATTTGGGGGCCTATCACCCATGTGAATATACTATAATGATGAAGAATTATTCGCTAAGAGTAAAATGTATAAACACAAGTAGCCAAAAAAGAAATAAATTGTCTAGGAATTAAAAGAAAGGCAACAAATATATAATCGCAAAAGCAACAATCTATAAATACCAGGATGGGAAAAATTTCCAAGAAGGATACAAGTGTGAACAATCATAAAATCATGTGAATGGCTCAAGCATACCAACTGTACCTCGATTGTCACGTCATGGTCCAGTAGTTTTGCTGACTGAGAAACATACTCCATTGGCAAGTCCTGCTTAGGTGGAACAAGTGACTCATCCCAGCTTACAAAATATAGGTCACCATCCAAATCACTACCAGAACACTCATCTGGATGGGGCCTGCAAATCAAAAAATTATTATACTCTAGAAAATATTCTCAAGAAGAAAAATGAGAAACTTAAGGGCTAATGGAAAGAGAAGACTAATCACATATTTTTCCGGTATTTAAACTCTTCTTTTCAGCCTGTGGATGAAATGCTAATGCTCAATATAGAAAAAAGATTATGTTACAAAACCAGTGATATGTACAATTAATTTCATTGAAAATTTCATGATGCATGGCTTACATATTGCAACACATGAAAAATCACCTGAATGTAAATAACATTGGGTTCCACTTAACTGTATAGGATCTCTAGACCTTATATATTCACGATGACATTTTCTCTGGTTTCATCACATTAATGTTTGTCATGGGTAGGTTTTTCTCCTTCTTTAAAATCATACCTCTCACATTACTCAATATCTGAGATAGTGCATTTACTTTCCAAGGAGAACACAGTTTAAACACCATAAAAGCAAAAACTAGTATGATACTATGTTTGCTGGGATTGTCTAGGAATTTTGTTAGAATCCTTGAAAGAGCTACCTCTTAGAATTCAGACCATACACGAGTAAGACAATATTGGCTAATGTGGATTTCATAATCCAGAAGCAAACTGGAATGGAGGGTGGGAACAATCTGAGAAACTGTCCAAAGGATGTCTCGAGGTAAGAGATTGGAGGAACTGAATTCAAAGGAAAGCACTTCCTCAATCTACTTCTGGGGGGCCATATACTTGAAAGAATGCATTCACATATCTTACTTTCGAAGATTGGAATGTTGCTAAAAATTTCTTTGAAACCATTTAGAAATATGTTTGAAGACATGAACAGAATTCCAAGAATCCCTATTTGAACTCACAAATAATATACAGAAATTAATAGTAACCAATCTATTGTAAGGGGTGATTTTTAAGCTATCTTTCAAGTCTTTTACAAATTTCATGCCAAATTCAGAATCAATCCTATTTTGAACCTCTGGTCCTTTATGAGATTTGCGTAGGGATCCTTTCCAATTTCATTTTATAAAATAACAGATCCAGCAGGAATCTCATATGGATCTAATTAGTTGGGAATGAGTTATAATGAATATTGCACCAAACCTCAGCAAAAATACATAAATTACCTTTCCGTCCCCTTTTTGTGGATAACACAAAATATTTTACAATGGTTAAAAAGACATTACAACATTGCAGAAATGAGATCTGCTATTATGAGCATTCTGAGAACATTACTGAAAGCACCATGAACCAGGACTGACTAAGCACCTATTATACAAGGTTTAAATTTCAAAAATGACAGAGAGAAAGAGAGAGGGGTAGCTCAGAGAACGATTCCCTTAAATACTTCTAAGATGGAAAGCACCTAAAAAAGTAGATATATAAAAAAGTTTTTCCTCGTATGCCAAAATTTTCATTTTAACTGTCTATGTAATCTTCTTGAATTTGGCAAAAGTTTTGCAAACATTTAAAGGACTCTGTTAATTTCACTAATAGAAAATGCATAATTAGGATTATGAAGCACCATACCAAATGAGTTTTGGGGATGCTAACTACACCAGTCATCTTGGCAAAACACAATACGAATAGTTTATCCAGAACCCAGCACAGAAAAATGGAGATGTTCCCATAAAGCATACCAGATGCCAAAGGCAAAAGAGAAAAGATTTACATATGCAACCAGAAAAGAATGTAGCAGATACCATAGGACAATTATTTGGATGCAAATCATAGCAGAAATATTAACAAATGCCATAGTAGAATAATACAGGTTTGACTCTAATGACCTCCATTATAATATAACTGGTGAAAGAGCTAGGACTAGTGCCCAAATGGTGATGGTTCTGGAGACATGTAATCATTTATTTCTTGTTATGAACCAAATGATCATTTATTAATTGTATGAAGGTGTGCACCCCCCTTAGTTGTAATTGTTGGGGTCTATATAGTTTAAATCTTCTTCACAATTGACATTGCATTGTATTATTCATCTCTTGTACAAAAAAACACATACTGACTAACTTGATTGTTAAATAAGTAACTTAACATCCCTAACTCCGAAGTTCTAAAGAGAATCAAAGTTGCTTAACAATTGTTCCATTTTATGATAATGAGTGGATATCTGGAAAACCACTGGAAGCTGGAAAGCAGGAACATTGTTATGAGACAATCCTGGTGCACCAGAGGTGGGCTGAGAAAAGGACAACTCAAGCCCCCTTTTTTCTATTAGGATTTATAATTATCTATCAAACCTGAAAGTCCCTTTTACAATTCATAAATCAGATGTAAGTGATTTGTGTCTACCTATTTTCCAAAACTCTAAACCTTAAACCACTGAATACTTATGTACAAACACCTCTGCTAAATTTGACCCGTGGCATGCCTTGAGCATTTATGATTATCTATCAACCCCGAAAGTCCCTCATACAATTCATAACTCAGATGTAAGTCATTTGTGTCTAGATATTTTCAAAAACTCTAAACCCCGATGCATCACCGAATACTTATTCATGTGCCCACATTTCTCTTAAATTCAACATGTGGCATGCATTGAATAATTTTAAACCTATAATGGAAAAGTCAGTAACATTAATAGAAGAGATAGACACATGAATGATTTAAAAAGGTGATTTTCTATTGGAATATTTGTGGCGCTCGTCCCTAAGGGTTTGGAGGTATCTATTGTAGCTGCCCTTCGGGAACTTGTTGGTTCTGCCCGACCTGGGTTTGCTGATCTTGCAACAACTGACGATTCTAGGATTGTTGTATTGCCTGTTGTGCAATCTGTTGCCCATCTTTTTTCCGCCTGCTCCTGTACTAGAACGACATCAATAGTTGACTAGTATCACAAAGTACTAGGGCGGCAAGCACTAGAACGACACTTACACTGGGACACCAATCAATGGAATGGAAAGTGCTGAAACGACATACACTAGAACGGCAGAATGCTGGAATGGCAAGTTCTGGAACAGCACTTGCTAGAATGGCAAGACCAACTTGGCAAGTGCTCCGCACTATTGGAATGGTAACTTGCACTAGAACGGCCACAGTCAAACTACTGGATCAGCGTAATCATCTCCACTGCAACGGCAATCTTGGCAATTCCACTTGTAAGGCATTCTAGACTGTAGACTGTAACTCCCATGTTCCACATTCAAACTACAACAACGATCCCTGCACACAAAGAATCCAACACACACAACTACAAATTACCAATGGCAATCATACTGTACAGATTACACACATCATGGATAGAAGATGAGTAAATTGCATTACTCAATAGTACAGCATTACAAAACCCCATACAATGCATATACAATTTGCATACCATCTACACATACCTAGGGATTGCCAATACACGGCTCTATATCTACATATGCTCTTCTAGTAGTCTCTGCCTAGACGTTCTAAATATCTCATAGATTGTCTCAAATGAAGGAGGAGAATCTATTTAAACTTGTGTCCTGGTTGTTGCCAACAACGGCTTCCAAGACAACACACCACCCAACCGTGTCCCCATTTGGACATTGACATAGCACCCTTAATGCAACTAGAGTTTATTACAATTATCAAATCACATGATTAAATTGCATTACATTGACATTTCGTCTACCTTTGCATTTGCATTTCATATGCATTTGACTCTCATTTACATTACATCTCATTACAATTATTTACACAGTGTATTTTGCACTTATTCCTACTATGTTCACTGATTCTTTTTCTTCTAAGGTTCAAAATCCATGCCTACATCTGCCCTCCCCTTTCCTTTGGTCGACGAACTCATCGATGTCTGTTTCAATTCCTAGGAGGTTGTCTTGGAGGTTGGGGAGGAGAATGTTGTCCAAATCATCACAGACAATGCAGCAGCATATAAGGCAGCCGAGAGGATTTTGGAGGAGAAATTCCCCACCATTTTTTGGACCCCATGTGCAGCCCATTGTCTCAATTTGCTCCTTGAGGACAATGGGAAATTACCTTGGGTGGCAGAGGTTGTAAGGAGGGCCAAGGCCATCATAAAATTCATTTACAGCCATTCATGGGTACTTAGCCCCATGAGGCGATTTATCGATGGGAGGGAGCTAGTGCAGTCTGGCATTACACGCTTCGCCACAAACTTTGTGACATTGCAGAGCATTTATGATGCAAAAGGGTCACTAAAGCAAATGTTTGTGAGTGATGAGTGGAATTTTAAACTAGCTGCAAGATACCGAACATCACTTGAGGGGCAAAATGTTTATACTTATTTTTTTGAGGACGACTTCTGGATGGCCATTGATGAGGCCATCAAGGTACAAGCCTACGCTTATTAATTTGTTTTATTTTATTTCTTGTAAAATATTTTTCTTTAAACTAATTTTTCTTTTTTTTCAGGTCTCAGAGCCATTGGTGAAGATTCTTCGTCTTGTTGATGGAGGAGAATTTCCAATAGGATTTGTATATGAGGCTATGGATAGGGCAAAAGAGGCAATTGCTGCATTTTATGAACATGACCGCATCAAATATGATGCCATTTGGACTATCACTGATAACATATGGACATCACAACTCCATAGCCCTCTTCATGCAGCGGGTTACTATTTGAACCCCAAATTCTTTTATACCCCTACATTCTGTGCTGATTATAAGGTCAAGATTGACCTTCAAGATTGCATTGACCGCGTGTACTCCGTGAGTCAACTATTGCGCGATAAAACACGTGCCGAGATACAACATTATAAGGCATGTCGTGGTCGCCTATTCCCATCTCATCAATGCAAAAGTGCTATTGAGTATATGAGGCCAAGTAAACCTCATTGAATTAATATTTACTGTCTTTTGATTTTGTTTTCAAATTTAAACTTTTAAGCTGTTACATGTGAAATATTATTTTATTTTTTTGTTGTTTCTAGATTTATGGTGAGAGGACTTTGGTGATTATACACCCAATTTGCAGCACATAGCGATTAGAATCATATCTCAACCATGTAGCTCTTCAGGTTGTGAGCGCAATTGGAGTATGTTTGAGCACATACACTCCAAGAAGCACAATAGACTTACACAAGAAAAGTTAAATGATCTTGTGTTTGTGCATTACAACCTTCATCTCCACCAAAAAAGTTTTGAAAAAACAAATATTGAGCCCATTGACCTAAGTGACATTGATTCATCATCTAAATGGATCACAGATGCAGAAGCACAGGAGCAGCAGGTACAGCAAGAGCCTCTATTCACCATGGAAGAATTACATAACTATGAGAACCTAGCGGAGGAGATGGCAGCAAGGGACAAAGAAGAGGCCTTAGCATGAGAAGCGGTACAAGCATCTACAAGCACACATCAACCAAGAGAGACTAGGGCTTATGCAAGGACAAGGAGCAAAGGAAGACAATAGATGGTAGACCTATTGAGGCATTTTGACACATTTTGTAATTTGTACCTTTTCATATTATAAGTAATACAGGATGTGTTTTGTCACTTTCATGTGTACTTAGAGCTTGAGTCTTGTATGATGTCTTGATTTGAATTGTTGATTTTATTGCAATATTTGATTTGCATAATGTTAATTCATTGTAATATGCATGTAAAGAAAAAAAATCATTTTATTCGGATTTTTTTTGCCGATTCATTACCGGTTTTTTCCCCAATTTTTTGTCGATTTCGATTCTTTGCCGATTTTTAAACCAGCCGATTGACTCCCGATTCTGATTTTCTCAACTATGGTTTCAACCATACAAGAGGAATAGTATGTTACTATGTAGACCATAGTTGAGAAAATCTGCAAAAAATCCCAATTTTGCCGATTTTTTCCCGATTCACAGGCTAGCCGATTTTTTCCCAAAAAATTCTGATATACATGAAAAAAGCTTTTTTTTCAATGAAAACCTACATTTTCTTTGGGTTTTTCAATAAAAAAAGCCAATTTTTCCCCGATTTTTTGCCGATTCTAATTCTTTGCCGATTTTTAAACCAACCGATTTACTACCGGATTCCGATTTTGTCAACTATGATGTTGACAGATCTCGACAAGTTTCTGAATAAACAAATTAGCTACAATTGCTTCAAAATAATCTGCAAACAAGTGTTGCATCTATACAAATACAAGTATAGTTTTGGTTTCAACCAAAAAAACTGAGATGGTAGAGAACAACACAATGATCCATGGAATCTTACCTTGATAAATTACAAAACAGCATGGCTCAAGTACAGATCGGATTGCACCCACATGAAATAAAAACTAATGCATATCTACAAAAGCCTTGTTGAGTTAAATAACCAGTAAAGAAATCATAATCTTTTAAATGTTTCATGAATAGTTTTGGTTCTCATCTTACATTAAAAAGGGAAATTTTGGTTATGGCATTCTGAATAGATTTGAAGATAACTCACACTTGACTCCTTTGCATTACAATGACAATTCCAATATTACAGCAAATATTTGTTTGTGTTTGGGTAAGCAAGAAATAAATGCAATGCAGACTAAGAAGGAAGTTTAACCAGAAAAAGCAAAAAAAAACAATCACAAAGCTTGCCTACTTGCTTACCTTTTACCTTGTTGTGGGAAAACTATACAGTCAACCATATGATGCAGTTCAGGAATGTCCACTGCTGAGAGAACCCGTACATCACCAGGATGAAGGCATGGGTTTTTGGCAACTATCACTTTTCCTTGAAGTATGCTAGTTGCATAACCAAGGTGTTGTTGTTGAACCGCATATAACCCAGTATCATGGAATTGCTTATTTCCCGGAGTGTGAGAAACTTGGACAAATACTTCACCATATTTTAATGTTCTACTTTCATCCAGGCACCCCATCAAGCATCGTCCCTTCGGAACAAATATTTTTGTCTTGACTCTTAGTTCAACAAGTTTAGATGCTCGAAATGCATGAAGAATCATTGACAAGTAAGGCTCTGACTCAGGCAAATAGCCAACCGAGAGCATTTTTATAACAGCATTGTGAGAATCACCAACTGTCATCATTTGCAGGACTTCTAAGGCCATGTTTCTGTTAATCAAAAGCTGATCTAGGTTTGTCACTGTTTCTTCCTGCATTTTCTCAAAGTTTTTAACCTCAACTCCCAAAGTACACAGCAGACTTATAATTTGGCGATTCAGAAAACAAGGTCGGAACTTAGTCCAAGAAAGAACATCAAGATGAGTATCTTTTGATTCATACTTTCTCATGCTTGGCCGCAGAGAAATTTTTTGCAAGGATGCAGGATCAACTGCTACGACACCTTTGTAGCCACCAATCCTTATTTGAAAAGCAGAGGGTATAGTGTTACATTTACATTTGGCAGCTACCTGTTTTGCCAAGGGAGAAGAAATCTTCCCAATTCCATCTGAAAAGTTATATCTTTTACCATATGTTAGTGTGTAAATGTCTGGGATATGTTCAATTTCATGTTCATAAACATGGAGCGTTTCTGTAGAGGAGCTAAAAGACTGTCCCATTCGTGCTGCACATTTTGCCACATTTCTAATAACAAAAAAATCACCCATCCATTCACGAATACCGCCTGCACTAACTCTTTCATTTGAAGCAAACATCCACACTGAACTTTCCCTCAGCTGGCTTGTTGAGAAAGCCAGAAACTCAAACTTCTTCTTCCCTATTACAATACCTTCCTTTAAAACTGCAAGAACACGCTTGTATAATTCTGTATGTATCCCTTCACCATTAGGCATCTTCCGAAACAAATCGGTTGAGTAGAGTCTGTTACCGTTCTCATCAACAAAGTTTACCCTGAGAAAGTCATTAATGTATTCTGCATACTGCCTTGTCACACGGTTGGACACATTGACTTCAGGTCCAAAAAAGAACACTCTTGAGGGAGTTACTTGTACCCGATGGACATACATCAGGCCATTGCCCATAGAATTATCTATTGAAGCAGGGCGTCTTCTTGAATTTTTTAAACGGTTATATTCCTTCCTAATTAATTTTACTGGATCATAGCATGTGCTTCTCAAATTACCGAGTGTAGCAAGAGCATGACTTATATAGGAATAAGGCACCCATTTAGGATGTAGCAAACTGAAGAATTCCCCATCAAGGTTTGGCCCACTGAGTGTTCCTTGATGCACACAGGAATTAATTTGGAATAGTATCTCAAAAGGGACATCAAATACTTCAGAAGGATTTATAATTGGCCCCAATCTTGCAGAAGAAAATAAAGTGCCAATATCTAGGGAGAGTGGCTCCTCAATTTCTTTGTAATAAGGAAAATTCTCTTGGATTTGAGAAACATTACTGCCATTGGGCAACTCTAGACATAGTGATGAAGATGCACCTAGACTAAAAGACCGTGTAAAATCTGTGGTTCTGATCCACTGAGTATCACTGTCGTCCTTGTAATAATCAAGTTCATTAATCATATCATAGCTTGAGCTTGTTTCCCACTTGTAATAAATCTTTGGAGAACCAAGCAGCTGCAAAGCCAGGTGTATAAGCTAGAAAGTCACCTAAATGCAAACCCTGAACTGCCAATCATTTAAAAATTTCAAAAAAAGAAACCCAGATGGTATTTAGAAATATGTTTTTAGCCCATGAAAAAGTGCTTAGGACTGATAAACATCCAAAAAGAGTTGTGGAAAACACAGCACAAAATGTCTGCGCCAAAAACATCAATGGTGGATTTTACTCAAATTCAAAATAAAAGATTCAAAGGATATTCAACTAGAAGAGATCCAAAATTGTGGCGGAAAAACACTAGTTCATTATAATTAGATTCTAGCAAATTAAATCAGGCTAACCATAAGCTTGATTGGGTAAAAGTAATGATGCATACAAATTTACTGTTTTTTGTGTTTTTATCTTGAACAGTACTCCTCTTCATATCCATATAAATTGAGAGGCTTTCTACTTTGCTAATGACTATTTCTACTTGTGTTTCTTCTTTTTGGAAGGCTGGATAAATGATGATTCTCTTATAGGAGCATATCATTCAATGCAAATGAAAAAAAGTTCCTCTTAATTAGCATTTATATGCCAAATAAACATTACATTGTACAACAGAGCTTTTGCCCTTACACTTTCCTTTAAAAATAGATGTATGCTATGGGCATTAGCATTATATGCCATATGAAAATTGCATCAAACAGCATAGCTTTTGCACTTACATTGGCCTATAGAAGTATATGTATGATATGAATATTTAAAAACTACCAGACACCATATAGACATCCGAGTCATGAAACCAAATATAACATTATTTTACTTCTGTTGTATTTTGCCCATTTACACACACATGCTAGAGAAGGAGAGGATAAGTGAGAAGCAAGACTTGGCCCTGAAAGCTACGTATAAGTCATGCCAGAAAGAGGTTGATTCTTTGCCACTGATGCACATTGCTCAAGCATAAGTGCTTTCTTTCCTTGTTTTCATAAAGTTTCCTTCTAATGTTGGTGCTCACATTATGTAACATTCCTGTTTTCATAATGTACTATGTGAAGTATTCCCCCTTCCAACCCCTTCTGAAAAAAACAATGGTAGAGATGAGGAAAGGAATCATAAAGAAAATATTTAATCAATGAATTCCCCATCTTTCACATTCTTACATCCTTCTTTTATATCTTTCAGTGGGAGATATAGTTACATAACCAACCTAACTACCACTTACATTTCATTAACACAAACACTAAATGCTTAATAACATGCATGGACATTGAATTCAAGATATTAAAAAATAAAATAGATGTCGTTATTATTCTAGCTTTTAATTAAAGCACGTGAAAATATTTCATACAAATTTAGAAAAGATGGTACATTACAAAGCAAAACTCTTCAGATAACCATCCTTAATATTGGCAATATGTCCCATACAAGGTGATTGAACAAGTTACAGTATTTTATTACCTTGTGATCTTTATTAACTGGACTCTATAATTTAGTGATTACATATTAGCTGTAATGACCCATTTTTCGAATTCTCCTTGTACATACATGTGGTGTGGTGTGCGTTAGTAATAATGTTATTTTTATAAAGTTTGGTGTGATATAAAGGGAAAATAAATAAAAAATAATAAAAGGGGGAGTAATAAGGGGTATGCGTTATATTAAGGATAATAATATAATAATATAACTCCATTATATTATTATTATTAAAATAAAAATAAAAGCTTCTCAACGACAAATTAGGGTTTGGAGTTTATAAAAGAAGGATTGGAGCATTCATTTGGTATCTTGGACATTTGATTATTTCTTTCTCTTGTGGAATTTGGCTGAGAAGCTAAATTACTCTTCTCTTGGGGACTAAACCCTACAAGAGATCCCTTCTGCGGACGAAACCCTGCAGGAGTCAGCTGAAGGACGAAAAACCCTTTAAGCTGAGGAGCTCTAAGACGAAAACCTTGGAGTCTCTATTGCTCTTCAATTGCATTCTGCCCTAAGAGAGGGTTATTGCATTGTTCTTCATTCATATTTGCCCTAGGAGAGGGTTTGTTATTGGTTTGAGGCAAATATCATTATTGTTATCAGCATTCAGCCTTTGTGACAGGAACATTGCAATTCTGGGAGGTTAATTGGACAGTTTGGAGATTTTAGTTGAGGAACTTGGAGTCAGTTTTGAAGTTACTACAGCTCAGGAGCTGGACGTCCCATATCTGGAGGAAGTATTAGCAGGTTTGAAGATTTATAACAGCAGATTGAAGTATCTAGAAACCTGGCGTCCCATTACCAAGCTCATATCTACACATTGAGAGGGTTCAATCAGCCATTGGGTGGCTTACCTGCCCAACGTCCCATCTACTGGCCATACATTAGCATTTTAGTGGGTTATTCTCAGTATTTGAATTTTGTAGAAGGCAGCGTCCCACTTTCAGAGGTGTATCTGCAGATTGAAGGAGTTGTGGACTGCCATTAAGCTAATTAGGACCCAACGTCCCACTCCAAGACAGCATACAAGGCAGATTTGGGGTTAACATCAGATTTCACAGTCATTCCAGGTTACACGTCCCATATTGGGGCTGTATTTGAGGTGATTTTGAGTAGATTCAGCATTAATTCCTATCTGGAGAGCAGCGTCCCAGTTTGGCAGAGTATTTTAGCAGTTTTGAGGACAAATTCAGTACTACAAGACCCCAATCAGTCCAGCGTCCCATCTGGTAGCTGTCCTAAGCATATTTTGAAGATCAGCCAGCACTTTATCATCTCTTGGAGGCCAGCGTCCCATTCCTCTGGTAATATATTGATAGCATTCAAGTATTAAATCAGAACTTATTGAATGGGATTTGTCATTGTAAATCTGGTATGCCTTCAATTTTAATAAAAATCAGATTGTGGATTGTTGAAGCATTGTTGTGTTGCAATTGTTAATAAAATTCAGCCTTGGGAATTTATTGGAAATTGTTGTTTTGCAATCTAGAATTAAATCTGCATTTTTATTGTAATTTTATTACCTGCAAAAAATTGGAATTTTATTAGAAATATCTAGAACCCAAGAAAATGGTCATTAAAAGTGGTATTAGAGCTATGTTCTTGCCAACCTGTGGAAAGATCTAGCCGAAAATGATTTTTGGACCAGGGTTTGTGGAAAAAAGTTTTCGGGTATTGCAGATTTTGACATTTGAACATCTGGCTATTTGAGAATCAACAATTTCAGGTTCTAGGTATAGCAGAAAACTAGGGTTTTCAGATTTTCAGGTTTCCATATTTTGGGTGTTTTCAGCTTTCAGCAGAGTAAGGGTTTGCTGCAGAATTCATTTTATTTCAGCCACTATGAAATTTAATTCAGAGCAACTAGATGCTATGGTGAAATTAATGGAACAGATGGTAGAATACACATCTCCCCAAAGTCATAAAAATTCAGATTCTAAGAAAATTACACATGCAGATTCACCGGAAAAACAGAATAAAAAATCTTCACCACAAACACCTCAGAACAAAAATTCAACAGAAGAGCAAATTCAGCCATTGGGTAGTGGAGTTCCAGAAGTAAATGCTTTGTATGACAAGTACCAAAGGAAATCACCAGAATTCAGGAAGCATCTTTCTTTCAGAAGTTACTTGCAACTACATGGCGTAGTAAATAAGGGAGGTTCTCCACCAAGATCACCACCAAAATCTAGATCTCCACCAAAGTCAAGAAAAGAAGACAAAGCTCAAAGGAAGAATAAGGAAAACATGCAGCAAAAAGTCACTAAAGAATTACAGAATTCAGAACATAAACCAAAGAGCAAGAACCAGTTGAGAAAGGAGCAACTTTGTTTCAAGTGTAAAGAGTCTTGGAGTAATGGGCATGTATGTGGAAAAGATAAAGCAGGTAAGGAAACAGAGGAATATGAAGATCTCATAGTTTCAGAAATGATTGGTGATGGAAACTGCTTATTCAGAGCCATTGCTTTTGGGCTTTGTGTGCAAAGAAAGGAACCATATCCGGATGATAGCACCTTGAAGAATCTAGCCCAGGACTTAAGAGGAAAAGTTGCAGATGAGCTCCTAAACAGAAAAGCAGTAATGAAATGGTTTGTCGAAGGTAATTTTGACACTTATGTTCAGAATATGAGACAGCCAGGTGTATGGGCAGCAATTGTTACTGCTGCCCACCCTCCACCCTCCACCCTCATTTGAGGAGAACCAGAAATTCTCATGGCCACGCATGTGATTCAAAAACCCATAACAGTTTACTTAAAATATGACAAAAGTAATGAACTTCCAGTTATTTCAGAATATGGGAAAGAGTATGGACAAGAAAACATTGTGAGAATTTTGTATGAACTTTCAGTTACTTCCATGAATTTGAATCATTTGCAAGCACTTTTGAAGAAAAAGTTCAGCCAAATAAAGAAAACAAAACAACAAAAGGTGAAGATAAATTGGTATGTGATGATCATGATCAAAGGCTTAACATTGTAAATGAGTTAAGTTTTGAGGATGAAGATGAAACAAATAAGGTCAATTCTGATTTACATGGTAGCGATGTATTCACTTCATCCAGCTCTATCAATATTGAGAATAGTGGAGATAATGGTGTTGCACCTAGTGAAGTGGTTGAAGAAGGAAAAAGTCAAGCTGAACCATTTTCTTGGGAAGACAAGTTTGAAAACAGGGTACCACAAAATGAAGAAGTCAAACCAGAAAATATTCCCAGTAAATCAAAATTAATTGGTCATACTTCAAAGCCCAACATCGAAGAATTCAATGAGCAAGTTGCAATTGAAAATGATAAGATAAATTCTGATTTGTTTGCTAGTAGTGTATCAACTCTATGCAGCCCTTCCATTCATAAGAATAATGATGAAGAACATGGGAACAAAGTGTTGTATAAGGGAGAACCCAAATTTGATGATTGTAGAGAGCCAAAATTTGATGAAGATCTTGATGACAATGAGAACTCTTTGGTAATGGAATCAGAAATTGGCACCATCATAAAAACATCCAGTCGAGACGTCTAGTCATCCAGTCACACTCCAGTCCAAATGTCTACCCGTCCAGTCATTCGCCCAGTCTAGACGTCCAGTCATTCGCCCAGTCTAGACGTCCAGTCCAGACGTCTAGCCGTCTCGTCCAGACGTCTAGCCGTCCCGTCCAGACATCTTGCCCAAACGTCTGGCAGTCTGTTCCTGACGTCCAGCCCTGACGTTTAGCTGTCTATCCCAGACGTCTAGAACGTCTACCTCAGACGTCTAACTGATTCAAGATATATCCATTAGACTTGCAGAACATGATGACTGGTATACCATGGCCTATCAATTCCTCTTAGTTCATCATCATTCCCTCATCTCGGGAAAGTGCTTACCCTTGTCTGAAGGATGAGAATATCAAGTCGTTGTTGGTCAAAAATCCGCCTTAGGTATGGAATGTTTCATCCATGCACCCTAGACCCGACCAACATTGAAAGGTCGAAAGGAAAAAATGCCTCCCATGCCAATCTCCAGAGAGGGCTAGTTCCCTTACTATTCTAACTTGGGGATTTGAGATTAAGGAAACAAGAAAGAGATTAGAAATGACTGAAAGGAATGGGAAATATGGCCTCAAGCTAGATGAACAGGGGTGATGAACAAATAGCACGATAACTTAATTGCACTCTAAACCAATAGCACTTCACACAAAGAAAGTAACAGAAATTAAAACCAGATATCTTATATGTGCAATCTCCAAATTATTTCAGTGTTCACCCTCTATCGGAAGCTAAATCCAGACATAGAATTATAGCCCACATATAAAGAAGAGAATTTGATAGAAATATAGGATAGAAAACATACACATAAAGAGAAGTCTAGAATTAGAGCCAAGGTTTCTTTGCATTCATAGCAGAATTCATGTACAGCAAGTGTCTAGCAAAACGTCCATCCTCTTACATTGGAAATGCTAGTTTTATAGAGGATTCCGCCTCTGAAACATAAATGCTCACCCACAAAACATCGTGGTGGCAGTAAAGATAGGATTTCAGCACTCATCAAAAAGTAATGAGGCATGGCCTAAATCCGATGACTCATGGAGAAGTGGCTGCATGGCTTCAATGCGACCGTATGATTCGCCAGTAGCACCGCCTCCTCACTTGCTGGAACAACTTCAACGTAAAATCGGATTCTGAGATTCGGGAAAATCAAATCTGGAAGCTTCTCAGACCGATTGCAATTAAACTGATGAGGGTGCGCCTTGTTTCGTCGTTGAGAAGCGTTTCTGAGGAATTTTGGCTGAGGCAGGAGAGTTTGACTGGTAATAGGTGCTTCGCAGATGCAGGTCCTACTTGGTTTCGCCCATGCAAGCTCCGAAAAGGGCTTGCGCTCCCAAGTGGGAGCAAAAGTAATTGGGCCCCACTGAGTTCTGCTGCTTTCTCCCTCACTAGGTCCGAAAATGACTTGCGCTGGAAAACTGGAGCGAAACACTTCTTTGCCTTGGGAGTGGCGCTAGAGTGAGAAAATTCAAAGGCTATTTCTCCCTCACTAGGCCTGAATTTTTTGCGTTGGGAAACCGGGGCGAAATAGTTTGGGCCCCACCTGCACCTTTCCCTTTCAAACTGAGATGCGCCTTGGTGGAAAAGTCAAAGGCGCTTTCGCCTTATCCAACTCCAAAACAAAGTTGCACTGGAAAATTGGAGTGAAACGCTCCGAGCCCCACTTGCATGTTTCTTTTTGGAGTGGAGTTACACTGACTTTGAGGGCAGGTCAAAGGCGCTTTCGCCCAAAAGAAGCTCTGAATTGATGTTGCGCTCCTAAGTTGGGGCAAAATCACTTGGGCCCCACTCAGCTTCGGCTAGATTGTAGCGCCTTAAGGCGAAAATGCTTGGGCCCCATGCTTTTAAAAATAGGTCTGCGTTGACTTCGAGGAAGGTCAAAGGCGCTTTCGCCCAAAAGAACTCCGAAACTGGGCAACGCTCATGATTTGGGGCGAAACGGAATTGGGCCCCACTTGCAACTCTTTCCGAAACTGAACTGCGCTGGCCATAGAAAAAGACAAAAAAGGCCTTTCGCCCCTCCTTGTTCCGAAATTGATTTGCGCTCTTACATAGGGGCGAAAAGGACTGGGCCCCACACTGGTTTAAAGCAGATGGCGCTGATTTTGAGAGCAACATGAAGATACTTTCGCCCAAGTTAGCCCCGAAAAGGCATTGCGCTCTCCAGCTGGGGCGAAAACACTTGGGCCCCACTTAGCATCTTAATCCGAAAACTGAGTTTCGCCCAGACAAGGCCCGAAACTGCCTTGCGCTCTCACACAGGGGCGAAAATGCTTGGGCCCCACTTGGGCTTCGCTCTTTTTTAGCCCGAAATGGGCTTGCGCTGCACTTTTTTCCCGAAATCAATTTGCGCTTGGCAACTTGGCGCGAAACTAAACTCGGCCTTGAAAAGACAAGGACCCTGCATGAGTGAACAGGAAAAACTGCACACTCTCTTGGGCACAGCCAACAAATTCTGACAGCAAAATGCAGGAAACAAAGGATACATCTGGAAAAAGAACAAAGTTTCAGGGAAGAAGAAAATACTGAGTAGCAAAATGTATACGGAGGAGATCAATGTTGCAGGGATACCAACATCTCTGGCGACTCGTGGGGGAATTGAGTTCGCCTCAATGTGAATATCCCAAGCCTTATCTGTTGGGCTCAGAGTCATCATCGTTGTCCTTTTTTGAATGCTCACTGCTGGCAGTAGACTCTTCCTCCAACTTCTCCCTCTCTGCTTCTCCTTCTTCTTTGCAATACTTCCCTTTGGTCTCTTTCTTGTGCTTGATCTTCATGCTGTTGGGTAGGCTACGATTGCGGGAGACGCTCAGAGATATGATCATAGGTTGCTTGGACTAGGGCCCAGGCATCTTCTTTGAGTGTGCCACGATCTTGGAGCTCCTTGACCAGGTATCCGAAAATCTCAAGTTGGTCTACGTCAGCGTAGTTAGCTCTCTGGCTGAGGTCTACCAAACAGGATTCAATCCGTGCGAACCTGGTTATTAACTCCAGTACCTGGTGTTCTGAAATAGGCTCACTCCAACTATCAATCTCCGTATCGACCTCAAAGGCGTCCCAAACTGGCTTCAGCTCTTCCTTTGTCAAAATAGATTCTTCCTCGTCAGTGAAGCCAGGGAAACCAAGCTGCGTGAGAGCTTCGAAATACATCAGAGAAATGCGCCTTTCCCGCTCAAACACTTCTATCAGCCTTCTCGCCTCTCGGGTTGTTTCCATTTTCGCAAAGTAAGCTTGCAGCGTTACCTTCGTAGTTGCCCATGACCGAGCAAGTGGGCACATTGGAGTAAGCTCCAGGTCCATTTTTTCTAGGGTTTGCACTTCATAGCTAGTTCCAGCCATCGATCAATGTCTTTTTCAGTATCCTCCACGATAGGTGCGTCGAAAGTGACTGACTGCTTGGCCTCCCAAATGAACGTGAGGACTGTTATTGCTTTGCGCGCCCTTGTCCAAAAGTTGGCCAGGAAGTGATGGCGAACCTCCTTAATACGGTCTTTTGTGAAGACCTCTGATTGCACCGCCCTCTGTGTCAACTGGGCTTGCATTTCCTGAATCTGGGCATTCTGGGCCTACAACTGGCTTTCCGCTTCTGCGTGTGCCTTGAGGTGATTTTCAATTTCATTTATGTAATTATCCACCTCCTCCAAGCTGGTCACGCGCTGCTGCAACTGTTCAGATTTGGACTGCGCCTCTTCGAGCTATGCCCTCGTGTGCACCAAGGTCTCCTCAAGCTCCACGTTTTTGGCCTCAGCGTCATAGAAACGAGTCTTGTAATGCTCCTTGTGAAAATAAATGGAGAACATTTCCACCTAGATATTCTCCATCTTCTCCACTGCATCGATCGTTCTCATGTCTTCAACAATGTGATGGTAGGCATAATCCGCTGGTGTCATCTCCTCTAGGGGTTTCTGGTTTCGGTCCTCGTGCTCGTCCTCGTGCCCATCCCTGATACAAGTGCGGTAAAATGACCCACTCGTCCCGAAACCAGTCACGACGTAGGACTACGAAATCGAAATCCATGAAAAACAAAATGAAGACGAAGATACTGTCGTCGTAGTATTTCTGGCTTTGCCTTCCGGTAGCCGCTTGGAGCCGTTCCTGCCAGGTACCTCCTAAATAGGACAAAATATGTTTAATATTAGGCCAATGAAACAAACTTAGTAAAAGTTTGAAAACAAAACTTTCATGGCCAAATAAACAATTAGATACAACCCTATACAATTTTATCCTCTAAAACCCCAACTCAAAAACAACCTAACAACCTTCCCTCAAATTTAAAGGAACAATATTAACTGTCAAACTTTAATCCCTTAAACACGATGTATTTTAAAAACTGGCACCAAAACTAACAAATAAATATAGCATAGCATGAACCGTCAAAACTTAAAACCATATAAACCATCAAACATCACTCCATCGCTTGCCAACCGAGCTTTTAGAGACATGTTCCCTCTATTCCTCCTAAAATCGTGACTATGGAAAAGGTTATTGTAGCAATATTCCTCCTAAAATGGTGACTATGAAGAAGGTTATTGCAGCAATAGACATCTTCACGTTTATCAAGCGTTTACGACTTTCAAACACTCCTTCCTCTGAAAGCTCGGTTGGAAAGCGATGAACTGATGCTTCAAGCGATGGAGTGATGCTTCTTCTCATCTCCCACTCTAGGTTGGTAAGCGTTGGAGTGATGCTTCTTCTCGTCTCCCATTCTCTATCCCCAGGGCTCGGAGCTCTTCTCCGTCTCCATAGTTGAGCTCTTCCTAAAGGATCATGCAAGGATGGAAAGGCTTCCGTTAAAGTTTCTTACATTAAGCAAAAAAAAAAAAATTTTAATAATGTAATATTTCACCAAATATCTCCTCCAAAGGTTTCTTCAAGCTGCAACAGTTGAGCTAACCTAGCATCAATGGGATCCAGGTTACCTTTTTCGTCATCTAGCAACCAAAGCGCGAGCATCTCGACATGTGTGGGCAAAACAGCCTCCTTCCCGTAGACCAGCGTGTATGGCGACGTTTTGATAGACTTCTTTATAGAGATGCGATCTGCCCACAATGCTTGGTCCAGGTACAAGTGCCAGGATCTCTTATTCCTCTCCAGGGTTCTTTTTATGATCTTCATTAGATTTTTGTTTGTTGATTCGGCTAAATCGTTTCCCTGCAGGTAGTAATTGGAGGAGGCCTTAAGGTAGATTCCATACTTGTAAGCAAACTCAGTAAGTTTGGCACCTACGAACCCTGGGCCATTGTCCGTCACAACTGTCTCCGGAATCTGGAAGCAAGTTATTAGGCTTTCCAAGAAGGAGATGACCGTCTCCTGGTCAGCATGCTTTGTAGGCACCGCTTCGGCTCATCGGCTGAAATAATCGGTGGCAGTTAGAATGTATTTATGCCCCACCGAGGAATTTTGCGATATCACCCCGATAAAATCTAAGCCCCATTACTGGAAGGGAGTTTCAACTTGGATCGACTGGAGGGGCATTGGGGCGTTTCTATTCCGGACGGCAAACCTCTGACACTTCTCGCATTTCTAGCAGACTGCAAAAACATCAATAAAAATAGTGGGCCAGTAGTAGCCCGCTCTAATCATTTTTAAGGTCGTAGGCCTTCCTGAAAGGTGTCCCCCCAACATTTCGGAATGGAATTCGTTGAGGACTTTCTCTTTTTCTGTTCCCTTGATGCATCGCAAGAGAACACCGTCAATATTCTTGAAAAATAGCCCCTCAAGGCGCAGCACATATTTCTGGGATTAAATCCTGAATCTCCTCTGTGAGGCATTAAGACGGTCTGGACATTTCTCAGTGTTGAAATACCAAACTATCTCATCGGTCCAGTCGCTGTCCTCCGCCGAAGAATTGGCGAAGTTGCCTTCTAGTATCGGGTCCTCCCGCTGACAGGCAGCTACTTCCGCAGCAGCACTTCTTGCTAACTCTTGGCACAGTGCCCGACCTTGGATTAACTTTGTGGGTCGAACCTCTATGTCAAACTCCTAGATTTTAGCGCTCCAGCCAACCCTCTTGTTACCCAGTTCTCCCTGGATGATAGAACTCCTGACATCTGGGTGCACCACGTACAATGTCGTCCTGCTCTGGGAGACAAAGAGCCGAAACTTCTTCAAGGACCTCATGACTGTGTGTACCTGTCTTTCGATGAAGTTGTATCTTTCCTTATGCGGCTGGATCACTTGGCTCAAGAAGGCTATCGACCGCTCTTTGCCGTCATCCCCTTTTTGTGTTAGGACTGCCGCATAGCTTTCAGGTTCCCCGACCGCATACAGGATGAAATCTTTAGAATAGTCTGGGTTAACCAGCACAGGCGCTTCGGCGATCCTAGCCTTGACCTCTTCAAATGCCTTCTTTCTCTCTTCTGTCCAGACGAACTCGGCATCCTTCTTCAGAAGTTCAGCCATTGGCTTAATGACTTGAGCAAAATCAGACACGAACTTTCTTACGAAATTGATTTGGCCGAATAAGGATTGCAGCCCCTTCTTGTTCACTGGGATTGGAAGTTTAAGAAGGGCCTGTCCTGTCGGGGTCAACTGCAAGCCCCTTTTCAGAGATAACATGGCCTAGCAGCTTACCCTCCTTCACCACGAAGACAGACTTTTTCGGATTGATGGATATGCCTAACTCTCGGCACCTCTCGAACACTTGTTGCAGATGAGAGGCATGTTCTTCTCTCCTATGTGAAAACATAGTCATATCATCTAAATAGATGACAATGATTTTGTTCAACAACTCACGGAACGCTAGATCCATGGCTCTCTGGAACGTGGCCCCCGCATTGGACAGGCCAAAGGGCATACGTTGGTAGGCGAATGTCCCCCATTTGGTGGTGAACGCCGTCTTGTGCTGGTCCTCGTCTTTCACCCAGATCTGATTGTATCCAAAGAAGCCGTCCAGGAGAGAGAAGCGTTGTGCTCCTGCGACCATGTGGAGGATCTGATCGATTTGTGGGAGCAGGTAATTGTCCTTCAGCGAGGCCTGATTTAGATTGCGAAAATCAACGCAGAGGCGGATATCTTCAAGAGTTCGACTCTCATGATAACCTCTATTTTTGGGTTAACAGGCCTTTGTTTCTGCCTGCAGGGTCTGACCCGCTCTTGCAACTCGATGGTGTGTTGGATGATTTCTCTATCGTACCCGTTCAGGTCCTGATAACACCAAGCGACAATATCAGGGTACTTTCTGCATAAAGCCCGAATCTGCTCCAACTCCTCTGGGATGCAGTCTGTTCCAACTTTGATCACCTTTTTGGGCTCAAGCTCCAGGTCCTTGTCCTGCTTAGCGTCTACTTTGATCCGGTGAGATATAGCCCTATCGTTCTGATCAAACAGACTCTCCAAAGTGATTAGCCCCTTCGGGACATGGTTGTTTTTTAGTTGTATTAACCCCTCATACTCCTCGTCATCAGGGTCTCTACCTTCTATAGTACTTGCTTCATGGACTAAAAAAATGACGATTTGCTCGTCACAGTCGAACACCTGCCAGTGGGTGTCCCTATCAGGCACAAAAGGCCTATAAATGGTTCTTACCGCCTTAGGCTTCTGCATCATGTCATCAACCGGGGAGTATCTGGCTCCGATAGACGCTAAGACATCTGCGTGCTTATTTTTCTCGCGGGAAATGGCTTGAACATTAAGGGCCTCGAATGATTCCAACAAGTCCCAGACCCTATTGCGGTACGCCTTGAGATAGTGCTTTTTTGAGACGCACTTATTGGTAATTTGCTTACAGGCCAGCTCTGAATCTCCAAAGATTTGCAGTTGCTTGATTCCCAACTTCTCTGCCTTTTTCAACCCTAGACACAGGGCCTCATATTCCGCCGCGTTGTTGGTGCAACTCCAGGCCAGCCTGTAGCAATAATCCTTCTGCTCTCCAGAAGGTGAAACTAGAAGGACCCCCACCCCGGCGCCGTTTTTGCATCGGGCGTCGTCAAAGTACAGCTTCCAAAGCTCGTTCGGGGTTAGGTCCTTATTTTCTTGCACTGTCTCCTTTGGCTTTTCGGGCTGGGTGATGGAGCAGCAGCCTATCTCTGATTCAATCATGGCGTTAAAGTCAAGCAAGGAGAACTCATCCTCCGCCCGCAGCTCTTCTATGGTTTCCTCCACTATGTCTACTTCCTCCAACTGTTCTGTCATTAGGTGAACCGATTCATCTTGCTGCCCCTCCTCGGGGATCTTCTCAACAAGGAAGGTGGAGGGTTTTTCATTGTAGATTTTCACTTTCCTCCCCTTGAAGGGGACCTCCATATGTGAGTAGTCGAGAGAAAGATAACCGCCCAGCTTGGCAGTGAACTCCCTTAAGAGGCACATGCCAAAGTACGGCTCCAGGTCAATGACCACAACCTCCTGTATCACAATAATCTGAGGCGCCTTGTGCAGCTGGATGGGAATATCTTTAATGACGCCCACTGTTTTCACAGGAGTGCCATCCAATTGAAGAACACCTTGGCTGCTTCGTGTGTATTCCATGCCTATTTCTTCGCAAACTACCCTCGGCATGACAGTGGTCGATGCGCCGGAATCAATCATGCAGTTGTGCACTACACACCCTTCCATCCGAAGAGACAAGTAGAACGGCGACGGCCTGTTTTTCCCGTGACCGAGGTTGTCAGAGTCTGAGCTAACACAGGTTGCGTTGGCTTTCCTCCTTTGACAAACTTCAACGATTCCTGCAACAGATCCACCTGCCCGGGGAGTTGCAGGGCATCGTACATGCTTATCTTGGTCGGGGTCTTCTTGAGTTCATCGACAATGTTGTAGGCCGAAGTAGTGGGCACCTCTGTTTCTTTCGCAGCCTCGTACTTGGTGCGGTACTGCTGCGTGGCTTCAACTCTTTGTCGCTTTGTCAAAGATGGGTATTTGAGCTTTTCCCTTGCCTGCTCCCTGGTTTCTCCTTGAGGTTGCGCCATAGGAGCCTTCGCCGGTAATGGTTTCTCTTTGACTGGCGGTTGCAAGGGGACTTTGTTAGGGGATTTTGTCGAAGGCTGCTCCTTTTCCCTTCTGGTATACACCTTCAAAGGCTCCATTTGAGCCGCATCCACCTCGATCGGTTTTTTGCCATCCTTGGTAAGAATCGAAACTTGCTCATCCTTAGGGACCATGAGGCTGCGGTCTTCCTCCCTAATCATGTTGACTTGGCCACTAGAAGAGCTTCCCGCCAGTGTTTGAATATACTGCTGGTGTACCATACAGGTATCTTTCCCATGCGGGTCATTGCAGGTGGAACACCAGTGCACGTAATCTGAAGTGCTCGTCTCTTCACTGATGGCGGCATTCCTCGTCGGAGGCCTACCGGCTTGAGCGGCTTGCTCCCTTACGGCTTGGTCCCTTGTAAGCGCCGGAGGAGGATAAGGCCTTCTTGGCAGGAATTCTTGCTGAGCCTGCTTCTTCTTCATCACTCCCATATTGTTGGACACTGTTCTCACAGTAGAGTTAAGCGACTCTAGTTCCTTTAGAACCCTCATCGAAGGGTCAACCGCCGGAGGGGCAGGTAATGGCAATGGTGCTATTGGCGGAGGCAAGGTCGGGTATTGCGGTGGCAGACGAAGCTGTGGGGCTTGAGGAGCTAGGACCTGCGAATAACTGGGCGTTTGGCTTAGGTTCCATGAGGGAACCGGATACATGGAAGAGGCAACTAGGAACTGAGTGGATGTACTAGGGTATTGGTATTGAAGCAAATCTAGGAAAATTGGCATTTTCGGCTTTGGTGGAAGTTTGTCGATGGCAATCAGGTCGGCCTCACCCTTCTGTGCTTGCGTGTACAGGTTTAGGAAAGTGTTAACGCCAGAATACCGGATACTCATACTGAGGTCGGAGTGGAATGCTTTGAGGTAATAAAATGCAGCTTGGTCAGGAGTCGGTCGCAAGCCATCAGGGACCCTCTACCAGGTCCGAGTAAATCTGACGTTGAAGTCGGGGACTTCCTCCTGCGGGTGTCTCTGGATGGTTGTGAACTGATGGAGCGGAGAGTAAGGGTCCACCGATTCATTAAATCCTTGTATCAGCAGGCCTGCTAACTGGTCCCAAGTAGTAATAGTGTCGGGTGGTAATGCCCTGTACACTTACAAGAGTTTCCCCCTGAGGGAAAGGACTAGCAACCTCACCATGATATTCTCTTCTGTGATACCGTGAATGGTGGCCAAAGCTGCAACGTCTTGGACATGTTCCTGCGCCATCTTTCCCGTGTCGTCATAGGTAGGGATGGCCTTGAGCGCCGCAGCAGGGATAGCGGCTGGTGCTGCCAGGTTCAACGGCCCCACATGATTCCAAGCTGGGAACACCCTGGGAGGCGAGTTTGGCGGTTGGTTTTGTTGTTGATTCTGCTGCTAGTTCTGATTCGGTGGTGGGTTCGCCATATTCGCACTCGGATTCGACTAGTTAGGGGGCGGCAATGGCGGCAACAGTGGTTGGTTCGGCTAAACAGGAGCACCTTGATGGTCCGGAGAGTTCGGAGGATTTGGAGGATAGTTGGTTGCAGTACTATCGGATGTTGGATCTTGTTCATCAACTACAGCCTCCTGCGATGGCGCTTCGTTCAAAGGGATATTCGGCCTAACCAGCCTAGGACACTCTCCGAAGGCACTGATGTCAAGCTCGTAGTATTCGGGTTCGAAGACAGGATTTTCTTGGACTGGTCCTCGAGATTTGGAGGGTGTCCGAGTTCAACAGAGTCGCCAGATGTTCAGATTCGACAGCACTGAAGCAAACATCACTTCTTCAATACTGCTCATGAGGTGGAACGTCTTCGTCCCACCGAGCGTGCCAGAGAAACTGTTGGTTACGACTGCCACTAGGAAGGATTTGGTCTATCTATGCGCCCTAGACCCACCCAACAGATTGAAAGGCCGAAAGGAAGGAATGCCTTCCGTGCCAATCTCCGGAGAAGGCCGACTCCTATTCTATTCTAATTGGGGGTTTGAGATAAGAGAACTGGAAAGAGATTGAAAAATTACAGAAAGAAATGTAAATGGCATTGCAGTGACGGTGGGGAAGAACAAGCAGCACAATTACTAACTTATATCCAAACCAACAGCAATCAAAACAAAGCATGTAACAAAAACTAACACTACGATTCGTCCTTCAGCCAGAATTCCAAATTCACTTAATGTCCAATGCCCTAATCCAGAGTGCAGAATTCAGCAATCAGAAAAATAAATGAATATGAAGCAGAAATACTTGCAGAAGACAGCATTAAAGAAAGAGACAAGAGTTAGAGCCAAAGATCCTTTGAATTGAAGCAAATGTTTGTTTACAGTAGCTCTTTTAGCAATATGTCCCCCCCTTTTACATTGAAATGGACTGCTATTTATAGCAGAGTTTTCCCCCCAAAATACATTGATGCACGGAACCCCAAAACTGCAAAAGCTGCTAAGATTTGACCCCTGATGGCCGTAAGCGTACCTGCAACATGATTCACCTGAGTCTGGTACAGCTACGGACGGATCTGGTTGTTGAGAAGGCACGTCTCGTTAATGTGGCCGGTACAACTTGCCTCTTGAAGTGTTTAAGGGCTCTGACAAGATGTCCTGGGGTTGAAAACTGAGTTGACGCGTCATAAATGCAGTTTGACAGGCCACCTACCTCTGCTTCTTTGTCCGTTTGAAAAGCTGCTAAGAGTCGCACGACCCTATGCTGGAGCTGAGAATCGCAAACACCAAGCTGAGCAAACTTGGGAAGCCAAGTTTGGGGGGGAGCTTTAGAAAAATCATGCCGAGGTTCGCTGGGCTGCATGAGCGACGACGGGAGTCGCTCCTGGTTGGAGCGAACTTTGGTGCATCTCATGCCTTAAACAATTTTTACTTTCGAGTCCGCCGACGATCGCAAGAAGCCTGGGCGAAGACGGGGGTCGCTGGTGGGCTGCAGCGATGCCGGGAATCGCTCCAGCACGGAGCGACCCATGGTCTCCTTGCCTTGGAAATTTTTCGTTTCTTTCGTGTTGCCACTCGCCGCCATATACGAGCGATGACGGGGTTCGCCCAGGAAACGGGCGAAGTTGGGAATCGTCGAAGGAAGGGAGCAACTCCTGGAATCGCCCAAAAGGGGAGCGAATCGGGAGTGCCCCTGCCTTAGGAATTTTAGCTCTTTCCCAAGCCTCACCAGAGTTCGCCATATCCTTGGTCATTTCTGAAAACTTGAACAAATCTGCAGTCGAGACCTGCTTCTGGGACGATGCTGAGGACCGCTTGAACTTAAAACGATTGGGAAGGAGGAAAGGAGAAGACTTGGTCAAGAAATGTGCAGCAATTTTTCAAAAAATTTACCCCTTAGCAAAATGTGGCAACAATGACTTCTTAAGCGCCCACAATTTCGTTTTCAACGATAGTTGGCTGGAAGGATCTATAGCCTCTTCCAACCTTCGGATTTAGGCCGACTCCCCACTATCCTTGCTATATTCTAATCTGATTACATGAAAATAAAGTGCAGAAAATAAATGTGGAAATTAAAATGCATAAAAGTAAATTTGTAAGTTTAGGGTGCGAGGATTTAAAAGTAAATACAGTTGTAGTCATAGCAAGGAAAGCGTGAGATCAATCAACACACGAGGAATCTGAATAACAACATTGTTCCCATTCAATTGAGATGAAATTGTATGACGAATGACAAGATATGCAAAAGGGCTATGCCTCAAACACAACGCATTCCGCAATCCACAAGGGTAGTGCCACATTGATGGAGAGCAAAAGACTTATCAATTTCCCACCAATTTCATGAATTACAAGAGCACAATGTGGGTCTCACAAAGTGTAGCTCTAAATTCCTCAAGGCCAAAAGATGTTTACAATGAAGCCCATGGCTCCTATTCATAAGAAAAGTTTACCCCCGAGTTACCTAGGTGAGAAACTATTACTCCTAGTAAAAGTAAATATTTGAGAGCATCTCTAACAAAATGATGCACATGCAAATGTTACATGCATCTAATTATGCCTCTAAAGGGCTTAGAAGTCTTCCAAAATGAGTTATGGCGCCACTACATGCCAAAATGTCACTTTTCAAAGATCTTCCTTGGGATCCACAGTTTCTTTTTACCCCTCCATTGGTCTACAAGGGATTTGCTCCAAGAGGTGAACGAATCGCTACAGTCTACTAGTGATTCGCTAGCATTTTCCTAGCACTTCACTCTTGCAATCCAATCTCTCCACCCTGCTAGCAATTGTTCTTGAAAAAATTGGCCTTTGTGGAGCAAATCAGAACCTATCTTTGACTAAGCAAAATTTGAGGGGTTTTGGAAGGCATTGATTGACTAATATGACCCTTCTAGGATTAATATGACCCTTTTTGATCAACTCTTGAATTGATCAAAACAAAAGGGGGAACCATCTGACCCAATGAGTACATTGTTTGGGACAAAGTGGTTGTTTGGTCAGCCAGAGGAGAAAAATCAACCAAAGTGTTTTTAAAACAACTTGGAGTTCTCTCATCAAGAGTTATGCCAAAATCATCAAGAGTTACAATGCAGTCCAAAGTTTAGACTAATGACAAGAGTTTCTAGGTCGTCCAAATTTAGAGTATCGACGAATATTTCCACTCTAGCAACGAGAGTCTCAGGTCTATCTAAAGTTGGACTACGAACAAGAGTTTCCCGATCAACTGGAGTTACGTGGCCATTCAAAGTTGTGTGGCCAACAAGAGTTACATAGCCAATTGGAGCTACATGGTCATTCAAAGTTGCATGACTGTTTGAAGTTACCTAATTGTCTGAAGCTGCTAGGTCATCTAGAATTGCACAACTATTCAGAGTCGCATGACCATCAAGAGTTACATGAGTCTAGAGTTACATGATTGTCTGAAGTTGTGGTCACCCGAAGTTGCATGACCATTTGAAGTTGCATAGCTATATGAAGTTGTGTGGCCATCCGAAGTTACATGATCACCTAAAATTGCATGACTAGTGCAAATTTGAATGAACACACAAGTATACCACATGTGCTTATGGATGCATGCCTCACATGATAGTGACACATGTAAAGAAAGATGTTGAATGTTAAGTGTTGTCACAGAGTGTAGTGTTGTCGTATTCATACATGGAAAGAAGTTTTTGTAATTATGTGATGTAATAGTACGGGGTATTTTAATATTTTGGTGTGCGAATAGTTTAGTGGTAGTTAGGTAGGTGCCAACCGCCTACCAGTCTTGCAATGCATATGCACGAAAATCTGCAAAAATCCCCATTTTCCCAATTTTTGTCGATTCTTGCCCTTGCCGATAAAACCCAGATTTTTTTCTGAAAAAATCTGTCGTGGCAGCATGGGTAGACAAAACGGCATAAATAGCTTGTTTTTTCATTTTGCTTGTTACAAACTGGAGAGAAGTCTGCCTACGTACTACCACACCAAACAAAACACTAAAGCGCATTGTTTTTATTGTCAATGAAAATTTGCATTTTCTTTTTTTTCTTTTTTTTGTCGATTCCCAATTTTTCCAACTCTTTTGCCTCGCCAATTTTTTGCCAATTCTAATTTTCTCAACTATGTGTAATGCATCTATGATGTCGGTTAATATCTTTGTCAAAGTATGGTGTTGCTAAATGCTGGTCAAGGCAAGTTTGTGTGTGTTGTAATGCCTATTTATACATATCCATAGTTGAGAAAATCTGCAAAAAACCCCATTTTCCCGTTTTTTGCCAATTCTTTCCCTTGCGGATAAAACCCAGATTTTTTGCTGAAAAAATCTGCCATGGCAGCATGGGTAGAGGAAACGACATAAATAGCTTGTTTTTTTCATTTTGCCTCATTTTGCTTGTTCCAAACTTGGAGAGAGGTCTGCCTACCTGCTACCACACCAAACAAAACACTAAAGCGCATTGTTTTTTTTGTCAATGAAAATTTGCATTTTCTTTTTTTTTGCCGATTTTTTACCCATTTTTTGTCGATTCCCAATTTTTCCAATTCTTTTGCCTTGCCGATTTTTTGCCAATTCCAATTTTCTCAACTATGTGTAATGCATCTATGATGTCGGTTAATATCTTTGTCGAAGTATGGTGTTGATAAATGCTGGTCAAGGCAAGTTTGTGTGTGTTGTACTTGTATGTTTGACCATACCATATGATGTATTGCAGATAATTGGGTTGTGAATGATACATGTTGTGGGTGCAATGTATTTGTATGTATTTTTATGATATTCCCATAGTGTACCTTTGTTTATATATTTATGATGGAGCTCTTCGATATGGCTATCGACGCTATGGGGAACATCTCTAGGGCTGCTGAGTCGGCAATCCAGTGCCTCCGCAACCTCAAGTCGCATGTTGATGGTTCCTCTGGGACCCCGGAGAAAACTACTGCCAATTAAGGCTGCTGTCGGTCCCTGGTAGGTTGGTTTTTGTTTTTTGAGCCTCATTGAGGCCTGCTAATCCCTTTCTCTCCAATGCTTTGGCAGTTGCAGTTTCCCTTTCTGTTCAGGTCCGAGGCTCACTTTGAGTCCTCAACCTTGCGGCTGTAATGGGTTCCACCCGTTTTTGTAATAAGGTTTTTGGGATCCTCTAGAAAAACCCAATTCTTGTATATAAAAGTTACTTATCAAAAAAATATATATTTATGATGGAACTATATTGTAATGTGTTATATTCTATTCTACACGTTAGGATGGAATGGAGGACAACTCCCCAACTCAGCTAGTGAGGCTAGATGCATTACGCTTTAGTCATAGAACAGAATAGGGCATAGCCAAGTACTTCTTCAAGCATCAACATCATAAAGTGCAAAGTAAAACAACTAGTAGGCATGATGATAAAAAAGGATCCAGGAAAATCTAAAAGTGTGTAAATAAATAGAAAGTTTTATTTACAAATAATGCAAATATAAATAAACTATAGGATACAAAGGCAGTCATATAGCACAATACGCAAAACAATTAAATTATAGGCTACAGGTTGTAGCTGTTGGGTTGCAGTGCATGCTAGGCAATCATGTGTTAAGTCCTAATCTAAGAAGAAGCCTAAGGCTAACTATGCTGGACTCTAGCTTATGTACAACATGTAGTTACAGTTACAAAACCTGGTGAAAAACTGGAACGATTTCCCTTCCTAGCTAGTACAAGAAACAGTTCATGCAAACAGTTGAAAAACCGTTGCACTTGCCTTCCTGCTTGATGCAGGTTGGAAGATGACTGACAATCTGATCTGTCAGTTTGTTAATCAACCATTGGTGCTAGACATGTAGAGGTTCTACGAGGTGAATGCTGGCATTTGGAGTTGGCACTAGGCATTGGTGCTTGATGTTATTCTATGTTTTGTGGTTGATGCTATAAAATTTGGTGCCACATGCAAAGTGGTTATGCATCACTGAGGATGTTGGCCCAAAGCACAGTGTTGGTGTCATCTTCAAGTATGATGCTAAGTTGTTGGATGAGAAGTACAAGTGGGCGCCAAGACATGTGGGCATGTCTTTGTATGGGCTTCAGAACAAGCTTTGCATCATTGCTGATGAGGACTTCAACTACCCCTGCTCTCCAAGTATCATTCAGATTGTTCCTCTTCATCCATATCCTTGCAATTATATAATAATTAATGCACTGCATATTTGTGAGGACACAATCGATGCCTTATATATAATGTCATGATCACTAATTAGGAAAGAGGAAAATATGTTGTTTTCATCTCAGCAATAAAACAACTAAGTTCTCTAAAACAAAGCGTTAGTCTTGAAATTTTTCAAGTGTGCAAACTGATAAAAGCATGACTCCAAGAAATAACTCGGATTTTGATGGATTGGCAGGGCCACTTATACCATGAGTTTTGTCAAATAGTTAAAATGAGGAAGGTACAGAATTTGAAACAAAATATAAGGTGAATTGAAAAGTTCCCTTGCTACCACAAAGGGGTTTGCTGGCTAGCCTGAAAGCTTGAAAAGTACTTTAACATTTAACTTTTTGTTCTTTATTACCGATTCAGACACAAGGAAAAAAAATGTTCTCGTTTGTTCAAAAATTAATATCCTTGACAGTGAAACCATGAAGATATTAAATCACCAAATTCATATGTAGGGTAAGGCTTTTGTTGTATGATAGATGAAACACTACATGCCTGTGAATAGTTAAATTCTTCATACTTGTCTAAGCATAATATTAGACTGAAAAGTGATGTGCCTGTCCCTGAAACCAGATCAAGTGAAAAGGAGGGTTGCAGGTAAACAAACCTGAACCAGAAGAAGCTTCGATCTCTTCATATTGTGGGAATGTATGTAACAGATAGCACTAAAAGCAAGCTCCATCTTGTAGTCAATGGAGCGCTCATTCAGATAAATACTAAGTTTTCTGATGTCAAACCCAAATTCAACATCAACAGAATCACCAGAATTCCATAGATAAGAAAAATTATTCTGAGAGATCAGATTGCCCATGTAGAGCTTCACTCTTTCTAGACGAGTAGGCGTGGATCTTGGCTTAGATACAATGTCTCTCTCTCGAGGGTACACTGTTAATTTAGCGCCCCTGAAATACAGAACACCACGCTTGGCCATTTCGTGGACTACCTTTGCCCAATAATGGCTTTCAAACTGTACATGAGCATACATCCTTCCTTTGCCAGATTTGGGTATCCTCACCCTGCACGCATAGACACTCCCCTTCACAGTCACGTCCTCCAGCATCACAACCAGGCCTTCACGATCGTGTAATACTGGTAAATTTGATATTTGAATTGTACGAGAGCTACCCATGGTTAACCTCCCAGCTAACTGCAACTGCACTAAAACGAGCGCCATCAGACGTACTCATAACAACAACTGAACTATGCACTACTAAGTTGACTGTTTCGAAATCGTAAATCACTGACATAAACTGTTGCAAAGCTTAACCCTTCTTTACAGAAATGCTAGAACTAACCCTCAAACAATTAAGAATAGCTATCAAGTAGATTTTACACAAAGGTTGCCAATCCCATATGATTTTGACCCTTTCCAGTTTGACCTCCGACATTAAGCAAGTCAAGAGGCGGAGACCATACAATTTCTACTTATTGTGGAGTAGGATACCAAGCAATTTTATCCTGTCAGCTTACCTTTGTCCTTACGCCTTACGGAGATTCAGCTAAAAGTCAATTGCTGCTGCTGCTGCTGCTTCTGCTCCTGTTCTCCAACCTGCAAATCAAGACCGGATTCCAAGGGAAAAGAGGCTCCTGCTTCAAATTAGACCTTACGAGTGGCTACAATTCCTTCTACGCCTGAAATTTTGCACAGATCTCATCTCATATATAATTGGCATTGCCTTGCCCTCCCCTTTCTACCACCAACATACATCAAATATCTACTTCCACTCCACTTCACTTTACTGCTTTTCGCAAACTTGGTTCATGCTTGTCGATTGCTCTTTTCCGAGAAGGATCGAATATTTGGCTTCATTCTTTTTTGCAACGGAAGTATCCCAAAAGGAAGTTCCGGAAATTACAATAATAAAATGGGCGACTGCTACTGCTGGTGTAGCCACTTGCTTGGTTGCTGTGCTGCTGATTCTTTCCCATTTCCTAAGTGGACGTCAAAGGATGAGAAAGTCCCCATCAACAACAACAGTGTCCTATCCAGCTATTAAAGTGGAACGAAATTTAATCATAGGATGAGACATTTCCGTACTTCGTGTGTCGTCTTCGTAGTGGTTTCATCAATTTCACCAGTAAGACCGTGACAAATCATCGATTTCCTTTTCCTGGATGCTTCTCGTAAATAGAGAAATATCCATTTCATTTTGGAACTCCGTAATTTAATCGGATCATCTTTGGGTCTGGTTCTGTCCAAAGTTTTCGCTTCTTTAGTCAACCTGAATTACAGAAAACAAGGATGTCTCAAACAGTTCAAGTCTCCCACTACACACCAACTGAAGACACAAATTTCAAGAGAATTATCGCCCGCGTTGTGGGCCTACGGAATATTTTCTCCAAATAAATCGGCCCTTTTCGGCGCGTTCCGCGTTAAAATTTTAAAGTTGATATCAGTCTTATTAAATAAATACATATTTAATAAATATGTGTTTATTCTTGGTTTTTTTCATTTGGAGTTTTAAGAAACTCCAAATCTTAATATTAAAGTCTACAATTTTTTTGGTTAGAAGCTTAATAACACAGCCATGCAGATGTACATGGCCCTAGTTTAACTTCAGTATCTCAAAAAAGAGCTCAAAGGTAGCTATCCTACAATATTACTTACACAGCCATGCAGATATACTTTTTGTCCTAGTTTAACCTGAGTATCTCAAAAAAGAGCCCAAAGCTAGCTATCTTACAATATCACTTATACAGTCATGCAGATATACTTCACCAGAGTTTGACTTAAGTATCTGCAAAAGAGTCTAAAACCAACTATCTTTTAATATGGATTGTAATCTTGGTATATTATTATTATTATTATTAAAAATATGATACATATTAATTTTATAGTTTGAACTTGAGTTTTTAATAAAAACTCAAACACATATTAATAAGATATTATTACAACTTTCTTTTATTTTTTAATTTATTAATTTTTTTAAAAACCTTTTAAAAATAAAAAATTTAAATTGAAATTTGTTGAGGCCGAAAAAAATTTCTAAAAATTAGTTCTCTTTAATGTGTTGATTTGTAATAGAAACAAGGTTCCCAAACACAATGACAATGAAAAAGTCAAATCTATAAGATTGAAGGATCTCTTTAGAATTTTTGAAAATAAAAATTAGTTTTTAAAATATTTTTTAATAAATAATTATTAAGAAGATCTATATTCAAATCATAGGATGTGTATGGGTGTTTTTAAAAAAATTGATATTATAATAATAATAATAAAATGTGAAATGAAATGAAAGATTTTAATTTCGTCCGTGAGACCCAAAACATGGTCTATGGGACCTCAAATATAGAAACACGGTTATTTAAAGACCATTAATATCCTTGAGAAGGTTGTTCCTTCTACAAATTTGGGTTAGTAACTCCTCAACTTTTTTTATTTTACTGTCTTCAAATAACTTTGTCATAGACCCATTTCTAAGTGTTTCTTTGTATCTGCCACATATGTTTGAAAACTCGGGCATTCATAGATGAAATGTTCTTTTGTCTCTATTGCTCATGTGTTGCATAGAGTACATATCCTTTCTTTCCATTGTTCCTTGGGCGTTGTCCATCTCCCTATTTCACATCTAAGTCAATGAGGATTAGTCCTTATCTGAGCAATGAGGATTTTTTCCCTCCACTTAATTTTAGCACCTATATATGTTTTTTCTTTGTGGTCATACGTTGGATTAAACTTTGCAATATAGTATTGTCTTTTCTTGCTTGCATTTTTCCACATTCCACTTTTAAACTTTTTACACGTTGGGTTAAACTTTGCAATATAGTATTGTCTTTTCTTGCTTGCATTTTTCCACATTCCACTTTTAAACTTTTCATTCACAATTTTTAATGTCTTTATTGAAATTTGGACATTCATTTATGTTGATTTCCCAACGTTTCATCCATTTCTGATTTTGTTTCATCCATGTGTTCTTCCGCCTATGTAGCTCTTCATCCCTAACTGCCCTAAACCATTTGTTGTTTTCATATTTTCTATCTTTTTCAAGTAACATAACAACTTGGTCATAGCAATTGCCTCCAAAGGGAACATTCCAGTTTCAGCTAGAATAATTTCATAATGGACTGTGGTCTTAATTCTAAGAAAATTTGTAATTAGACATTTTTGAATCCTTTCTATTTGCCTCCATTTTGTATTTGTCGTGCCAGTGGCCCACACCTCGCAACCATACAATACAATCGGTGTGACAAGTAGACCAAATAAGACCTTGGTGGTCTTCCAGTCCCACAACTCGACATTCCTACATTGATTTTGAAGTGCATATAGTGCTCTCCAACCACTTAGATTTCTTTTCATCCTACATGTATTCCAATTGAGTTTTTCGTGAAAGTCTATGCCTAGGTATTTGTATTCTACTACTACCTCAAGAGGTTCTCCTACAAACTGAAATTTGAGATTTTGCTTCTTATTTTTTGCAGAATCATAATTTTTGTTTTGCTCGTGTTCACCTGCATCCCAACTTCCTTACAGAAGAGTTCTAGAGACCGAATGTGATCTTCTAGATCTTTAGTTGTTTTGGCCACAAGAATTACATCATCTACATACATGAGGATTTTTACCACATATTTGGCTAAGTGCACACCCTCTCCTCCAAATTTGTTTATCCATTCTTCTAACTTGTCAATGTACAACCCAAATAATGTCAAAGATAGAGGGTAACCTTGTTTGATGTCTATGTCACTCCTAAAACATTTAGATAACCCTTCCTACGTTTTGATTCTAGCCTTTACATGCTCATATAATTTGTGAACTATTGCCCTGTAGTGAATTGGAACCTCTAGCTCTTCCATTCTGCTCCATAATTTTTTTCTTGACACCGTGTCAAATGCCTTTTTGAAGTCTACAAAACAACAAAAAACCTCCTCTTTTTTGTCCCATATTTTTTCACTATGTATCTAAGTGTGATACAGTGATCAATAGTTGAGTGCTTGGGCCTAAAACCCACTTGCCCTTTTGCTCTCTTTCCCTTTTCTTCCACCCATATGTTGATCCTACGCTTTATCATACTCCCAAACAACTTTGTAAAGAGAGGGTTGATCATGATAGTTCGATAGTTTGAGGTATTATTTACATATCCATTTTTAAACAAAGGAATGGTCAAGCTAGTTGTCCATTCTGTAGAGAAGCCATTTTGTATGACCTCATTGAAAATCTCTTTAATCTGTGGTGCATGAATATCTACCCCCATTTGTTGAGGGTGATGTCAAAAATCACCCATAATTATTAAATTAATAATTATGAGTTGTAAAAATAAAGCACATGAAAAATATATTAAGTAGAGTGCTTTATTCATGCAAATTATTATTTTTAGTTAATTTAAAAATAAATAAAAACAACATGCAAAGTGGCATAATAAAGGTTGTTTTTTATAAAAAGCTAGTTTTTAGTTTTTTTTAGTTAATTGATCATTATATATTTTGTAATTACGCTCTTTTTTTGAGATGATTAGAACAGGAATATTTAAGTGTGCACAATTATGAATCTTTTATGTGGAGTTTTTTTTAAGTTTATATTTGTGTATTTTTTAATTATAGATCAAAAAATTTTGTTTAGACTAGCAACATAGTTTGCTAAAATTGGAGCTTTAGGCTGAAGATATTTCATCATTTGGCATTTAGAATTGGTTTAGCTTAATCACTAAACACGCTTGGACCGTTTTTGAGTGATATCCATGCTCCATTAATGTTCTATTTGTCTTAAATCATAATTGTTTTATTATTATTTTTTATCTCTCCACCTCAAGAACTTTCATTCGGTATTTAGAGCAAGGTTGTGTATGTGATTTCAAAATTTGCAGGTATAGCTACAGCAAGAGAGGGTGAATATTTTTTATTCCCAACATCCTTTACAAGATTTTGGATCAGAAATACTTGTGGCTATTTATTTGCTATCATGGCAACAAATAGTACATCCTTAAATATACCTACATTCAAAGGAGACAACTTTGAGTACTGGAGAGATCAAATGAGGAGGATATTTGTATGGAAGAGAGTTTGTAAAAGTATAGCTCAACCATATACTCCTCCTAAGTATTGGAAAGCTCTTCCTAAAGATCAAAAGAACACATTAGAAGAAGAAGAAAAGAATGATGCTCAAGCTTTCTTCTACTTACAGAGTGTGATAGATCCAAGCATCTATCCAAGGATAGCTGGTTGTAAGAATGCACATGAGGCATGGACTACCTTGGAGATATCATATCAAGGCTCAGAAAAGGTAAGAGCACCAAAGCTCTAAACATTAAGAATCAATTTTGAAAATATGAAAATGCATGATGATGAGAATGTTGGAGACTATTGTATTAGAGTGAATGATATAGTGTATAGAATGAGAGTGTATGGTGAAGTCATGGAAGATAAAGTAGTAGTAAAAAATATTTTGAGATCCCTAACTCCAAAGTGGTTGCATATTGTCATTACACTTTAGGAGTGTAAAGATATGGACCAAATCAAGATTGAAGATTTAGTGGGTTCTTTATTATCCCATGAGGATAAAATGAAAATTTATTCAAATGAATTAAATCATGCAATAGAGTCCAAAGTATGGGTTTCTAAACCAAATAAAAAGCCCACAAATCATAATTTAAAATTTTCTTAAAATTCAGATCATAAAGGGAAAAACCAATCAAATTCAAAGTGGAAGGGTAAGAAGGTCATCATTTGTCATTATTGTAAGAAACCAGGTCACATGATAAAATATTGCAAGAATCTAGCAGCCAAAAATCAAGCAAACCAAGATGGGGGTGAGAAAAAGGCTTACCAAGCTGAGAGTAATGATGATCAAATTAATTATTCTCTTTCATGTAATTCAGGTTTGGATGATAAAAGAAATATGTGGTTTCTTGATTCAGGATATTCTAACCATATGTCATGTTTTAAGGATTGTTTTGACAAGCTAGATGGTTCATTCAAGAGCCAAGTTCACTTAGGAGATTGGAAGGTGATTCATGTTGAAGGGAAAGGTAGTATGACTATCACCACAAAGCATGGGAAGGGTGATATCAACAACATTTATCTAGCTCCAAACATGAAGTACAATCTCATGAGTGTTGGACAACTAGTAGAGAAAGGATTCAAGCTACTTTTTGATAATGGAGAATGTTTGATATATGACAAAAAGCAAGGTAAAAAATTGATTGAAAATTCTATTATGTCAAAAAATAGAATGTTTTTATTAAAAATAATATGTTAAATTAGAATTATTTCTTTTCTACCATTGAGGAATCAAGCATGTTGTGGCACTCTAGATATGGTCATTTAAATTTCAAAAGTTTACATGTTCTTTTTTAAAACAAGATGGTTGATGGTCTTCCAAGGATTGAATCCAAATTGAAGGAACCATGCAAGGCATGTATACTTGGAAAATATCATAGAGAAATCTTTCCAACCAGCAAATGGAGAGCTACCAAGAAATTGGAATTGGCACATTCAGATTTATGTGGGCCTATGTCTTATCCTAGCATAGACAAAAAATTGTATTTTATTTCCTTTATTGATGATGCTACCAAACTAATGTGGTTTTTATTTTTGAATACCAAATATGGGGCATTCTCAGCCTTCAAGATATTCGAGGCATTGACTGAAAAGGAATCGGGTTGTTCTATCAAGGTGTTAAGAACTGATAGAGATGGGGAATTTTGTTCACAAAAATTTCTAGATTTTTGCTCCACATGGAATAAAAAGGCATTTTACTGCTCCCTACACACTATAACAAAATGGTGTTGCAGAGAGAAAGAATAGAAAAATAATGGATTCAACAAGAACCATGTTGGAGAACAAGAAGTTGGAGAGGAAGTTTTGGGCTAAAGCAGTGCAAACAACAACCTACATCTTGAATAGAAGTCCCACAATGGCAGTGAAAAACAAGATGCCCTAAGCATATCAATTTTAATTCTTTGTAGAGTAGTCCATTCCAAATAAAAAATATCTAAGGCATAAGCACATATGAATCGACAATAATTAATGTCCTTTTATTTCTATAGTTGAGTATTCCCTTAAGCCTCTTATGTTAAGAACTCAATTGTATACATCTATAGAGTCTTCCCTTTCTTCCTTAATAATTACACACATATACATATAGAGACAAAGAGTAATAAAGTCTAATAAAGAATATTTAAAAAATTTCTATCTTGAAAACCCATCAATCCTCTAAATAACCTTATTGATTCATTGAAAATGGTCTAGATTGATCGAGGATATTGATTCTCTAAACCTTATATCATCAATTTGTTGCAGGAATAGTTCATGAGGTTCAAAAAGATGACAATATCATCATCATAATCATCATCATAAAATACATAGCCTTATTCAATGACCAATCAATGATTACCAATGGGGAAGTGAAAAGATCATTGACATGATAAATTTATCATCATATTTTTTTACTTAGCTTCCCATGACATAATCCAAATGCTTGATCAATATGAGAAGAGCCAACTTATATGATAAGTCTCAATAAACACTAACCCATTAAGAGATCATGATAGATGTCTTGATAACATCAGTGTCTAAGGATTTAGATCTTTAACTTTGAAAATCATTCTATGCATGCAAAGGAAATTTATGATGCATTGAGAATGGTTTAAATGTGATATGTGTGTGAAAGGTTATGACTCTGGCATGAGTGACAATGAAATTATAATAGGTGACCTAACTAATTGAAGAGATTTATAGAAACTTATTCCAGAATGCTAAAGCAGAATTAAGTAACTTAGAAAGAAAAATGAGAACTCACAATAAACATGCACATATGACACACAAGATTTAGCCTGGTTCACCCAATGTGGGCTACTCCAGCAAAACAAGAGCCACTCCTCCTTGATATTATTATTCTCTTCCTTACCCAAAAATGGGACATTACAATAAAATATAAAGGAAACTATCACAATCCTAAACCACTATGTGGTATTAGAATATAATGGGCACAATACCATGGGCTAAACCACCCACCAACCGTAGGAATCCTGGAAATCGCTCCACCAATCGCTCTGGAAAAAAATGGGAAAACAATTATGGCGTTGTTGAAAATCGCCTTTGACGGATGCCTTCGACGTGGTTGGGGGGGCTACCCCCCCCCCTTGCACCTCCAAGGAGGGCTTCGCTCTCATATTAAAGAGCTCTGCTTCTTTTACCCTCTTGTGCCTGTCGTACAATATTTCCTCGAAAAAGGATGAGACACATCCAATACTAATCCACATTGATTTGGTTTATTGTGGTTGATAACTCTAGAATGTGCATGTGGAATAGTTTATAGTACTGAATTTAGTCAAAGGTAAAGGCTATAGTAAGGTCTCACCACAACATATGAAAATTAATAAAGCACTTACCATAGAGTTGAGCATCCACTATAATCTCAATCCAATAGTGACCAATCCTAAAAAATTAAGCTTAATCCAAGTGTTGAAATTCAAAGGGAAATATGACTATGATTTTAATTTGAGGATTAGACTTTATAAAGAAGTAAATTCAGTCATTAGAGGATATCATCAACTAGTTATGGATTTTAAAGGGTGGTTTTCCTAGTTGTAAATATAGAGTTGTTGTAGAGAAAAGGGTAACAAATTAAAATTTAAGTCAAAGAGCACCATTGCAAAATTATTTCAACAAGTGAATCATGTCATCAATTGGGTGATTTTGAATCATAATTCTCTTTAAAAGTCCCTAAACTTTACCAATGTCCAAGTTTTATCAATTTACTAAGTTTCAATTAGGTAATCAATAATTTATTTATTGAAAAGTGGTAAATTATTTATTATATTCTAAGGTCCTAATTTGATGGCCTTCCCCATTGGATAAAAGTAATAAAAGAAGGAAAAAAATTTAAACTCAAAGACCCAATCAACTCATGTTGATCTACTAAAAATATTTTCAATTTGTTGATCTACTATTTCACACCATTGATTTTATAGAAAAATTGCATATTATAAAAACAAAATTACAAGTTTAATTAAAGTGATACAAAGTTGATTATATGATGTTTTTTTAATAAGAGAATATCATATTTATTTAACATTGATTAGTGGGATAGAACCACTTTATTATCTGAGAGTTGAAATATTATAACAGCATCAGATTGATTTATTAAAGGAGTTATAAGTGTTAGTATATGCTAAATTTTAAAGTGAAAGAAGAAGCAAAATATCCTACATTTGTGAGGAAAAATAACCCTCAAAGTACAACATATTTGAAAAGAAAAAAAAGCTCCAAATTTGGGTAGATTTTAGGTGTTTAAAATGACTAGATTTATAGTTGAGAGTGGTATATGAAACCACCAAGGAACTGTTGAAAACCACCACTATATAAAATACCATACGACATTATATTACAGGGGGAAAATACTCCATCATACATCCACCAACTTGTAGGAAAAAGCACCAACAAAAGAGCATAAGAGAAAGAAACCATAAGGCTCAAGTTTTGGCTAGACCAAGAAGGTAGAGAATGCCATCCACACCTACAAAAGTACTATTACAACCATTCAAAACATGGTAGATTACAAGAGAAAGAATATACAAGGTGCATTATCAAATAAGAAAAATAAACTGCCATAGTGATTACCATAGGGCCACCATTGAAGCATACAAGAAGGTATTTGGTTGAATCCATTTGTGAGAAAGTCCACCATCATCCAAAGGAAGGATAAACTCCAACAAAAATATGTTTTTAAGAAGCTAGAATACATTTTATAAGGAGCAAGAATAGGTTTGGGAAGAGCAAATGCATTCAAAAGCCTTATAATCCATATGTTTTGAAAAATAGTGCATGCACAAAGAGTTGATTACACATGTCTCTTCCAAAAGAAGTGAATATCTTCACTTGGCACTAAATATTGAAGTTGATGCATAAGATTGAACGTAACCCTTCATAAGAAAAGTGCACTCAAACATTCAAACATTCTTCATTATTATCCAAGCGCTCAAGAAGACTATGTAACTCCCAAGTTGCAAGAAAGAAAGTGACAAGTGTCCACTGTATTCTATTCATGAACGTTAGCACCACAAAAAAAGAAGAAAAGAAATCAAATAACATCTACACTACGTGGTACACATCCAAATAAATGTGAAGCACTTATATAGCCATAGAGGTATTAATATAGTAATTCTTCCAGTGCTTTACATAGCAAATACAAGAGGAGAAGCATTAAAGAAGGTCAAAGCATCTTTGAAGAGTCATACGGAGCATTCCAAGCAAGTTTAACCAGAGCGAAAAGCACCCAGCAAGACCAACAAGGAGCACCTGAATAATTAAGGTATTTATCATAGCATTTTATCATATATTAAAGTTTTATATTGATAGGAGGAATAAGAAGGGAATATATTATAATATCAAATTTTATTAAAATTAAAATTGGAGTGATAAGCATTTTATAACCTTAAAAAATCATATTATTATTATGAAGCCTATGATTATATTTTTAAAGAGCATTTTCTAAATTTGAAGGCTACATTGAAGTTTTGTAAAATTGCATACCATAGTTTACAAAACCAATTAAATATTTGAAAATTAAATAAGGTTGGAGAAATAAATATTCTACATCAAATTAGAATTACAAAATATTACAAATATTATTTTTAAAAAAGTCTAAATTTCTATTTTTAGAGGTATAAGGATTTTCACATCAAAAATAGTATACGAAATTTAGAATTATATATTTTATCCACAAATTTTGGGAGATAAAAGGGATTCTACCTACATTTGATAGTTCATTTGAAGATTTGTAAAGGATTGGAATTGCATTCTATTTCCAACATTAGGGATTCACAAGGTAGTCTACTCATGACAACTACAAACAAACTCTTTCTACCAAAACAACACCAATCCGATTATGTGACAACAAGCACCGATCGCATTGACACACACAGCCCCTAGGGCAGCCCCCAGAGGTTAAAAAGTGGTCCTAACCACTCCCAAAAGTAGTTTGGAAGGTCAGAGGTCAATTTGGCACCTTTTTGGCACTTTGCTCCCTACTCGTCCCACCCTGGGACGAATACAAACTGGTATTCGTCCCACCCAGGGATGATTATCAGCATTCGCCCTAGGGTGGGGCGAATAGAAGGTTTGACTGGCAAAAATTCAAACCTCGACAGGTCCGCCAGTTAACTGCAACTTCAGGACATGCAATTGCGAGGAACGACTTCAAATCAAGGAGAGAGACTTCAGTCATGCATGTCTTTGATTTTAGAGGCCTCATGCAAGGAGACTCTAAATCAGGGAATAATATTTTCTCTCAAAATAGGACAAGCAACTCAAGTGGCGCCCTCGCATGCGCATTCAAACAGAGAGACCCTAGGTCTATAAATTGGTGAGTCTTCTCACCCAAAAAGATATACAGAGAGGAGATTTTGGAGCAATGAAGTGCTGCTAAAATATATCCTCACCCATTGTTTGTGCTTTCACATCCTTGATCTCTCTTTTGGAGGGAGGTTATTGGGTGATTATTGGAGGCGCATTCTAGACCCAAACCCAAACATTTGGCCACAATATCCCACCAAATTTTCCGAAACAACCCCATAAGAGGTTTTGGACCCATCCCAAGTGGATTGGTGCCAAAACAGAGTCCCAAACGGTGGGCGTCCTGCCCTCGGGCGCCCCCAAACTGTCGCAGCCCTAATCGCCCCACCCCGGAGTGATTAGAAATATGTGATAGATTTCTCTGATTTTTCTTTTGCATCTTATTCTAGGTTGTTTACATATGCTGTCATTTAAATTTCATGTGATTCTGACAAGTTTTGATCATGTTTTTATCATTTCCCGCCTTTACTAACATGCAGGTAGCATCATCAAATTCCTGGTGATAGAGGCCAAATTGGGAAAATATGACCTTCTGGGTCTTCCCAAAATACCCCCAATTAGCTAACCCCAACTTTTTAGGTGATTTGGAGCTTCCTAGGTGTGACATTTGGAACAGTGCTTTTTGGACACTTTGTTGCAGGTCTATTCGTCCCGCCCCGGAGTGAATACAAATATGTGGCTAATTTGTGGACTATTATTTTTGTAGTGCCTTCTTGGTGATGTTTTTATGCCCCTATCAAGTTTTTAGTTCATTTGGATCCATTTTAGTTATCGTTTTATTCATATTTTGCATATGCTAGTTGAAGGCGTGGGGATTGCATGTTTTATTTTATCTACAGGTGCTACTGACTATTTTCTGTTTCCTTGAACATAGGATCTAGACATTAGAGGAGTAGCAAGGAGTCCAAGACTCATCAATGCAAGTGGTGGTGACATTTTGGTCCACCCATTTTACATGTGGGCACGCGGAAGAAGGAATACCATCTATTGATGTGACAAGAACATTTTTAACGCTCCTAGCCCCTAAAAATGGAGGAGGTGGATTGTAACTAAGTTCTAAAACATATCAATAAAAAGGGTTGTCTTTCATATTGGCTTTCTATTGGGTTTTGATTCGTTTATGCATCTTTCCTTTCATGCACTTTCAATTCATAGGATTAAGCGTTATCTTTTGTTTCGTTCGCATCGCATCTTGGCTTCTCCTTTTTGTTTCTGTATCCTCATGCTTTCAGTGGTGATCATGGTGGGACCTCTATCCCTTGATTTTAAGATTAAATTTCTGATCAGAAGTTGCTTGTTTTTGCTTACAGGTACCAAGTTTTCAAACGTTGGACTGCTGTTCGTTTCAGTCTGTGACGAGTACAGAGCTAGAATTCGTCTTACCCAGGGACGAATGGGCATTCGCCCCACCCTATGATGAATATAGTTCTGTTATTCATTTCACCCAGGGATGAATAGCTCTCTATGCAGTTTTAGGGCAAAAATTCAGAGACATCCGATTTGGGCAAAGAAGAGGTAGGGGTCCTAAACACCTTTTGTCAATTTTTGCTTTCTGTTCTCTGGTTATTTGCTTGCATAGGAGAGTTTGAATGCTTGTTTCCTTCATTTATGCAACTTAAAAAGAACCCCACACACCACGTGGTAATTTAAAACAACAAGGAGTTGGTCGTAAAACCCCAACCCTTGAGCAAGACCAACGGTGGATTTCATCACCACCTTGGCTTGAGATACTGCATACATAACCCCGATCGTGACTGTTGCTAGACGTAAATCCTGATGAAATCTGACCAAGTGTAGTTGGGGTGATTCCCAGTGCATGAGGATAAGTCTTCTATGGTAGGTGTCATAAATAGAGTGATTCCCCTTCCGTACCGCCTACGTTCCACGTACCATCTGCTCTCACGTACCAATAGTTTCCCTCACGTAAGGGCGGGTATATAGAGAGGTTGGTATATCGGCCTGGCAATGGTATATCGAAGGGGCGACCATTTTTGGGAGTCATAAGAGCCATCATATTGCATTTAAATATTCTTTACAAAAGCTTTCAAAACAAACATCAAAACACACTAAAACCAGATTTAGGGCACACTTTTAATCTATAAACAAGATAACCATTGCTTTGATTGTGTGTTTCCCTTCTATTTAGTGTAGCATAAGAAATCCTAAAAGAAGATAAAAATGTACACATCTTTAGGTAAACATCACCATGGTGTACACTCGTAGCCGAGCCCAATCACGGGCAAGCACTGTAGAAAGTGTACAAAGGGGGACAAGTCACCTCCGATATAGTCTTGAGGACTTGGTCATCCCGCCTTGGTGGCCTGACACACAAGATAGTCCACATCATGCCATTACAGAATAGGACTATAGAGGCACCTCTTTGAGGGGCACCCCCACTCAGCATAGATCCTTTCAAGAGGAGAACCTACACGTGGCACTCAACATAGACAGGAGGCCTCCCTTAGATGCTCGTTATGAGTGGCCTAGTGATGAAGTGCTAGAGCAACATAGGGTCCATAAGGAGGGGCCACATGATTTTGTCATCCCTCCTCTACCCCTTATTACTGTTAGAAACACTAGACCAAATCCAGAGCACAAGGCTCTCCAGACAGGGCAAGACAATTCTGCCCGCACCTTTCATGCATACGAAGGGAGTATGAGGAAGAACACTACGTTCCTCAAGAGCAGTACACAGCATGGGAGCGATGCACCTCTGCACCTGCTATGTATCAGGATCACCCATTGAGGCCAGAGCCTCGGGTGAATGCCGCTAACCTCGATAGAGGAAAGCAACCCATAGGGGTCTCGGATCACCACGACCGAGATAGACATGTAGGAGAGGCATCTAGGCTTCCTAAACATGAGACGATGGAACAAATTGACTTGGCATTTGCCAGACATGCCACCCACCAAGCGCAAATCATGCAGCTCAGGCAAGATCAACAATAGTTAGAGCATCTGTATCACCTTAACAAAGAGCGCATTCAGCGTCAGACAGCCGAATTGCTTCATAACAATGTGCCTGAGAAGGTCCCAACCCCTCGCATGCATAAAGTAGAAGTGTATGAGAGGCACAACCCCTTGGTGCGAGACAGGTCCCCGTGACCTTACCAAGTGCTGCCTCCAAGACCTCCTAGACCTGAGCGGGAGGCCACTCCTAGAAACAATGATGGGCACCCTCCGCGGGCACCCACCCATGTTTATAGGTCTCGGCCAGGCACTCCTCAAGAAGCCTATGAGGAGTATGAACAAGAAGAAGAGCGGGCTGAAATGCCCTACCAAGGCAGAGGGGGTGCTATCCAGCCACCCCTCCATAGGCCTCAAGTTCCCCGCAACCCACAATGGGAGCAAACTAAGGAGGAAGAGATCAAATCCTTCGATGCATATAAAGCATTGCTAGAGCGCTTAGAGTCTATGGAGACCAAGACTTCTGGGCCCCAAAAGCCTACTTTATGCCAACTCCGTAGTCATCCTGTGCATCCGTCAGTGTCGGCACCTCCATACCCTGAACACTTTAAACTGCCCTAGTTGGCACTCTTTAGAGGGGAGGAGGATGCCCAAGAGCACGTGACTAGATTCCTGAGCCAGTGCTTTGGCATTCAGGATAATGATGCTTTGTTGCTAAGAAAATTTATAACCACATTCGTAGGCCCTACCTCGGATTGGTTCACTCAGTTGCCAAAACATAGCATCAGTAACTTGGATCAGCTAGTGGATGCGTTCCTCGAATGCTTCACCTTCAACACCAAGAAAAATGCATCACTAAGTGACCTAGCTAGCCTCGAGCGAGTATGAGGAAGAAACCATGGTGGCATATGGGAACCGATGGAGGACATTGCTTTCAAAGCTGCCCTACCTCCCTCCCATGTCCGACCTGACCCAAATGTTCTCAAAGAGCTATTTGAGATCGATCTCCATGCTATTGCAGCTGCAACAATATGCCACTCTTGAGGAAGCTCTGGCGCAAGCCAGAATCATTGAGGAGATCAAGATACAGGATGGCGAGATTGCCAAGCCAAAGAAGAAAGAATGGTCTAAGAACACCAAAATAGGGACCACGCAACAGAAACCCGCTATGGTCAATCAGGTTGCTATAAACGTCCCTAAGCCTGCACAAGCAACACAGCCTCAAAAGGCTAACTATCAGGCGGTGCCTCCTAACAATTATGATAGAGAAAACCAGAGGCAGGAACAAAATCAGCAGCGTCACCCTAGGCGACAATTTACACCTTACACAAAGTCCAGGGACTCCCTGTTTGACCGCTTGTCGGCGGTGAACTTGATCAACCTGCCAGAGATTCAAACCATAGACCCCAATGCGCCAAAGCCTAAGGGGTACCGGGAGGACTTGTATTGTAGGTTCCACAGATGGAAGGGACATGACCTTAATGCATGTTGGAAGTTTAAAGGCTTGGTGCAAGACCTAATCGACAACAAGACGTTGGCGGTGGACAACCCCGTAGCACCAAACAACCAACAGATGGGAGTCTTCAGAGACCCCCTGCCTGCCCATGATGCATAGGAAAAACCCCTTCAAGTCAATGAGGTGCAACAGAATTGCCCCATGCAGGGGTATGTAGGGATGATAAGCATAGTGACTAGGAACAGGAGGTACCCAGGAGCTGCCCCTGTGGCGGCCACCGGAGAAGTTCCATCGACGTCACAACCTCAACAACACCCTACGCAACCTCCCCCACCTAGACCAGTGGCCACGATTCGGACTAGACTTACCCAAAGTCTAAGGACCACGTCGGCTAGGCTCTCCATATACGAGCTCATTCAACAATCAGCGCCCCATCGGGAGGCTCTAATGGAGATATTAAAAGCCATCGAGCTGCAGCCCCATGAAGCAAACTCTTTCAACAACTTTGTGGGACATGTAAAACAATGTACAGAACCAGTCATCACCTTTAGAGAAGATGAATTGAAATCGATGATTGGTGATGTGGCGGATCCACCCCTGCACGTCATTGCATGGGTCAACGGGATTTCGTATAAGAGGGTGTTGGTGGACACTGGCTCATCCAATAATATCATTACAACAGCAGCATTGA